>CM073587.1:17672070-18222070 GCA_037074715.1 Magnolia kwangsiensis | reverse complement strand
ACTGTTTCATAGTCGGTTGGAAGGGGGTGCGACCTTACCCACCCAAGAGGAGGGGGCAATGCTAGGCTGAGTTTGACCAGCTCGAGGAATGGGTTCTCTATCGACGAGCCGAGCCCGATATTGGCAAGCGGATAGTGAGGTCTCTTCTACTCACCTTATTATGCGTGATGGGGTGACAATCTGGTTGGAGTGTACTAGACCTCGGTTATATTCTAGAGTTGAACTGTATTGATATGTGGACTCAAATGAGGTTTGTATGTTGAGTTGCATCTTACATCGCATGGCCTTTGTACGGCCGACATCATTCATGCCTTGCATCGCATAGCCTTAGTATGGCTAATGGTATTCATGGATTCATCAGCATATTCCGCATTACTCAGATATTACATAATTGTATTACTACCTTGCGCACACACTTTCACCACCTTCTAAGCTTTCCATAAGCGTATACACTACCATTGTGTGCAGGTGACGTTGGATCGCAGCAGTGCTCAGGCTAGAGCACGTGGCGGATCATTTTAGAGCTTTTGTCCATCATCATTGTATTTCCCTTTACGCGTACTGTACTTATAAAATTTTGATCATAGTGGAAATGTGATAGAGTTTTTAGTTGTTGTTTGTGGGTTATACCTTTGGTTATGCTTATTACGAATTAAGCTGATGTTGAAAATCCTCCTCATAACATCCCATGATCGGAACCTAGCGAATGGACGCCAAGAGCCGAGAATGGGGCACTACGGAGGCTGTCGGTGCTGGATTCGATGATTAAGAATTTTGTGAACCTGGTCTCTGAGTTTAGGGTGTGACATCAGTGCCTGTATTGTTTTAATTGCTATGATTATGAACCATGCTGGGTTATTTCACTAAGCCTGAGCAACTTACCATTTTATTGATGGAAAAACCGTATAGCGGAGCTATTAGTAGATGTAGTGTAAGAATCAGAAGTATTCACCGCGATTGAACATGACCCATGTGAAACGTGACCATACTTATCTGAAGATGAAGTGAAGACATTAGACCATTTCTGATTATGTGATTTATTTGTTAGAATAGTTTGATTAGCGTATAATGCATATTGGTATTGATTTTGAGATTGTTTAGATTTATCTCATTGAAACAATGTTAGTTTGGAATAAACATATTTATAGTATGATGATATAATAAATGAGTAATTTTTAAGATTTATATTATTTTAAGGGTCGTCAAGATTTATATATGCTTGGTTGATTTATGCTAAGTGTTATGTATGTGTGATTGGAGTTAGGGTGGAACTTAGACTGAATATAATCATCACCTCTGATTAAATTGATTAAAGAATTAAGTTAGGGCACTTTGTGTACGAGTTACGAATTGAAACTTGGGTTTGAGGGTGCACACTTTATACCAGGATTTTGGGGCATGACATTGCATTCTCAGCAAGTAGATCGAAATAATCCTACGCGTCATTGGCCTCTTTGTTCATAAAGTCTCCATTGCACATCACTCCACAAATTGGCACATGGGCGAAGTCAGTCCATCATAGAAAAACCTGCCATATTTCATAGCCATGATGGGGGTAGGAGTTTAGAAGATCGTTGAATCTCTCCCAACATTGGAAGTAGGTCTTTTCCTCTTTTTAGGAGAAGTTCATGATCACTCTCCTCCATGTGTTGGTCTTGTGAACCGGAAAGAACTTTTTAAGGAACTCTTGAGTCATCTTAGCCCAAGTCCCTATTGATCTTGCTCGAAGGGCATATAACCATGACTTGGCTTTCTCTTTCAAAGAGAGAGGGAAAAAATTAAGCCTTACAGTGTCATCAGACACATTCAGGAAGTGCAAGGTTGCTACTATCTCATTGAACTCTTTGAGATGTAGGTATGGACTTTCAGAATCAAGTCCATGACACTTTGAAAGGAGTTAGATCCCTCCCAGTTTAAAGTCCATGTTTCCCACATTATGTGCAAACACCATGCAGGAAGGTGTATATGCCCTCATTAGTTGGAGATACTCTTGTAATGTTCTTGGTGTAGGGGCATTGTGCACCTCATTCTCATCTTGGTGTTCCTCAACTGGTTGGTGCGGTTGATTCACAACCATCGTTTCTACTAATCACATGATCTTAAATGATGTCTAATCCGGTGATAGATAGGCAATCCTTCGACCAATTCTCCTTCACTTAAGAGCCGTAGAGTGTTGTCGCGGACCCAGTTGAGCACGAAACACTCTCAACCCTCAAGTTCTAAAACTAAAAAGAGAGGAGTTGAAAAGAAGTTAGAAACTATAAAAATAAGAAATCTAAAAAGAGAAGAGTTGAAAATAAGTTATCGAATCAGAAGTTCTATGTTAGTGTAACATCCTGAATTTTCAGGGCTCGAGTACATCCTCTTGCCCGAAAATTTTGGGTGTTAGTAATGTAAAAATTGGATGCTTCAAAGCCACACCTAGTTTTTTCTATTATTTAAATAAATCACATCTAGTTACATTCACGAAGGTAACCATTCACGAGAATAAAATCGATTGTATTTACTATTCCATTAAAGTAAAAAGCATTCAAATAATTCTTTTATGCCCTCTTAATGGGAGCTTATTACGTTATCAAAGTTTGCAGTGAAAAATAAATAAAAAAATTTATGGTGTTATCCTTTATAACGCCCTAAAATTCGAGAGTCGAGCATAACTCAGCTCTCGAGTTCCAAAACATCACTTATGCAACATAAATAATGATAGATGTATGTTATCTGTATTAGCGCATAAAACATGAAACAAATTAAGCCGAATCAACAGACAAAATTCAGGGATAGTGAGAAAATGCAAGCGAAAGTCTTAAATTAATATATAAACCAAAATAATCCCCAAAAGATGCGTGCTCTGCCCAGGGCAATAATTACAACCGTGTCTCAAAATACATGTATCAAACTAGGAGGAATCAATACAAACATAACCTAAAATTCCTCGCCAATCAGGACAAGGCTCACATGAACCCGCCTGAGAACTGCATAAATGAGAAAGCCTCCTCGTCCTCGTCGAGCTCCTACTCCGCCTCGCAGGTATCATCATCACCTACAGCTAAGTCAGAGTCTGGTTGGTGTTTAAGCACCATACCAGAACGTGGGAGTGAGTGATCAACTCAGTGAAACTATACAGCAAAGGTTAACATGTTATCAATTCAATCAAGCAGTAATGATAAAGCAGTACAATCAAACATGTCCAAGATACTCTTGTTAATGCTAGAATAATATGAGGGGATGATGCATGCCCTCACCACAATCTCCCTCTGCGATCTTCATCTTACGGTCACGTATGTCAGTCACTTCCTTAGTGCTCTTACACCAACGCCAATAGCACATGTAGTGCAATGATATGAGCATGATTATCTAGTTCTTATTAGTCCTTTTCATACAGCAGGATTGGGAAGCTAAGACACCTCCCTTATAACAACTCCAAAACACTGATCCATTCTAGGGTCGTCAGTCCTAGGAAATCTCATACGATGTTACGGTTCTAGATCGCTGTAAAGGGCTCGTCACCAATCAATACTAGTCTAGTTATATCCTAGAGACTACAATAAGGCTCGTCGCCCTTATGAAGTGTTGGATATACTCGAGGTCACTATAGAGGGCTCGTCACCAATCAATGTAGGCTGATAGCACGAATATATTGTCCCACACCACCATAATCAGCTCACGAGAGTAGGGTGCTCACTGGTCACTACGGGGAGGCTCGTCACCCCAGTGTAGGCCGACAGCTCGACCACGGTGTTCCTGTAACATCCCGAAAATCAGGGGTCGAGTAAAAACTCCACTCCCGAGTTCTAGAACATCACTAATGCAATATAAATGTGTATGATTGAATGTTGTCGGTGTTAATGTATTAAACATGAGTGAGATTAAGCCAGAACAACATATCATATGCCAGAGATAGTTAAATTTACAAGCGGAAGACTGTGATACTATGTATATCATATATAAACTGTTGTATGTCTCCAGAGTGTGAACATGTTACCAAGTTATATACATACATGTATACTCCAAATGTAAATAAAAAGAATATACATGAGTGCTCTAAAAATATAAAATGACAAGTGTCAAGGCATCTAATCAACCTCCCTGTAATCCCGTCAATCAGAATACGCATAAAGGAGGGATCCTCCTCATCATCATCAAGTCCAGCTCCACCTCGCAGGCCGCGCCATCATCTGCAATCACAATAGGGACTGGTGGGTGTCCGGAAACACCATCCCGTAACGTGGGAGTGAGTGATCAACTCAGTGGGATAATAGAGCAAGGATTAACATGTTCTCAAATCAATCATGCGATAATAGTAAAGCAGTAAATCAAACAATCCTAATACTATTATTAATGCAATATGACATGCGTGATGGATGCCCTCATCGATGGTCTCCCTCATACGGCACCATCTTACGACCGCGGCATGCAATCGTCCTTCAAGTGCTCCATATCTTCCAGGCACATGCAATGTAATGGTGATATGATTTTCGAGTTGTTATTAGTCCATTCAAACAGCATGATTGGGAAACTAAGATACTTCCCTTATATCAATCCCAACACAGATCCTGTCTACGGTCGTCACTCCTAATAATCTCATACGATGTATGTTTTATAGGTCGGTGCAAGGGCTGACAGGGCTGTTGCTCGCACTCGTTGCACCGCTCCCCCATCACCTTATTAATACAGGCCTACTGTACTCTCACTGCTACGGAAGAGTCGTCGCCTCCCGTAGACTCAGAATACGCCCGCGGTCACTACAAAGGACTCGTTGCCTGATCAGTGTAGGTCGACAGCAAGAATATAGTGTCCCATACCACCATAATCTGCTCACGAGACATAGGTGCTCACTGGTCACTACGGGGAGGTTTGTGGCCCCAGCGTAGGCCGACAGCTCGACCACGGTGTCCCATACCACCATGCCCGGCTCATGAGTCTTCGTGGATCAAGGTACCATGGTTGACAGGGTTTACAATGGTAAGTTCAGTACCTTAAGTTCAAGCAGTTATGACTCATACAGGGTGAACATACAACGGCCAGTCGGGTTACTTGATGGGCTCGACTAGCACGATCGCATCTCAAGTCGAACGACATGAAGTGCGTAAAACACTTCGCGTGGCCTAACCACTGCCGTCAACTCCAGAACATGGCTCGCGTTCATCGACCCGTCGTTCATGGCAAAGATAAGCCAACCATGAAATTTCTCGGTTACCGACTGCCTGGACTAGGTATAGTCCCAAATAATTATGGAATCACATCAACAAATCATGTGAGAGTATTGGAAATGAAATACAACCATGTGAGCATGTTAACACATGTTATAGCATACAACTTAAGTAAATCATCCAACGCATGCATTTCATACATATAATGAAATCATGTATATAGCTAACATGTAGGAAATCACTTACATCAGCATATTAATT
Source organism: Magnolia kwangsiensis (assembly GCA_037074715.1). Classification (NCBI taxonomy): domain Eukaryota; kingdom Viridiplantae; phylum Streptophyta; class Magnoliopsida; order Magnoliales; family Magnoliaceae; genus Magnolia; species Magnolia kwangsiensis. The sequence goes on along the minus strand of CM073587.1, from coordinate 18,216,659 downwards.
GAGAAATCAATCTCAAACTAATTCATAACACCATTTAATTCAATACATACTAATACAAGCATTTATACAAACACTTAAACTACACACTTAAGTCTACATATAGTATGTCGACTCAAAGTGCGCATTTAGGCGAATCTCTTCGCCAAACTAATTATGCACGCATTCCTAACATTCTAATGCGACAAGAAGCCATGTCAATCACATCAGCAAAATATGAATGAAAACAGTACTTCCTACAAATGACTAAAATGCCCTAAATCTCATATTCTTCGTCTGTTTACGAAACAGGAAACGGACAGCATATTGTACATGTCAAATGCGTTGCCGTCGATAATCTACTATTAAACGACATTGAAAGCATTGGAAATAGTCAATCAAAGCGTCTAAAATCTGCACCTTATCTCCTAGAAGCGTATCGCTTCGAACAGAGCGTATACGCTTCGTCTACGGCGACTAGGCGACCTGATTTACAAGATCCATCAGCTACCAGGACATGGAAACTAAGGATCAGAAAATCAGCAACTAATTAGGGTATTTTCTTACCTAGAAAAGTGGAGAAATCACCGGCAAAGTGATTGAAGCGTGTTGCTTAATCACGTGTAGCAGGTAGCACCAGCAGCAGGAAATTCTCCTCCACTTTCTCTCACAATCTCTCACCTTTTCTCTCTCTCAAACTAGGGCTTTTTCCAAATTTGGATGGGAGAGAGGAGTGAGGGTTTCAACCCCTTTTATAAGCCCAAACATGCCCGAAATAGGCTCGGGAACAACGTATACTTGAGGGGTAACCAAATCGGGGCTGTTTCGGTCCAAAAAGGCATTTCTGGAGGTCCCCTGGCTAAATGCGGTCGGACTTAAGCTCATGTATACTGGATCTAACACACATCAAGTTTTCAGACCGGTAGAGTCCCCGGATCGCACGTGGTGGTCCAGTTTCAGTTCAGCGGTCACCGCACGTAGATCAGGTCTACAAGTCTCATGATATGAAATAGAAATTTTTCATGATCCGAGGGTGTAATTTGGCTGAATTCTGATGGTCAGAACGCTTAATACTGACGCGTCAAGTCGTGCGCCAGATTTGAATTTCAAATTTCAAATCTAACCCTATTCTCACTCTCTTCAGTCCAGGCTCAATGAAATAGCCTGCGAATGTCGGTTGGACTTGATTTTTGAAATGATTGTCAAGTCCAGCTAGGCGGTTATAATGGTCTAAGATTGTAGGTATCGGACTTTCGACGCACGGTCTAGATCCAATACAAAGTTTCAAGGAGGTCCTGAGAACAAACCGGCTTAGAGTTTGATCTGAGGTTTTAGAGTATTATAGCGTCATTGGTTCTACTCGCTTTGGGTCTTGTAGAACGTATTTAAAGTGATCAGGGACTATTTCCCAGCTACTCTAGCGTAGCGCTAGCTAACTTATGCTTAGTTTCTAAAGGAATTAATCCTAAGTGATTTCTTTAGCTATGGAATTGGGTTTTGAGCGATTTTCCAAGTGTTTTAGTTGACCCATTGCCTAAGGACGTCTAATCCCAGGTTGGAAAAAATTCGAGGTGTTACAGTTCCATACAACCATGTCCGGCTCATGAGTCTTAGCGGATCGCGATACTAAGGTTAACGGGATTTTCACTAGTGAGTTCAGTGCCTTATATTCAAACAGTAGCGACCAAACATGGTGAACATACATCGGTCAATCGGGTTAGTTGATAAGCTCAACTGGGCTAAGCGCACGTTGAATTGAACGACATGGAATGCATAAGCACTCCGTGTGGCCTAACCACTGTCGAACATCCCAAGCACGACTCGGATTCGTTGAACACATTCTGTGTAGTGAAAATGACCTCAACCACCATTTGAAGAATTGTTACCGATTACCTGGACTATAATACAGCCCCAATCACGTACAAGCTCAATAACAGGCATATGATTCATATCCTACATTCATATGAACATTTATGAAATATAACTTGAATGTAAATACAGTACATGGAGGAAATCATACACACAGTTAACATGAATAATTTAGGCTAATCAATTCATGGAGGAAATCATACACTCAGGTAATGTGATTGAGATTCATATTTTAACAACATTAAAAATCACACTTTACTAACTACTAACTCAATCAAGCATTTATAGAAACACTTAGACTACACTATTCAAAATACATCACATATGTCGACCATATAGCATAATAGGGCGATTCCTTTCATCAAGGAGTCGTCGTATACATAACAATCATGCATCAACGACAAATAATCATGGCAATCATAACAGCAAATTCCACACGTATACGGGTATTCTAACATATACATGAAATACTCCATTTATAACATAGATTATACATATACGTAAATCGAATCAGATAACGCATTTGGCATGTGTAATAGCATCCACGTCATGAATAAATCATTATCTAGCATTGAAAGTCTTGAAAACCATAACCTAAGCGTATATAGTTTGCACCTTAAAACAAAAAATGTGAAATAGATATGATTCAGACCATATGTCTTCGTCAATGGTGGATACGCTACCTAAGTCATGAAACAGGTTAGCTATAACTTCACTTCGGCTATTCTAAGCTTCAAAACAGGTTAGGGTTTGCATAACTTACCCAAGAACGGAATTAGAATCATAGAAATAATGATTCAGATACGCAGGATAGATACGTAGAAGAACTGGGAAGAATCCCACGGAGAAACAACAGGTTCTCTCTTACTTTCTGTCTCTTTTCTCTCTCTTAACTTAACTAGGGTTTAGGAAATTCGTATGGGATTTGGGAATGAGGGTTTAAGGCCTTTTTATAAGCCTAAAATCGATGGAAACAGCCTGAAGGCCAAGGTATACTTAGGTTATAATCAAATTAGGCTCTTTCTAATTCAAGGAGCACTTCTGGAGGTCCTCTTATCAAATGCGGTTGGACTTAAGCTCACTAGTATAGGATCTTAAGCAAGTTAAGTTTTCAGTTCGATCGGATTTCCAGATCATCCGTGGCGGACCAGTTTCAATTCAATAGTCACTGAAACTCGATTAGGGCCACAAGTACTTTGACATGTATGGGCCACCTTTCCTGAACCGAGGGTGAATTTGGGTTAAAATATAACGGTCAGAATGCTTAGAAATAACGCGCAAGCGACACGACTCAGATTACTTAAAATCATATTTAATTTCTTTAAAAACTTCGCTTTCTCACACTCTTCCCTCCAGACTCATCGTTTGGCCTTGATTTTCGATGCAATGGTCAAGTCCTACTAAGCGGTCATAATTGTCTAAGTTCATCGCCATCAGACTTTCGACGTGCGGTCCAGGTCCGATACGAAGTTACAAAGTGCTCCCAAGAGAAACTGGGCTTATAGTTAGATCCTAGATTTCAGAGTAACATAGCGTTAACGATTCTATAGGTTTTGGGTCTTACAGATCATATTAAAAGTTATTAGTGCTAATTTCACAGGTAATCTAGTTTAGCGCTAGTTAATACATGTTAAATTTCTTAAGACTTTAATCCTGAATGATTTCTGCTAAAGGTGGTACTCGTGCCTAAGTACGGATTTTTCTAAGACGTTACAATCTAACCCCCTAAGAAAAAAATTTCATCCTCGAAATTCATACCTTCTCATACTCCTCGAGGATATGGGAGTAATTTTTTCTGACCTCAGCTTCAGTCTCCCAAGTAGCCTCTTCTTCGCTATGATGCGTCCATAGTACCTTCACAAGTGGGATAACCTTGCTACGCAATACTTGCTCCTTCCTATCCAAAATATGCGTCGGTCGCAGTTCATAAGTGACATCCTCCCTCAACTGCACCTGCTCCTATCTGATAATGTGCAAATGATTAAGAACGTACTTCTTCAACATGGGCACATGGAAAACATTATGCACACCTGCGAGTGGTGTGGGTAAAGCAAGGCTGTACGCTATTGCCCCTACTCGATCATGTATTTGGAGTGGGCCAATAAATCTCGGCGTGAGCTTCCCTTTCTTACCAAACCGAAGAACTCCTCGCATAGGGGAAACCTTAAAGAACACATGGTCCCCAACATCAAACTAAGTGGTCGCCGTCTCGTATCTGCGTAGCTCTTCTGCCTGCTCCGTGCTGAGAGAAGTTGACGCCGAATAATGTCGATCTTCTCTGAAGTCGCCTGGACCAACTCTGGGCCTATCAGAGTCTTCTTGCCCACTTCTGCCCAACAATGCGGCGCTCTACATGGGCGACCATACAATGCCTCATAGGGAGCCATATCAATACTCGCCTGAAAACTGTTGTTATACACGAACTCTCCATAAGGAAGACAGTCATCCCAACTGTCCTTGAAATCCAACACACAAGCTTGCAGCATATCTTCTAACACCTGATTTACACGCTTCGTCTGCGGATGGAATGCGGTACTAAATTCAACTTCACACCCATCGCTTCTTGGATACGAGTCCAGAAGATAGATGTGAATTAGGTGTCTCGATCAGACACAATCTCCAAGGGAACTCCATACAGGTGTATAATCTCCTTGATATACAATCTAGCCAATTTATTTGCAGAATTCGTAACTCTGATCGGTAGAAAATGAGCTGACTTCGTCAACCTATCAACAATCACCCAAATAGAGTCATGTCCCTTCCTCGTCTTCGGTAGTCCAAAAATAAAATCCATGGAAATAAAGTCCCACTTCCATTCAGCTATGGGCATGGGCTGAAGCAATCCAGGAGGTCGGCAATGCTTTGCCTTAACCTGCTGACACGTGAGACAACGGGATACGAACTCAGCAATGTGAACCTTCATATTATCCCACCAGTACGATCTTTTCATGTTTTGATACATCTTCGTGCTACCTGGATGCATCGCAAGCCTCGAACTGTGGGCCGACTCGAGAACCTCTCGTCTCAAGTCAGGAATGTCTGGGACGCATAGGCGGCCTCGATAACACAAACCCCCATCCTTACCAATAGTCCACTCAGAGTCCTCATTAGTACCAACCTGCTCTTCATCGTCACCAAAAACTCATCGTCTGCCTGAGCCTCGATAATCCTGCCATCTACGAGGGGCTGTACACGAACATGTGCGACGACTTCATACGACTCTTCTACCGTGAGTTTCTGCTCAAAGTCTCGCACAAACTCCACCATATCCCATTCTGCAATCATAAGCGGAGCTGCAAATTCTATATACATCTTGTGGCTCAACGTATCTGCCACAAGGTTTGCCTTGCCCAGATGGTAGGAAACCTCAAACTTAAAGTCCTTCAAGGTGTTCATCCATCGGCGCTGCCTCATATTCAAATCTCGCTGTGAGAATATATATCTAAGGCTCTTGTGGTCGCAAAAGAGCTCGAACTCCTCTTCGTAGAGGTAATGTCTCTAGTGCTTTAATGCGAAAATGACATAGGGTAATTCTCCTCGTGCTTTCTTAATTGTCTCGAGGCATACGCAATCACCTGTCCTTCTGCATTAGGACACAACCCAGACCAACACGAGATGCATCAGTATATATCGTATACTTAACCCCTTGCTCTGGCAATACTAGCACAGGAGCGGACGTCAACTTGTCCTTCAGCTCCTGAAATACTGCTTCAGCCTTCTCATTCCAGGAAAACTTCAAGTCTTTCCGTGTCAACTGAGACAACGGTCTGAAAATCTTGGAAAAGTCTCGAATGAATCGTCGATAGTAACCTGCCAGACCCAGAAAACTCCTCACCTCGGTAACTGAACCAGGCTACTTCCAATCCTGAACCACAACAACCTTAACGAGGTCTACAGCAATTCCTTCCTTAGATACCACATGTCCCAGGAACTTAACTTCTTCCTTTCAGAAGTCGCGTTTCTTATACTGCGTGAACAACTGGTTCTCCCTGAGAGTATTCAATACCACTCTCAGGTGCTCCTCGTGCTCTTCCCGACTCATGGAGTATATCAAAATGTCATCGATAAAGACAATGACGAATCGAAACAGAAATGGCTGAAACATTCTGTTCATCAGATCCATGAACATGACCAGAGTATTCGTGAGTCTAAAAGACATCACAAGGAACTCATAATGACAAAAAATGGTCCTGAATGGAGTCTTCAGCACGTCCTCATCCCTGATGCGCAACTGATGATACCCAGACTGTAAATCTATCTTCAAGAAATAATGTACCCCCTTCAGCTGATCGAACAGATCATCAATCCTGGGCAAGGGATACTTGTTCTTCACTGTCACCTGATTCAGCTTGCGATAATCAATACATAACTGCAGGGAACCGTCTTTCTTCTTCACAAACAAGACAGACGCTCCCCAAGGTGACACACTCGGTCGAATAAAGCCTACCTCTAGCAAAACATCAATCTATCTCCTCAGCTCCTCCATCTTGCATGGAGGCATACGATACGTCAGCAGGGAAATAGGTGTCATACCGGGCACAAGATCGATGTGAAGTCAATCTCGCGCTGAGGAGGAAGCTCTGGAATCTTCCCAAACAATCAAAGAAATTGCGAACCACTGGTATAACTTCTAACATTGGAACATCAGAACTCTCAAACATGGAAGCGTAGCTGCTAACACGACAGGACCAACTGACCTGAACTGGAAATGAAAAGATCGTGGCCTCAGGTCCATAGGTTGTCATAACTCTGGCCTCGCAATTAATCTTTGCTCTCATCTTCGTGAGCCAATCCATCCCAAAGATAACATCATAGTGACACAGTGGGGCGACAATCAGGTCGACGACCACTATCCTGCTATCCAAATCTATCGAGCATGACTCACAGGTCCGAGTAATATCTGAAGTAGTTCCTGTAGCTATCGTGAGTCTCACTCCCTTCGCAGGAGCCATAACCAAACCTATCCGCTTGACCGCAGCACAAGAGATGATTGAAATAGTGGACCCAGTGTCCACCAATAAGAAGATAGGCGTACCTAGGATATGAGTAGGAACCTTAAAAGACATCGGTGCTGAATCTGCTTTGGGCGCCTCAGCTGTGAGCGCATAAACCTGAGCTTGCTGTGGGCGATGCGGTGGATGAACCATGGGTCGTTGTGGTGGCCTGAAACGAGGTGCTGGGGCCTGAAGGAAGGATGAGCTAGTGCTGATCGAAGGGATGGTGCTGAAATAGCCTGAGGCATCGGACGACCGATCCTCTAAGGCGGTGAGAAACCACTATCTTGCATCCTTAGAAAATAAGATATCTCAGCGTGGCCAGACTTCTTACAATAGCTGCCCCACACATTAGGACGCCTCATGTGAATCGATACGAGGCCTCTTACCGAGGAAAGGCCAACTCAAGAAATTAGGTTGCGATCTGGGAGCCATAGGTGTACGCATGCGAGACAACCTCTCCCCGTCTTGCTCTGCTCATAAGGACATGCTCACCAACTCAACATAAGAAGAGATGCTCGCACAACACATCTTTGATCGAATCTCAGGCTGCAGACTCTCAGAAAAATGCCGCATCCTCAACGGCTGATCACCCAGAATCAAAGGAGCATACCTGCCTAGCTCCGTAAACCGATTCTCGTACTCTGTCACCGACATGCCTGTCACGCCCCAAACTCAGAAATCGGGCTCACAAAATTTTCGATCGCCGAATCCGGCGCCGACAGCCTCCGTAGAACCCCATTCTCGGCTCCTAGCTCTCATTCGCCAGGTTCCGATCCTGGGATGCTACGAGGAGGATTTTAAATATCAGTTTGATTCGTAATAAGCATAACCAAAGGCATAACCCACAAACAACAACCAAGCACTCCATTACATTTCCACTATGATCAAAAACTTTACAAGTACAATGAGCATAAAGGAAAATACAATGGTAAAGAATAAAAACTTTAAAATGCTCTGTAACGTGCTCCTGCCTCAACGCTGCTGCGAACCAACGTCACCTGCACGCAACGGTCATGTATAAGCTTACAGAAAGCTTAGAGGGTGGTGAAAGTGTGTGCGCAAGGTAGTAATATGAACATGCAATATCAGAGTAAAGCGAAATATGTAGATGGATCTATGATATCATGAGCCGTACCAAGGCTTATGCGATGTAAGACATGAATGGTATCGGCCATCCTAAGGCCATGCGATGTGCAATGCAACTCAAGCATACAGATCCTCATCTATGTCCATACATCAATACAACTCAAAATATGAAATATCACCGGGGTCTAGTACACTCTAAACCAGATTTCTGCCACATCGCGCACAATCAGGTAAGTGGAAAAGACCTCACTATCCGTCTGCCAATATCTGGAGCGACTCGTCGATAGCGGACCCATTCCTCGAGTTGGTCAAACTCAGCCTAGGATTGCCCCCTACACTCGGGCAGGTAAGGCTGCACCCCCTTCCAACCGACCACGACACAGTGGAGAGCGGAACCATCTGGTAATCGGCACTCACCGCTCATCTACCCACTCGGTCTAGACGTTGGAGCAACTTCTTGGTACCATAAGGGTTTAGGGACTTTCACCCAGGGATATCTATAGTAGCCCATGTAGAATAAGATTTCTGGCATCCAATCCTGCCAACCACGATACATCTGTGGAAGTTACGACCCCGATGTCGCTAGGGCATACCATATCCATGTCATACAAATGCGATATGCATGATTCACACTATCCAGTCATGCAACCAATCCTGCGCATATCGTGCGCTCATGTAGGGCAACACCGCCTAACCGGGAGCCCATAAACAACCTGACCGAAGGCAAATGCTATGATCAGACAATTCTCACGTCAAGCATACATATGATGTGTATGATCATGAGTCATGGAACTGTACTAAACATGTTATAATAAAATGAACTATCTTACAATGCAGATGGACCTGGACGGCCTATACACAATAAGTACGGCCCAGAAATGGGCCCTAAGGAGAGTCGTAATGTGGACATCCAACCAACATTACACTAGCAATGTGGACGTCAAACCAACATTGCTCCCAAGGCACGATCATTGTAAACATCGTACTTAGTTTGTAATGGATTTACACATTGCAATGGACCGTAGGTTTGTCCCCATTGGACCTTACATATATATCAAATGGGCCATATCCTATGGGCTTTTATTCATCAGATGGGCCATATAAATGGGCCACACCAATGGGTCTCATGTGCATTGCAATGGGTCAAAACCCGTGGGCCTTGGATTCCATCGATTGGACCTAGTCATATGAGTCTAATATGTATCAAATGGGCCACACCAATTAGGCCCCACATGTAGATCAAGTGGGACTCAACCCATAGAACTAACATGAGTCAAATGGGCCTAAACCCTTAGGCCTTAATCAAATAAAATGAGCCTAACTCATGGGTTTCAAATAAATCCAGTGGGCCTAATCCCATGGACCCTTTTATAATTAAATGGGTTTAGTCCCATGGGCCTTACAATATATCAAATGTCCTACCTCCATGGGCTTTAAAATTTCAACAAAAGGGTCCAAGTACATGGGCCTTGAAGCACATCAAATGGGCCTAGTCCCATGGACTTGCAACACATCAAATGGGCCTAAGTTCTTAGGCCTTAAATGAATCCAATGGGCCTAGCCCATAAGCATTTCATAAACCAAATGGGCCTAGCCCATAGCCCTTTTGAAATTCAAATGGGCCTAACCCATAGGCCTAAAATGATCTTTTCAAGTGGATGGACGGTCTGGATGCATCGCCTGTGACAATGGTGGGGCCCACATGAAGACGTATAATCGTATATATTATATAATATATAAACTACATATAATATAATATATATAATATGTACAATATTATATGTAATATATATATAATATAAAAATATATATATGTGGGCCCCACCGTCCAGTGGGGACGGTGAGGATACAACGCACATCACAGTGGGCGTCACCGTCCACGGACCGTGGACGGTGTGAATAAAATACATAAATCACTGTGGGTCCCACGTATGTGGCCCACCGTGATGTTTATTTGAAATCCAACCCGTTCATAAGGTCACTAAGACCTGTATGAAGGGACAGCAAAATTTTTAGCTTGATCCAACACTTCTGTGGGCCCCAAAAACTTTTCAACGATAGAATTCAATTCACACTGTTTCGCGTGGTGTGGGCCACCTGAGTTTTGGATCTGACTCATTTTTGGAGGGGGGCCCACCACTGGGGTGGCCCACCTAATGAACAAGTCGGATGACAAATAAACATTACTGTGGGGCCCACGTGCAGGGCCGTGGGCCACCTCTGTCCGTCCACCCACACCTAGGGCTACACGCGCGTGCAGACGCTGCCTGGTGACAAAGGCAGAGGCAAGGCCTCTGTCATGTGATTTTTAAAAAAGAAGAAAAATCACTTTTTGGGGTTTTTCGCACGTGGGGCCTGCTGCGCCAAAATCCGTCCCGGCCATTGCGATCAGCGGCTCGAGGTCGTCCAAATGAGTCCAGAGTTTAAATTTTTTTGATGCTTGGAAGAGAAATAAAATAAGAAAATAGAGTTTGAATGGTGAGGGCACAATATTTGACGCTATGGCCCACTAGGTGATTGGATCAGCTCCAAACTTCTACCCAACGGCTAAAATGCCGTGGGTAAGAGGATGGACGACTTGGATCGAACATAAACATCAGGGTGGGGCCTATGCAAGGGAGCCACCCAAAAGCTCCCTTTCTTTCTTCCTTTTTCTTTTTCCTTTACAACGTCCAGCGTCCCAGACGCTGGACGGTTCATTATACATTTTTTTGAAATGGTGGGCCCTGATGAAGTGGGCCACCACATGATGGGTGACATGGGTTTAACATTTAAGGTGGGCCCCACTTGAATAAAATAAATACATCAAGGTGGGATCCATTCAAGTGGGCCACATAATCCTATTGCATAAACACAAAATAAAATAAAATAAAATAAAATAAAAAGAAATAAAAGAGAGAGAGAGACATGGAGAGTGGGACACGCCTTGTGATGGAGGGACCCCGACATTATGGGCCCTCCCTTGCAATAAATCATACAATATGCGGATCCCGTTGAACATGGGACCATCAAAAATGTAAATCAACGGTGGAGATCCATTCTCCACCGATATGGATGGTCTAGATGACCTTTCTAAATGAAATAAACATCATGATGGGGTCCATGGAGAATGGCCCCATCATGGAATGATCATGATGATCCAAGTGGTCCATCGGCCACAAATAAGGGTCCCAAGTGAGATCCACACCATGGATCGGTGAGCCTCACTTGGTCCACCATAAAATCAAGTAAAACTACCCTACAGAGGCACCCACCGTCTGATCTTCTCGCTCCTAGGGGTTCCTTGGCACCTTGGCTTCAACTTCAACGGTTAAGATGAGGAATGGAGGATTGAGATGGGAGATTTTGGGGTAGGAAGGTGGGCCACTTGGAGCTTAGGAATTTGGAGAAATTCCATACGTATGGACTCTTGTTGCTTGGAATTTTTGAAATGAGAAAGAGAGAAAGAGAGAGAGTGATGTAAAGGGAGAGAGAGAGAGTGATGGATGGATGGGTGAGTGATGGTTGTGTAAGAAAAGCTTGACTTTTGAGGCTTTTGTGTAAGAGAGGTATGAGAGATGAAGACTTTTGTGGCTTTTTGTGTAAGAGAGGTATGGGAGATGAAGACTTTTGTGGTTGCTTGGGAAAATGGAATAAAGTGATGTGTACTTGACATGTGATGGATTGATGGGTGATTGATTGATGGGATTGATGTGATTGATGTGACACATAGTAGAGATTCCCTTGAGTTTCGCAACGCGTGGCATTTTCTCGCACCGAACGTTGGCCCATATCTCTTGATCAGGGTATCGCCTTGGCGCGCGGGTCGCAGTATCGGAACCGCAACGATGGCGCGGTCGCTATGGTATTAGTCTCGGGTTGAGTCGATTCGAGTTGTCGGCATATGAATCAGGGTCGTGCGTCGATATCGATTAAGGGTCGAAGGTTGCCGAAATTCTACCGGTAAGACCGCGGAAGTGTACGGAAAGGTACGGACCAAGATACGGGTCTTAAATGCCTCCCTGGCGAAGGTAAAGGAACTCACTCTCCTTCTCATGCTGGTAAGTGATCGAAAAACACTTCTTGTACAAGCGTGCCTTAAACGCCGCCCACATCCATACGAATCCCTCCATAACTGTATGGAGGATGCTATCCCACCATAAGCTAGCCTCCTTCTCAAACATGAATGTGGCAAGATCAACCTGCTCTGCCTCAGAAAAGTGCAACGGTCTTAGCATCTAAGAGATGTGGTCGATCCAATACTCAGCCTCCTCAGGTCTGTAAGTACCCAAAAATGTAGGAGGCCTCAAGCACTGAAATCGCTAGAAAGTGCCGCTCGCACTAGTATTCCCAACAGGGTATAGAGGCGAGGTAGGTGGAGTCACCCCCATCGACTGAGCAAAGATACCGACCATGGAGGATAAAAACTGCTGCTGCTACTGCTGCATCTGCTGTTGCTGCATCAACAACATCATCTGCTCTAGCCTATCAGGAGGTGGAGTGGACTGTGATGTAGAAGGCGTCGACGTAGATGCACGGTTCTGCTTAAGAACCGCAGGTGTGACAGGAGGCACCACAGAAGGTGTCACAGGAGGCGGCCCAGCAGCAGGGCCAGAAGCTGGCTGAGAACCCAGCCTGGGATCAGAACGAGATGGGCCTAAATGGTGGTCCATATGACTATCGCTCAGGGTAAGGGCCCCATCAAGCAAATCACCCAGAGAGAGACAGGCTAAAGATCTCGAGCCTTTAGGTGGCATACCCTACACACAACAGAGGGTAACAACCAATGAGATTAGACATTCACACAGTCCATCCACAACATTAACTTCACAAGCTTAAGAAACAACATGCATTTCATTAATAAAATTGTCACAATACATGATGTGCAACATTACATGAATCGCGATGGAGAAAGCATGTGAGCAAAATGACTAAGCTTCAAACACTAAGCTTCAAACACTAAACAACTATCAAACTACCAAACCACAAACAAGAATAAGCAACAATAGACAAACAACAACTACATAAAGGACTATTTCTTAGAATCTGGCGATGAAGGAGGGGCACCCTCATCCTGCAAACAACACAGGATCATCTTTAAAGTGCGGGTTACTTTCCTGAACTTGTGCTTCACGTAGCCATATAAATTCATAATATCCTGTCGAAGAGTGGTCTGGCCCTCCTCATGCCTAACCAAACGGGCTTCTTTATCAGCCCTATCAGGATCATGCTCCTAAGTCATAAGAGGAGGACTCTCATCAGTATCCTGAGCCTCCTCTTCCTCTTCGTCCTGCTTTGCTTCCTCTTCTATCTCTGGTCCACCTTCTTCACTGCTCTCTTCTTCTTCTTCGCTCTCAGACTCATCCTCGCTCTCCTCAAGTAGGGCTTGTCGCTGCCGAGGCCCGATCTCCATATGATTGAGAGTAGTCTCGGAAATGTACTGGACTGGCGTCGGTAACTCTGCCTCAAGTTTGTAGCCAAACTCAAGTACAATCCTGCATATGAGTCGACCAAATGGAAGAGATTCAGTCCTTCTATTCGAGCGTGCTATAAGGACTATCTATCGTAAGACATAAGTGGGTACACAAAGCTTCTCTCCCTGCCCCACCTGAGATAAGAAATCCACCATGAGGCGCGTGCACTCACTGCGGTTGCTCCACCTTGGATAAACATTGAACGTATAGATGTGGTGAAGCAAACAGAAGTCGTCTGCCATATTTGGCGCTAAGAGGCTTCTGTTGGGCTGTTATTCAACCAGACGACCACAAAGGAATCGTGTGAGGTGATCCCTCTCACGAGCACTATTCAGATTCTTTTCATTGACATGAACTTCTCCAAGTGGCACATTCAGAATACAAGATATCAAAGCAACATCAACTGTAGCCACCCAATCTCTTCCAACTGGAATTCTAAACTGCAAGGGCTCCAGCGTCGGCTCTCGGACGTGGGCGTAGAAAGCTCGAACAGTACCCACATTAGCACGATGTTCACCCTTAAATAGCGGACCCCAACCGGCTTTAACTAGGCGCTCGAATAATAAGAATTCTTTAAACAGCCACTCATCAACATGTGCATCAAAGAGGACTCTACGGCCCTCAAACATGCCATGGGACAACTCCGCCAACAAAGATCTTCCTAATGGAGCATGGGGATCTAAATCCCCCTTTGTCTACACTTCATGAGTGACGCTTGAACTAGCGGCGACACCCCTTGGTCTTCTAGAACGGGTTGGGCGACTAGGCTCGGCTTCATCAACGGGGGCTCGCTTCTTGCCCATGAAAGAAAGGATGGAGGAAATGGAGAATAAGGCCACAACAAACTCCATAAAAGCCATGAAAAAGTGAAGAAAAGGAAAGAAAGGGCTGCACTATTTGGGTCTCCATGGATCTGGGCCTCAAAGAGGGTGTAAAGGCTCAAAGTAAGGGAATATTGAAGAAAGAAAATAATAAAATAGGATGGGTAGTGGGTTTGCACGATTTTGAGACTTAAATGGGGGATTTAGGGGCTCAAATCAAAGGAAATGGAAGGGTTAGGTGATGGATATGGCTGAGCACGGTGGAAGGACATAGGGCTTAAAGGAAAATGGAAGAAAGAAAGGTTGAAAGGGCAATTTGTGAGAGATATGGCTATTTTGAAGAAAAGGGAGAGCTTGGGGGTGGAGTTTGTGAAGGAAATATGCGTTTGGGGGAGTTTTAATCAACGAACCATGGGTCAGTGGGGTCCACAAGACCCCAAACTCGATTGGCCTGATGCCCCAGCCCGCCGGTAGGTGAGGCCTCGCTGAACCGACAAGGGCCTCACCACTCTCTAGACCTCCTGATGAGGGATCGCCCCACCGGTGAGGTCCTCCCCCCCCTTGGGTCCAAAATACTATGGGTCCCTCTAAAACTGCCTCGATTGGGCCCTTACTTTGGTTTGACTCAATTCAGATCGATTCATAACAATTCTGATACATATTGATATTTAGTGATTTCTAAAGGCTGAAATGGATTGAAATACGACCTACACCCATTAATCGACGGTCTAGAAGTGATTTGGGGTCATCGAGTGTGATCAGGAGTGTGCATGGACTTGATCTCGGTGATCATTTTCAATAAACTTTCACCAAATGACACATCTAGGGGTCCTAAACTTGTTTCTAGATTTTTCTTGCACACTCCTATGCTACAGTGGAGTCAACGTGTGTCGTGTGACCCTAATCCAGGTCCAGTTTAATCTAGATCATGCTTTGATACCAACTTGTAACTCCCTGAAATTCGGGGGTCAAGCATAACTCAGCTCTCGAGTTCCAAAACATCACTTATACAACTTAAATAATGATGGATGTATGTTGTCTGTATTAGCGCATAAAACATGAAACAGATTAAGCTGAATTAGCAGACAAAATTCAGGGATAGTGAGAAAATGCAAGTGGAAGTCTTAAATCAATATATAAACAAAAATAATCCCCAAAAGATGTGTGCTCTGCCCAGGGAAATAAGTACAACTGTGTCTCAAAATACATGTATCAAACTATGAGGAATCAATACAAACATAACCTAGAATTCTCCGCCAATCAGGACAAGGCTCACATGAACCCGCTTGAGAACTGCATGAAAGAGAAAGCCTCCTCGTCCTCATCGAACTCCGGCTCCACCTCCCAGGCATCACCGTCACCTGCAGCTAAGTCAGAGTCTAGTTGGTGTTTAAGCACCATCCCAGAACGTGGGAGTGAGTGATCAACTCAGTGGAACTATACAGCAAAGGTTAACATGTTAACAATTCAATTAAGCAGTAATGATAAAGCAGTACAATCAAACATATCCTAGATGCTCTTGTTAATGTAAGAATGATATAAGGGGATGATGCATACCCTCACCACAATCTCCCTCTGCGATCTTCATCGTATGGTCGCGCATGTCAGTCACTTCCTCAGTGCTCATGCACTAATGCCAACAACACATGTAGTGCAATGATATGAGCATGATTATCTAGTTCTTATTAGTCCTTTTCATACAGCAGGATTGGGAAGCTAAGACACCTCCCTTATATCAACTCCTAAACACTAATCCATTCTAGAGTCGTCAGTCCTAGGAAATCTCATAGATGTTACGGATCTAGATTATTGTAAAGGACTCGTCACCAATCAATACAGGTCTAGTTATATCCTAGAGACTACAATAAATCTCTTCGCCCTTATGCAGTGTCGAATATACTTGAGGTCACTATAGAGGTCTCGTCACCAATCAATGTAGGGAGATAGCACGAATATAGTCTCCCACACCACCATTATCGGCTCACGAGAGTAGGGTGCTCACTGGTCATTACGGGGAGGCTCGTCACCCCAGCGTAGGCCGATAGCTCGACCACGGTGTCCAATACCACAATGCTCGGCTCATGAGTCTTTGCAGATCGTGATACCAAGGTTAACGGAATTTTCACTAGTGAGTTCAGTGCCTTAGATTCAAACAGTAGTGACCAAACATGGTGAACATACATCGATCAATTGGGTTAGTTGATAAGCTCAACTGGGCTAAGCACACGTTGAATTAAATGACATGGAATGCATAAGCACTCCGTGTGGCCTAACCACAGTCGAACATCCCAAGCATGACTTGGATTCGTTGAACACATCCTGCATGGTGAAAACGACCTCAACCACCATTTGAAGAACGGTTACCGATTACCTGGACTGTAATACAGCCCCAATCACGTACAAGCTCAATAACAGGCATATGATTCATATCCTACATTTATATGAACATTTATGAAATATAACTTGAATGTAAATACAGTACATGGAGGAAATCATACACACAGTTAACATGAATAATTTAGACTAATCAATTCATGGAGGAAATCATACACTCAGGTAATATGATTGAGATTCATATCTCAACAATCTTAAAAATCACACTTTACTAACTACTAACTCAATTAAGCATTTATACAAACAGTTAGACTACACTATTCAACATACATCACGTATGTCGACCATATAACATAATAGGGCGATTCCTTTCATCAAGGAGTCATCGCATACATAACTATCATGCATCAATAACAAATAATCATGGCAATCATAACAGCAAATTCCTTACGTATACGGGTATTCTAACATATACATGAAATACTCTATTTATAACATAGATTATACATATACGTAAATCGAAACGGATTACGCATTTGGCATGTGTAATAGCATCCGCATCATGAATAAATCATTATCTAACATTGAAAGTCTTGAAATCCATAACCTAAGCGTATATAGTCTACACCTTAAACCAGAAAATGCGAAATAGATATGATTCAGACCATAAGACTTCGTCAATGGTGGATACGCTACCTAAGGCATGAAACAGGTTAGCTATAACTTCACTTCGGCTATTTTAAGCTTCAAAACAGGTTAGGGTTTGCTTAACTTACCCAAGAACGGAATCAGAATCGCCGGAATAACGATTCAGATACACAGGATCGATATGTAGAAGAACTGAGAAGAATCCCATGGAGAAACAACAGGTTCTCTCTTACTTTCTCTCTCTTTTCTCTCTCTTAACTTAACTAGGGTTTAGGAAATTCGTATGGGATTTGGGAATGAGGATTTATGACCTTTTTATAAGCCTAAAATCGACGAAAATGCCTTAGGGTCAAGGTATACTTAGGTTATAACCAAATCAGGCTCTTTCTGATCCAACCGAGCAGTTCTGGAGGTTCTCTTATCAAATGCAGTCGGACTTAAGCTCACTAGTATAAGATCTTAAGCAAGTTAAGTTTTTAGTCCGATTAGATTTCCAGATCGTCCGTGGCGGACCAGTTTCAATTCAATGGTCACTGAAACTCGATTAGGGCCACAAGTACTTTAACATGTATTGGCCACCTTTCCTGAACCGAGGGTGAATTTGGGTTGAAATCTAATGGTCAGAACACTTAGAAATAATGTGCAATCGACATGACTCAGATTACTTAAAATCATATTTAATTTCTTTAAAAACTTCGCTTTCTCACACTCTTCACTCCGGACTCAAGGAAAAGGTCTTAGGACATCGTTTGGCCTTGATTTTTGATGCGATGGTCAAGTCCAAATAAGCGGTCATAATTGTCTAAGTTCATTACCATCGGACTTTCGACGTGCGGTCCAGGTCCGATACGAAGTTACAAAGTGCTCCCAAGAGCAACTGGTCTTAGAGTTGGATCCTAAATTTCAGAGTAAAATAGCATTAACGATTCTATAGGTTTTGGGTCTTACAAATCATATTAAAAGTTATTGGTGCTAATTTCACAAGTAATCTAGTTTAGCGTTAGTTAATACACGTTAAATTTCTAAAGACTTTAATCCTGAATGATTTCTGCTAAAGGTGGTACTCGTGCCTAAGTACGGATTTTTCTAAGACGTTACATCCTTCTTCCTGTCTTTTTGAAAAAATCTTCCATAGAATGATTATTGGCCATATCATCAACCTTTAATTTAATGCCCTACCCATAGTGATGGTTATCTTTTAAGATTAATAATAATTCAAGAGATTCATAAGAATAATGTGAGGGTTCTGATACATCTCATACTCCACCACTACGAGTGGTATCAATATGCGTAACTAATTTATGTGAATGCATGCCTAGCATATTGTGTGTGGTCCATTATACGTAGTGATCATCACAATGTACAATATAATTCATAGAAAACCCAGCTCGCCCCGCATCCCATAACTACGGAGATTCGCCGGTGTGTCTAACATAACCATGGATTTACGTGAACACCTTGAGATGACACAACATATGAATCAGATGAATTACATGACATGATTTCTTCATAAGCGATTATTTATGACATCTGATCCCAGAAGTGATGTAACACTCATTGCGAATTACTTACATCGATTTATTCACTAATACCCAAAATCTATGGAAGTACGTATCGACTAAGGTAGTCACTACTAAAGGTGTACAAGAACCGAGCTAGTTAAATTAGCTCGCTTGACTCGACTCGAAAAAGCTCAATTCAACTCGGTTCAAAGTTGAGTCAGAGATGGCCCTAGATCCACTCAACTCAGATCAAGCCTAGCTTAAATTGAACTCAGATCAAACCAGTTCGGTGACTTGGTTACTTTGATATTGATGTTGCTCACCAACTGTTTGATGAAATGACTGAAAGAAGTATGGCTGGTGGCAAGGAAGGTATGTATATGAAACCAACACCCTTTTTTTCTTAATTTTTATGTTTCTTAGAAGGTGTTTGATAAAATACCAGTAAACCCTTGCTGCTGTCTTAAATATAGTGAGATTTTGAAGGTACAGTCCAAGTGTTTGTGAAAATGCTGTAATGACGAACTCGGCTCGATCTTGGCTCGAACTGGCCCGAGTTGCTGACCAAATCAATTTGAGTTGGCCAGTCAGGCTTAAGGAGTGAACGGAGTTGAGTTTGAGCTGAGGTCAGCTAATGGTTGAGCTGAGTTAAGCTAAGGCCATCTCAACTTGGTTTGACTCGTTATACACCCTAGTCACTACCCAGAACGCATTACTTTCGTGATAAAATATTTGAATCACTAGTTGTGAGACCTCTAACACATCACTTTCACCAAAGGGAAAATAAATTAAACCATAGGAGTTTTGGAATTCCAAGATACATGCCCAAGCCATAAAGGGAGGTAATACAATGCTAACCCAATAAAGGAGAAAATTAGCATTAAGCTATCTCAATAAAAGAGAAGAGTAACAAATAGGCTAACTCAACAAGAATAAGGGGAGGGGAGAAAAAGGCCAACTCAATGTAAAGTGCAAGCACGCGTTGCTCTCAAAATTGGCAAAGTGCAAGGCTTGTATCGATCACCTCACATAAATTCATAAAGATCACACATAATTAAAATCATATATTAACCATAATTCTCAGATAAATAATTGATAATGTTGAATCAATCAATTGCATGGAAAATAACAGTAATACGAAAGTATGTAAAAATAAGATAAATCATAATAACTCAAATTAGTATAAGCTTAAAGGAATCCCTCACCTTTGGTTGTCTGATGGCCCACCATCAAGGTTAAATATATAGGGACACATGTTATGGTCAAGCTTCACCCTAATACACATGTTTTAAATCGTTTAGACTAAGCTTGGTCTCATTTTAAGATAGTGTTAGATCTAATTGAATGAATGAATCTGAAAGGAACCTTGGTTGAGGCATGGCTTGGATGTGTCGTATACCTCATGAGTTTTGATTTAGAACACCCAGAGGTTTTGGTGTATTCTTTCACGGAGTCAACTTAGCTCGACACAGTGAAATTCTATACCTTTGTTGTTGGAACAGGAAGAAAAGAAGGGACAAAGAACAATTACTCTCTAGAAACTACTCGAACCTGGGTACTTTCACAGTTGTTAAACAAGTTCCGGCTTCTCTCTTTCTAATTTCTCTCTCTTTCTCTCGGTGTTGGAAGGGATAGCTAAATTGATTTCTTCCATACGCTTGCTTTTATAAGCCTTCAAATGGCGATAGGAAGAGTACTTGTTCTATACAAAAGTGCCTTGCGCTGGTTTTCTTGTGCCCGAGAGTTCGGTGTTTAGCATTAGATGCCGATCTAGATCTTAGGTTTTGTTTGGGATTCTATTTCATTTACCATGTTGGAGGGAATTGTCTGCTCAAGTGGATGTTCAATGGATGGATTTGATCCTTGGATGGTCATCGTGTAGCAAGGAAGAAGGTCCCCGCGTCAATGGCGGTTCACTCTCCTGCCCATGTTCTTTCACACTGCTCCTTCTAGGTGGGTCGGATGAAACGAGCGTAGCTTGGGAGAGTTCGTGATCAAGGTCCCAGATCATTTCGTCAAGGGTCCCATCGAACGTTCGAGTGATGTTTTCTTGCGTATAAGATTTTAATCTGAATTCACAGAAAGAAACCGACGATCCTGGCATATGCGATATTCTCACTTTTTTTGGATTCCATGCTTGGATCGGAATCCTCCCCATTGGAATTTGGATAGTTCGGATTTTACTCCACCCCAGTTTGGATGATCTAAATATATGACAGATTTTTAGTGGAAGATTTTAACGGGTGAGTTTAAGAGGTTTTCTCAGGTCGCGGTTGCTTCGGACGTTATCACCTCGCGCAGCAGTTCAGATTCCTTTTAGTTTTCTTTGCATGTGATAGGTGGGATGCATTATGGTGATCATTCAGGAAATCCGCCCCCTTCACCGACTCAAGCTCGTTGTGTGGGCACATGGCCCCAAGTTTGAAGTAGATCTAAGCTATAGGTGGGCCACATATTGCAAGAACGTATGAGTTTCACTTACACGTAAAAATCTACATGAAAATCACGACACACACGCTGCTGTGTACATAAGTTGTGAGTTTATGATTACAATCTTGCCCTTCTCCATTGACCCAACTTTTGTCATGCGTTCCTCTTAATTGCACTATTCGAATGAGATGACATTTCACCACTAATCGATATTTTTTAAGATCTCTCAATTAGTTAAGTATGGGCCCTGATCTCTAAGGATGACAAAGATGCTCTTTTTATGGCTAACACACTCTGTGCTTCTGTAACGCCTTGAAATTCGGGGGTCAAGCATAACTTAGCTCTCGAGTTCTAAAACATCACTTATACAACATAGTCAATGATGGATGTATGTTGTCTGTGTTAGTGCATAAAACATGAAATAGATCAAGCCAGATCAACAGACATAATTCAGGGATATTGAGGAAATGTAAGCGGAAGGCTTAAATACATATATAATGCAAAAATACAAAAATAATCTACAAAAGATGCTTGCTCTGCTCAGGGCAATATATACAACTGTGTCTCAAAATACATGTATCAAACTGTGCAAAATCATCATATACATATCCCAGAATCCCCGCTGGTCAAGACAAGGCTCACATGAACCCGCCTGAGAACTGCATAAATGAGAACGCCTCCTCGTCCTCATCAAAATCCGGCTCCGCCTCGCAAGCATCGCCGTCACCTGCAACTAATTTAGAGTCTGGTTGGTGTTTAAGCACCATCCCAGAACGTGGGAGTGAGTAATCAACTCAGTGGTACAATACAACAAAGGTTAACATGTTATCAATTCAATCAAGTAGTAATGATAAAGCAGTACAATCAAATATGTCCTAGATACTCTTGCTAATGCAAGAATGATATGAGAGAATGATGCATGCCCTCATCACAAACTCCCTCATCTGACATTATCTAACGATCGCGGCATAAATCACTACCACTGTGCTCTCACACCAACGCCAATGGCACATGTAGTGCGATGTCATGAGTATGATTATCAAGTTCTTATTAGTCTTTTTCATACAGCAGGATTGGGAAGCTAAGACACCTCCCTTATATCAATTCCTAAACATTGATCCATTCTAGGGTCGTCAGTCCTAGGAAATCTCATATGATGTTACGTTTCTAGGTCGCTGTAAGGGCTGCCAGGGCTGTTGCACGGAATCGTTACACCACTCCCCCATCACCAAATCAATGTAGGCCTAGTTATATCCTCAATACTTCAATAGGACTCGTTGCCCTTATGCAGTGTCAGGATATATTCGAGGTTACTACAAAGGGCTCGTCACCAATCAATGTAGGCCGACAACAAGAATATAGTGTCCCATACCACCATAATCTGCTCATGAGTGTAGGGTGCTCACTGGTCACTACGGGGAGGCTCGTCACCCCAGCGTAGGCTGACAGCTCGACCACAGTGTCCCATACCACCATGTCCGGCTCATGAGTCTTAGGGGATCACGGTACCAAGGTTAATGGGAGTTTCATTGGTAAGTTCAGTGCCTTAAATTTAAACAGTAGCGAGCAAACATGGTGAACAAACATCGGCCAATCGGGTTAGTTAATAAGCTTAACTAGGCCAAGCGCACATTGAGTTGAACGACATGAAATGCATAAGCACTCCGTGTGGCCTAACCACTGTCGAACTTCCCAAGCACAACTCAGATTCGTTAAACTCATCCTGCATGGCGAAAATGACCTCAACCACTATTTATAGAACGGTTACTGATTACCTGGATTGTAGTACAGCCCCAATCACGTACAAATTTAATAACAGGCATATGAGTCATATCCTACAATCATATGGACATTCATGAAGTATAACTTAAATGTATATACAGTACATGGAGGAAATCATACATACCTTTAACATGATTCATCTAAGTTAATCAATCCATGGAGGAAATTATACCCACAGTTAACATGAATAATCTAAGTTACACAATTCATGGAGGAAATCATACACATAGTTAAGGTGATTGAGATTCATATCTCAACAACCTAAAACATCACTCTTTACTAACTGCTAACTCATTCAAGCATTTATCCAAACACTTAGACTACCCTAGTCAACATACATCACATTTGTCGAATCCATTACATAGTAGGGCAAGTCCTCTCGCCAAGGAGTTGCCGCATATATATCATGCATATGACTATGATAAATAATTATGGCAATCCTAATGGCATATTCCATACGTATACAGGTATTCTAACATATACATGGAATATGTTATTTATAACATAAAGTATACGTATACGTAAATCGAAACGGATAGCGCATTTGGCATGTGTAATGGAAATCACAACATGAATAAATCATTATCTAACATTGAAAGCCTTGAAAAACATAACCTAAACGTATATAGTCCGCACCTTAAACTAGAAAATGCGTATTAGATATGATTCAGACGATATGTCTTTGTTAACGGTGGATAAGCTACCTATGGCATGAAATAGGTTAGATATAACTTCATTTAAACTATTCTAGGCTTCAAAATAGGTTAGGGTTGGCTTAACTTACCCAAGAATGGAATTAGAATTGCCAAAAGAACGATTCAGATACGCAGGTTCGATGTGTAGATGAACAGGGAAGAATCCAATGGAGAATCAGCAGGTTCTCCTACACTTTCTCTCTCTTTTCTCTCTTGGAAAGCTAGGGTTTAGAAAATTCGTATGGGATTTGGGAATGAGGGTTTAAGGCCTTTTTTATAAGCCTAAACTCGACAGAAACAGCCTTAGGGCCAAGGTATACTTAAGTTATAACCAAATCAGGCTCTTTTTGATCCAACGAAGCACTTATGGAGGTCCTCTTATCAAATGAGGTCCGACTTAAGTTCACTAGTATTGGATCTTTAGTAATTTAAATTTTTAGTCCGATCGGGTTTCCAGATTGTCCGTGACGGACTAGCTTCAATTCAATGGTTACCGAAATTCGATCAGGGCTAGAAGTATTTTGACATATAAGGGCTACCTTTCCTGATCCGAGGGTGAATTTGGGTCGAAATCTAATGGTCAGAACGCTTAGAAATAATGCGAAAGCAAAACGATCCAGATTACTTAAAATCATAATTAATTTTCTAAAAAACTTTGTTTTCTCACTCTCTTTACTCCGGACTCAATGAAATTGTCTCAGGACATCGTTTGGGCTTGATTTTTGAGGTGATAGTCAAGTCCAACTCAACGGTCATAATGGTCTAAGTTCATAGATATCAGACTTTTGACATGCGGTCTAGGTCCAATACGAAGTTACAAAGCATTCCCGGGAGCTACTGGGTTTAGCATTGGATCATAGATTTCAGAGTAATATAGTGTCAATGATTCTATAGGATTTGAGTCTTACAGATCATATTAAAAGTTATGGGTTCTATTGTTACATACAATCTAGTTTAGCGCTAGCTAAAATACATTAAAGTTCTAAGGGATTTGGTTCTAAATGATTTCTGCTAAAGGTGGTACTCAGGTCTAACTACGGATTTTCTAAGTCGTTACAATCTATCCCCCTAAAGAAAAAATTTCATCCTCGAAATTCGTACCTTCTCATACTCCTCGAGGATTTAGGGGTAATTCTTCCTGACCTCAGCTTCAGTGTCCCAGGTAGCTTCTTCTTTGCTGTCTGCGTCCACAGTACCTTCACAAGTGGGATAACCTTGCTACGCAATACCTGCTCTTTCCTATCCAAAATACGCATCGATCACAGCTCATAAGTGGCATCCTCACTCAACTGCACCTACTCCCATCTGATAATATGCGAAGGATCAGGTACGCACTTCTTCAGCATGGACACATGAAAAATATTATGCACGCCTACGAGTGGTGTGGGCAAAGCAAGGCGATACACTACTGCCCCCACTCGATCAAGTATCTGAAATGGGCCAATAAATCTCAGCGTGAGCTTCCCCTTCTTACCAAACCTAAGAACTCCTCGCATAGGGGAAACCTTAAGGAACACATGGTCCCCAACATCAAACTCAAGCGGTCGCCGTCCTGTATCAGCGTAGCTCTTCTGCCTGCTCTGTGCTGAGAGCAGTCGATGCCGAATAATGTCAATCTTCTCCGAAGTCACCTGAACCAACTCTAGGCCAATCAGAGTCTTCTCGCTCACTTCTGCCCAATAATGTAGCGCTCTACACGGACGACCATACAGTGCCTCATAGGGAGCCATACCAATGCTCACTTGTAAGATGTTGTTATACGGGAACTCTGCATAAGGAAGACAGTCATCCCAACTGTCCTTGAAGTCCAACACATAAGCTTGCAACATATCCTCTAAAATCTGATTCACACGCTCCATCTGCCTGTCTGTCTGTGGATGGAACGCGGTACTAAACTTCAACTTCACACCCATCACTTCCTGGATACGAGTTCAGAAAATAGATGTGAATCGGGTCTCTCTATTTGACACAATCTTCAAGGGAACTCCATGCAGGCATATAATCTCCCTGATATACAATTTAGCCAACTCGCCTGCAGAATTTGTGACTCTGATCGGTAGGAAATGAGCTGACTTCATCAACTTATCAACGATCACCAAAATAGAGTTATGTCCCTTCCTCATCTTCAAAAGTCCAGAAATAAAGTCCATGAATATAAAGTCCCACTTCCATGGCATGGGCTGAAGTAGTCCAGGAGGTCGGCGATGCTCTGCCTTAACCTGCTGGCACGTAAGACAACGGGATACGAACTCAGCAATGTGGACCTTCATATTGTCCCACTAGTATGATCTTTTCATATTCTGATACATCTTCGTACTACCTTGATGCATCGTAAGCCTCGAATTGTGAGCTGACTAAAGAATCTCTCATCTCAAGTCAGGTATGTCTGGAACGCATAGGCGGCCTCGATATTACAAGCCCCCATCCATACCAATAGTCCACTCAGAGTCCCCGTTAGTACCAACCGGCTCCTTCATCTTCATCAGAATCTCATCGTCTGCCTAAGCCTCAATGATACGACCATCTACGAGCGGTTGTACACAAATATGTACGATGACTTCATACGGCTCTTCCACTATGAGCTTTTGCTCAAAGTCTCACACAAATTCCACTATATCCCATTCTGTACTCATAAGTGGAGCCACAAATTCTATAGTCTTCTTGCGGCTCAACGCATCTGCCACGAGGTTTTCCTTATCCGGATGGTAGGAAACCTCAAACTTAAAGTCTTTTAAGGTCTCCATCCATCGGCGCTACCTCATATTCAAATCTCGCTGTGAGAATATAAATCTAAGGCTCTTGTGGTGGAAAAAGAGCTTAAACTCCTCTCCATAGAGGTAATGTCTCCAGAGCTTTAATGTGAAGATGAAAATTGCTAACTCTAGGTCGTGCATAGGGTAATTCTCCTCGTGCTTCCTTAATTGTCTCGAGGCATATGCAATCACCCTGTCCTTCTGCATAAGGACACAACCCAGACCAATGCGAGACATGTCAGTATATATCGTATACTTAACCCCTTGCTCTGACAATACTAGCACAGGGGCGGACGTCAACTTATCCTTTAGCTCCTAAAAAGCTGCTTCAGCCTTTTCATTCGAGGTAAACTTGAAGTCTTTCCTTGTCAACTGAGACAACGGTCTAGCAATCTTAGAAAAGTCTCGAATGAATCGTTGATAGTAACCTGCCAGACCTAGAAAACTTCTCACCTCGGTGACTGAACTGGGCTGCTTCCAATCCTGAATCGCAGCTACCTTAGCGAGGTCAACCGCAATGCCTTCCTTGGACACTACATGTCCCAGGAACTTAACTTCTTACTTCCAGAAGTCATATTTCTTATACTGCACGAATAACTGAGTCTCCCTGAGAGTATTCAATACCACTCTCAGGTGCTCCTTGTGCTCTTCCCGACTCGGGGAGTATATTAAAATTCATCGATAAAGACAATGACGAACCAGAATAGAAATGGCCGAAACACTCTGTTCATCAGATCCATGAACACGGTTGGAGCATTCGTGAGTCCAAAAGATATCATAAGGAACTCATAATGATGTCCTCATCCCTAACGCGTAACTGATGATACCCAGACTGTAAATCTATCTTTGAAAAATAATGTGCCCCCTTCAACTGATCAAGCAGATCATCAATCCTGGGCAAGGGATAGTTCTTCACTGTCACCTGATTCAGCCTGCGATAATCAATACACAACCGTAGGGAACCATCTTTCTTCTTCACAAACAAGACAGGCACTCCCCAAGGTGACACACTCGGCCGAATAAAACCTGCTTCAAGCAAACCATCTGTAACATCTCAAAAATCGGGGGGTCGAGCAAAAACCCAACTCCCGAGTTCCAAAATGTTATTTATGCAACATAGATATGTATGATTGAATGTTGTCTGTGATAACGTATTAAACATGAGTGAGATTAAGCTAGAACCGCATATCATACTCCAGAGACAGTTATATAAACAAGCGAAAGACTGTGATAGTATGTATGACATATATAAACTGTTGTGTGTCTCCAGAGTGTGAACATGTTACCAGGTTATATACATACATGTATACTTCAAAAGTAGACATATATAACAGGGTTTACAATGGTAAGTTCAGTACCCTAGGTTCAAGCAGTTATGACTCATGCAGGGTGAACATACAATGGCCAGTCGGGTTACTTGACGGGCTCGACTAGCACGATCGCATTTCAAGTTGAACGACATGAAGTGCGTAAAACACTTTGTGTGGCCTAACCACTGCCGCCAACTCCAAAACACGGCTCGCGTTCATCGACGCGTCGTTCGTGGCGAAGATAAGCTAACCACGAATTCGCTCGGTTACCGACTGCCTGGACTAAGTATAGTCCCAAACATGTGGAATCAAATCAACAACAACCATATGAGCATGTTAACACATGTTGTAACATACCACTTAAGCAAATCACCTGATACATGCCTTTCATACATATAATGAAATTATGCATATCGCCAACATAAAGGAAATCATTTCCATCAGCAAATTAATTGAGAATTCAATCTCAAACTAAATCATAATGAAATCCTCAAGCACATGTTATAACATACAACTTAAGTGAATCATCAAGCACATGCATTTCATTCATATAATGAAATCATGCATATGGCTAACATGTAGGAAACCATTTACACCAGCATATTAATTGAGAAACCAATCTCAAACTAATCCATAACATCATTTAATTCAATACATACTAATACAAACATTTATACAAACACTTACACTACACACTTAAGTCTACATATAGTATGTCGACCCGAAGTGCGCAATTAGGCGAATCTCTTCGCCAAACTAATTATGCATGCATTTCTAACACTTTAATGCGACAATAAACCATGTCAATCATATCAGCAAAATATGCATGAAAACAGTACTGCCTACAAATGACTAAAATGCCCTAAATCTCATTTTCTTCGCCGGTTTACGAAACAGGAAACGGACAGCATGTTGTACATTTCAAACGGCGATGCCATCGATAATCTACTATTAAACGACATTGAAAGCTTTGGAAACAGTCAATCAAAGCGTCTAAAATCCGCACCTTGTCTCTTATGGATGTGTAAATTCGAACGGAGCGTATAAGCTTCGTCTACGGCGATTAGAGAACCTAATACACAAGTTCTATTAGCTACTTCGCTAGGAAATGAAAGAAACCTCAAATCAGCAACTTCTAGGATATTTTCTTACCTGAAAACGTGGAGGAATCGCCGGGAAAGTGATCGGAGTGCGTTGCCTAGGCATGTACAGCACGTGGCATAAGCAGAAGGGAATTCTCTCCCACTTTCTCTCACAAACTCTCACCTTTTCTCTCTCCCAATCTAGGAATTTCTGTAAATTCGGATGGGAGAGAGGAGTGAGGGTTTCAACCCCTTTTATAAGCCCAAACTTGTCCGAAATAGGCTCCGGTACAAAGTTCACTTAGTGCATATCCAAATCGGGGTTGTTTCGGTCCAAAAGATGCTTTCTGGTGGTCCCCTGACCGAATGCGATCAGACTTAAGCTCACGCGTACCAGATCTAGCACATATTAAGTTTTCAGTCCGGCTGGGTCAGCAGATCACACGTGGCGGACCAGTTTCAGTTCAGCGGTCACCGCACGTAGATCAGGGCTGAAAGTCTCATGATATAAAATAGAAATTTCTCCTGATCTGAGGGTGTAATCTGACTGAATTGTGACGGTCAGAACGCTTAATACTGACGCGTCAAGTCGTGTGCCAGATTTGAATTTTAAATTCCAAATCTGTCCCTATTCGCACTCTCTTCAGTCCGGGCTCAATGAAATAGTCTGTGATTATCGGTTTGACTTGATTTTCGAAATGAGTGTCAAGTCCAGCTAGGCGGTTCTAACGGTCTTAGATATGAGGTATCGGACTTTCGACGCGCGGTCTAGATCCAATATAAAATTTCAAAGTGGTCCAGAGAACAAACCTGCTTAGAGTTTGATCCGAGGTTATAGAGTATTATAGAGTCATTGGTTCTACTCGATTTGGGTCTTGTAGAACGTATTTAAAGTAATCAGGGACTATTTTCCAGCTACTCCAGCGTTGTATTAGCTAACTTATGCTTAGTTTCTAAAGGAATTAATCCTAAGTGGTTTCTTTGGCTATGAAATTGGGTTCTGAGCGATTTTTCAGGTGTTTTAATTAACCCACTGCCTAAGGACGTCAAATCCCAGATTGACAAAAATTTGGGGTGTTACACCATCAATCTATCTCCTCAACTCCTCCATCTCACATGGAGGCATACGATACATCGGTAGGGAAATAGGTGTCGCTCCATGCACAAGATCAATGGTGAAGTCAATCTCACGCCGAGGAGGAAGCCCTGAAATCTTCTCAAACACATCAGAGAAATCGCGAACTACTGACATATCTTCTAACATCGGAACATCAGAACTCTCTAATATAGAAGCGTAGCTGCTAACACGACAGGACCAACTAACCTGAACTGGGAAAGAGAAGACCGTGCCCTCAGGTCCATAGGCTGTCACAACTCTGGCCTCGTAATCAATCTCTACTCTCATCTTGGCGAGCTAGTCCATCCCAAAAATAACATCATAATGACACAGTGGGGTGACAATCAGGTCGACGACCACTGTCCTGCTACCAAAATCTATCGAGCAAGACTCACAGGTCTGAGCAATATCTGACGTAATCCCTGTAGTTGTCGTGAGTCTCACTCCCTTCGCAGGAGCAATAACCAAACTTAGTCGCTTGACCGCAGCATAAGAAATGATCAAAACAGTGGACCCAGTGTCCACCAACAGGAAGATAGGCGTGCCTAGGATGTGCGCAGGAACCTCGAATGATGTCGATGCTGAATCTGCCTCAGGCGTATCAGCTGTGAGCGCATGGACTCGAGCCTGTTGTGGGTGATGTGGTGGAGGAACCAAGGGCCGTTGTGGCAGCCTGAAACGAGGTGCTGGAGGTTTAAAGGATGGATGAGCTGGTGCTAATCGAAGGGGTGGTGCTGAAATAGCCTGAGGCATCTGTAAGACCCGTATCTTGGTTCGTACCTTTCCGTAGACTTTCGCAGTCTTACCGGCTGAATTTCGAAAACCTTCGACCCTTAACCGATATCGACGCGCGACCCTGATTCATATACCGACAACCTGAGTTGACTCAACCTGAGACCAATACCATAGCGACCGCGCCGTCATTGCGGTTCCGATGCCGCGACTCACGCGCCGAGGCGATACCCTGGTCAAGAGTTGTAGACCGACGTTCGGTGTGAGGAAACGCCGCGTGTTGCAAAAACTAAGGGAATCTCTACGATGTGTCACATCAATCATATCAATTTCATCAATCAATCAATCCATCAATCCATCACATGTCAAGTACACATCACTTTCATTCCTTTTCTCAAGCAACCACAAAAGTCTCCCAAACCCATACCTCTCTTACACAAAAAGCCACAAAAGTCAAGCTTTTCTAAAACCACCCATACCTCTCTTACACAAAAGGCCACAAAAGTCAAGACCTTCTTACACAACCATCATTCATCCATCCATCCATCTCTCTCTACAACACTCTCTCTCTTTCTCATTTCAAATCTCCAAGCAACCAAAAAATTTCCAAGCTCCATACGTATGGAATTTCTCCAAACACTTCTAAGCTCCAAGTGGCCCACTTTCCTACCCCACCATCTCCCATCTCAACCCTTCATTCCTCATCTCCTCCATTGAAATCCAAGCTAAGGAGCTAAGGACCCCTAGGAGCAAGAAGATCAAGCAGTGGGTGATTTTTAGGATTTTGATTTCATTCATTTTTTTGATTTAAGGGCCACATGTAGCGGGACCCACCTTGATGTACCTTTTATATTAAAGAGGGGCCCATAGTGGCGGGGTCCCTCCATCACCTCCATTGTCTCTGATCTCTCTTTCTCTCTCTTTTCTATGATTATGACCCACCTAATGTGTGTACATCATCCATGCCATCTACCGGTGGACCCCATCTATGTGGGATACACTATGATGTTTATATGCCATCCCAACTGTCCATGGGAGGCCCATCTTGAAGTGGCTAACAGTGGGGGTTAGTTGATTGTGAAGTGTGATCTGACGTGGGCCCTAGCTCCACAACTCACGTGGTGGGCTGGATGAGAGATGCCTCATTTTAACGCTGGGCCCACCCAGCTCCATGGATCGGTGGCAGACCGAGTGAAAAATGCCTCGCTTTAACACTCGAGGCCTTAGTATCGAGCCCTGTGGAGGTGGCTATAATGGAGTGTGTTCTGACATGAGTGTGGATTAATGGTGGGGTCCATGGGACCCACTCCCGTCCTCCACCATCCATATGATGGGCCACACCATGATGTCAGTGCTTCATCCAAACTGTACCTTACACCTGGATGGTGGAACCACCATGTGGGGCCCGTTTTCCCCACCCTGATCCACAGCTCACTGGCAGAGTGCGTGCAGATACATCGTTTTAACGGTGGGACCCACCCACAGCTCACTGGCAGACCGGGTGTATGACACCTCATTTCAAACACCGAGGTCTTGCATCCATCCCTAGTGGTGGTGGCAACAGGGTAGGGTTAGTTGGCTCGCGGTCCATGGGACCCACCTTTGACGTCCATCCATTTTGATGGGCCCCACCGTGTGGCGTGTGGGACATCCACCGTCCCTGGATGGTGGGCCTCACCCCACGTGTGGGACCACCTTGGTGCGCGTCTGTCCAGGCTGTCCAGGGCCTGGACGTTGGATATATTATTAATATAATATTAATATATTATTATATATATATATATATGATATATGTATATTATATATTATATATATAGTTGTGGTGGTGGGCCCTACGTGGGTCCCACCTATCTTGTTGCAGAACAGAGAAGTAAAAAAAAGACAAAGAGATAAAGGCAGCTATGCTGCTCGTTAAGGCAGCACGTGGCTGCTCTCACTCTCTCTATCTCTCTCTCCATGTCAGTAGTAAATGACGTGGGCCCCATACCCACTCCAGGTGTATGTGTTTCATCCATATGGTGTGGGCCCCAATGATGTATGTACCATATCTACACCATTCATCGTTTGAATGGTGGGGCCCATCATGATGCACTTAATGCCTCTAAACCGTCCAAACATCTTGACAGCCCATTTTAGGGCTTGAGGCTAAGAATGAGTCAGATCCATAGCCAAGTGGGCCCCAACCTGGTATGTTTGAGACCCATCTAAATGTAATTGTAGTAGGTCATTGGGACCCACTTTGATGTGAATCTAAGGTCCATGGAATTAGGCCATTTGACGTAATTTAAGGCCCATGGGAGTGGACCCATTTGATGTGTTTTAAAGCCCATGGGATTAGGCCCATTTGATGTAATTTAAGGCCCATGGGATTGGACCCATTTTGAAGTATTCCAAGGCCCATGGGTTGAGGCTCATTTGATGGTCATAGGGGGTCCAATTGGTGTGGCCCATCTGTTTCATATAAGACATATAAGTTTAGGCCCATTTGATTTGTATAAGGCCTATGGGTTAGGCCCATTTGATTTGTATAAGGCCTATGAGTTTGGGCCCATTTGATGTAATCTAAGGCCCACGGGTTATGACCTATTGCAATGCACATAAAGCCCATTGGTGCGGCCCATTTATGTGGCCCATTTGATGAATAAAAGGCCCATATGACATGGCCCATCTGTTATATATGTAAAGCCCAATGGGATGAACTTAAAGTCCATTGCAATGTGTAAACCCAATTCGTATTATGTAACGATGTTTAAGATGATTGTGCCTTGAGAGCAATGTTGGTTTGACGTCCACATTGTAAGTGTAATGATGGATGGATGTCCACATTACGACTCTCCCTAGGGCCCCTTTGATCGACCGTACTTACTATGTATAGGCCGTCTAGGCCCATCTACGTTGTAAGAATGGTTCATCACTCATTTACATGTTTAGTATAGTTTCATGACCCATGATCATACGCATCATATGTATGCTTGATATGAGGATTGACTGATCATAGTATATGCTTTCAGATAGGTTGTTTATGGGCTCCTGGATAGGTGGTGTTGCCCTATATGAGCTCACGATATGCGCAGGATTTGTTGCATGACTGGATAGCGTGAATCATGCATTTCGTATTTGTGTGACATGGTTATTGTACGCCCTAGCGATATCAGGGCCGTAGCCTCCACAGACGCATCGTGGTTGGCAGGATTGGATATCGAAAATCTTGTTCTACATGGGGTGCTATTGATATCCCTGGGTGAAAGTCCCTAAACCCTCATGATACCAAGAGGTTGTTCCAACGTCTAGACTGAGTGGGTAGATGAGCGTTGAGTGCCGATTACCAGACGGTTATGCTCTCCACTATGTCGTAGTCCGTTGGAAGCGGGTGCAACCTTACCCACCCTAGAGTAGGGGGCAATGCTAGGCTGAGTTTGACCAGCTCGAGGAATGGGTCCGCTATCGACGAGTCGCACCCGATATTGGCAGACAGATAGTGTGGTCTCTTCCACTTACCTTATCGCGCGCGATGTGGCGACAATCTGGTTTAGAGTGTACTAGACCCCAGTGATATCCTATATTTGAGCTGTATTGATGTGTGGACATAGATGAAGATCTGTATGCTTGAGTTGCATTGCATATAGCATGGCCTTGGGGCGGCCGATACCATTAATGTCTTGCATCGCATAAGCCTTGGTACGGCTCATGATATTATGGATTCATCTGCATATTCCGTATTACTCTGATATTGCATGATCATATTACTACCTTGCGCACACACTTTCACCACCCTCTAAGCTTTCTATAAGCTTATGCACGACCGTTGCGTGCAGGTGACGTTGGTTCGCAGCAGCGTTGAGGCAGGAGCACGTTGTAGATCATTTTAGAGTTTTTATTCTTTACCATTGTATTTCCCTTTATGCTCATTGTACTTGTAAAGTTTTTTATCATAGTAGAAATGTAATAGAGTTCTTGGTTGTTGTTTGTGGGTTATGCCTTTGGTTATGCTTATTACGAATCAAACTGACGTTGAAAATCCTCCTCGTAGCATCCCAGGATCGGAACCTGGAGAATGGGCACTAGGAGCCGAAAATGGAGTTCTACGGAGGTTGTCAGCGCCGGATTTAGTGATCGAGAATTTTGTGAGCCCGGTTTCTGAGTTGGGGCGTGACAGAAGTTGGTATCAGAGCATAACTTGGGAATAACCGAGAACAACATTACATGTCTGCTATGAGTGTAAAATGGCTAAGTTCTGAAGTTTGGATAACTTAGCAACCTTCCGTTACAGACAGTTAACGTGCGTACCTTCGAGAGTTTTGAAGTTGATAAGCGCCTTCGCTCTTTTCTGTAGGACATGGCGCCTGGGAGGGTGACTCGATCGACTCCCGCACCACCACCTGAGGATTTCGCTTCACCACCTGAGGCTCCAGCTTTACCACCTGTGCCTCCCGTTCCACCCTTAGAGATCCCTACTCCCTTCCCTGAGGATGACATTCCTCCACCTAAGGCCGATGCAGAGCCGACCGTGACTGTGAGTGCCTCTCAGTTACAGCAGATGTTACAGGCTGTGACAGCCGCACTCCAGGGACAGGGCAGGCGCCCAGTTGTTTCACCAGCTTAGGCAGAGCAGGAGCGCGAGCGCCTTACTTCGTGAGTTCAAATAGCTTGATCGCCCACGTTTCTAGGGCGAGCCAGATCCGACTGCAGCAGAGAGATGATGCTCCGATGTGGAGAATATTTTGATACCATGTCATGTACGGCCGAGCAGCGAGTCCGGTTAGCAGTATTTCTCTTCCAGAGTGAGGCCGAGCATTGGTGGACCTCTGTTACCCGTGTTGCTGAACCTGAGTATGTCTGGACATGGGAGGACTTTGTTGATCGATTCGAGGAGTAGTACTTCTCCGACCATATCCGTCGTCAGCGAGCCTTGGAGTTCGAGACTCTGGCGCAGGGAGACATGATTGTGGCACAGTACCAGGTCCGTTTTGTGGCACTATCGAGATTTGTACCGTATATGGTTGATGACGAGGGGCGGAAGGCCCGCCATTTCGAGCACGGCTTACGTTACGGCCTTCGAGGTCATGTTATTGGGCATGAGCTCCCTACTTTCCAGGCAGTGGTGCGGAGAGCTCAGATTTATGAGACTGAGTGGGCCGGTTCTCAGTCTGATCGCGGTAAGAGGAGAGACCGGAAGAGGTAGGCTTCTTCCAGTGATTTCCAGCAGCATCGACCACAGCAGCAGAGGCGTACAGGTCACCATCAGCACCAGTAGCACCTCCACCACCACCTCAGAGGCAGTTCACCGGCACTTGCTTCAGGTGCGATGCGACGGGACACCGTTCATGAGAGTGTCCCAGCCCCCAGCAGCAGCAGAGAGGTCCACAGCAGCAGAGGGCTCCCCAGTAGCCTCCATCGCAGCAGCAGAGACCCCCACAGCAGCAGCGACAGCAGCCTCCACTACCGAGGCCACCTCAGCAGCAGCATCAGCATCATTACCAGCCTCAGAGGCCACAACAGCAGAGGCAGCAGTTTCGACCGCCTCAGCGACCCCATCAGCAGCAGCAACATGCTCAGAGGGGACAGGCACCTCTCCAGCCAGCTCAGGCTGGATTCTATGTGGCTCAGTAGGATCCGCAGTCATCCGGAGGAGTCGTTGAGGGTATACTTTTAGTTTTTGCATGCATTGCATGAGTGTTGTGTGATTCCGGTGCATCGCAGTCTTTTGTGGTAGAGAGCTTCTGTCGATTGTCTGGCTTACCGTTGGAGTCTGCTGGTGAGAGCCTATCAGTATTGACTCCCTTGGGGAGGACTGCAGTGTTGGGACGATTTTGCTCATCTTGCCCCGTTCTAGTTGGCGATACCTTCCTACCTGCCGATTTGTTTGTTTTGCCGATGTCTGAGTTTGACGTCATCCTGGGCATGGATTGTCTCGCTGAGTATTATGCCATTTTGGACTACACCGCGAGGACAGTAACGTTTTGTATTGTAACATCCCAAAAATCAGGGGGTCGAGCAAAAACCCGACTCCCGAGTTCCAAAATGTTATTTATGCAACATAGATATGTATGATTGAATGTTGTCTATGATAATGTATTAAACATGAGTGAGATTAAGCTAAAACAGCATATCATGCTCCAGAGATGGTTAAATTTACAAGCGAAAGACTGTGATAGTATGTATAACATATATAAACTGTTGTATGTCTCCAGAGTGTGAATATGTTACCAAGTTATATACATACATTTATACTCCAAAAGTAAACCAAAAGGATATACATGAGTGTTCTAAAAATATAAAATGACAAGTGTCAAGGTATCTAATCAACCTTCCTGTAATCTCGTCAATCAGAACACGCATAAAGGAGGAATCCTCCTCTTCATCATCAAGTCCAGCTCCGCCTCGCAGGCCGCGCCATCATCTGCAATCACAATAGGGACTGGTGGGTGTCCGGAAACACCATCCCGTAATGTGGGAGTGAGTGATCAACTCAGTGGGATAAGAGAGCAAAGATTAACTTGTTCTCAAATCAATCATGCGATAATAGTAAAACAGTAAATCAGATAATCCTAATACTGTTGTTAATGCAATATGACATGACGTGATGTATGCCCTCACCGACGATCTCCCTCATACGGCACCATCTTATGACCGCGGCATGCAATCGACCCTTAAGTGCTCCACATCTTCCGGCACATGCAATGCTATGGTGATATGATTTTCGAGTTGTTATTAGTCCATTCAAACAGTAGGATTGGGAAACTAAGGTACTTCCCTTATATCAATCCCAACACAGATCCTGTCTAGGGTCATCACTCCTAGTAATCTCATACGATGTATATTTTGTAGGTCGCTGCAAGGGCTGTCAGGGCTGTTGCTCGCACTCGTTGCACCGCTCCCTCATCACCTTATCAATACAGGCCCACTGTACTCTACTGCTACGGAAGGGTCGTCGCCTCCCGTAGACTCAGAATACGCTTGTGGTCACTACAAAGGACTCGTATCCTGATCAGTGTAGGCCGACAGCAAGAATATAGTGTCCCATACCACCATAATCTGCTCACGAGATTAGGTGCTCACTGGTCACTACGGGGAGGTTTGTGGTCCCAGCGTAGGCCGACAGCTCGACCACGGTGTCCCATACCACCATGCCCGGCTCATGAGTCTTCGTGGATCAAGGTACCATGGTTAACAGGGTTTACAATGGTAAGTTCAGTACCCTAGGTTCAAGCAGTTATGACTCATGCAGGGTGAACATACAACGGCCAGTCGGGTTACTTGACGGGCTCGACTAGCACGAGCGCCTCGCAAGTCGAACGACATGAAGTGCGTGAAACATTTCGCGTGGCCTAACCACTGCCGTCAACTCCAAACACGATTCGAGTTCATCGACGCGTCCTTCGTGGCAAATATAAGCTAGCCACGAATTTTCTCTGTTACCGACTGTCTGGACTAAGTATAGTCCCAAGCAATTATGAATCCACATCAGCAATTCATGTAAGAGTATTGGAATTGAAATACAACCATGTGAGCATGTTAACACATGTTATAATGTACAACTTAAGTAAATCATCTTACACATGTCTTTCACACATATAATGAAATTATGCATATCGCCAACATATAGGAAATCATCTCCATCAACGTATTAATTGAGAATTCAATCTCAAACTAAATCATAAGGAAATTATCAAGCACATGTTATAACATACCACTTAAGTGAATCATCAAGCACATGCATTTCATACATATAATGAAATCGTACATATGGCTAACATGTAGGAAATCATTTACATCAGCATTTTAATTGAGAAATCAATCTCAAACTAATTCATAACACCATTTAATTCAATACATACTAATACAAGCATTTATACAAACACTTACACTACACACTTAAGTCCACATATAGTATGTCGACTCAAAGTGCACATTTTGGCGAATCTCTTCGCCAAACTAACTATGCACGTATTCTTAACATTCTAATGCGACAATAAACCATGTCAATCACATCAGAAAAATATGAATGAAATCAGTACTTCGTACAAATGACTAAAATGCTCTAAATCTCATATTCTTCGTTGGTTTACGAAACAGGAAACGGACAGCATGTTGTACATGTCAAACGGCATTGCCGTCGATAATCTACTATTAAACGACATTGAAAGCATTGGAAACAGTCAATCAAAGCATCTAAAATCCGCACCTTATCTCTTATAAACGTATCGTTTCGAACGGAGCGTATACGCTTCGTCTACGGCGATCAGGCGACCTGTTTTACAAGATGCATTAGCTATCTCGCAACGAAAACGAAGGAACGATAAATCAGCAACTTCTAGGGTATTTTCTTACCTGAAAATGTGAAGAAATCACTGTGAAAGTGATTGAAGTGTATTGCTAAAGTACATGCAACAGGTAGCACAAGCGGCAAAGAATTCTCCTCCAATCTCTCTCACAAACTCTCACCTTTTCTCTCTCCCAATCTAGGGTTTTTCTCAAATTTGGATGGGAGAGAGGAGTGAGGGTTTCAACCCCTTTTATAAGAAAAAAAATGCCCAAAATAGGCTCGGGAACAAAGTTTACTTGATGTATATCCATTTCGGGGCTGTTTCGGTCCAAAAGTACATTTCTGGTGGTCCCCTGGCCGAACGCAGTCAGACTTAAGCTCATGCATACTGGATCTAGCACACATCAAGTTTTTAGTCCGACAAGGTTCGCAGATCGTACGTGGTGGTCCAGTTTCAATTCAGCGGTCACCACACGTAGACCAGGCCTGCAAATCTCATGATATGAAATAGAAATTTTTCCTGATCCGAGGGTGTAATTTGGCTAAATTCTGACGGTCAGAACGCTTAATACTGACGCATCAAGTCGTGTGCCAGATTTGAATTTTAAATTCTAAATCTGTCCCTATTCGCACTCTCTTCAGTCCGGGCTTAATGAAATAGCCTGTGATTATCGGTTGGACTTGATTTTCGAAATGCTTGTCAAGTCCAGCTAGGCGGTTCTAACGGTCTAAGATAGTAGATATCGGACTTTCGACGCGCGGTCTAGATCCAATACGAAGTTTCAAAGAGGTCCGGAGAATAAACCGGTTTAGAGTTTGATCCGAGGTTTTAGAGTAACATAGCACCATGGATTCTACAAGTTTTGGGTCTTGTAGAACATATTGAAAGCGATCCGGGACTATTTCCCAGCTACTCTAGCATTGCGCTAGCTAACTTAGGCTTAGTTTCTAAAGGAATTAATCCTAAGTGATTTCTTTGGCTATGGAATTGGGTTCTGAGCGATTTTCCAGGTGTTTTAGTTGACCCATTGCCTAAGGACGTCAAATCCCAGATTGGCCAAAATCCGGGGTGTTACATGTATACCCGGCGTGCCGCAGTTCGAGTTCATTGCAGAGCCCAGAGGAGAACGGTTGTCTTGTTTGATGTCTTGC
This sequence comes from Magnolia kwangsiensis, assembly GCA_037074715.1. Classification (NCBI taxonomy): domain Eukaryota; kingdom Viridiplantae; phylum Streptophyta; class Magnoliopsida; order Magnoliales; family Magnoliaceae; genus Magnolia; species Magnolia kwangsiensis. Next base: position 18,176,654 of record CM073587.1, on the reverse strand, counting down.
ACCATAGAGGAGCCTGTTGCCGCTTGCATCGACCATCTGCCCGTGATTTGTAATTTTCCCGATGTGTTCCAGGAGTTCCGGGATTATCGCCTCGTCGACTCACCGAGTTCCAGATTGATCTCGTGCCTGGTACTGCGCCTATTTCGAAGGCCTCGTATCGTATGACACCGTTAGAGTTACGTGAACTGTAGAAGCAGTTGGACGAGTTGCGAGAGTTGGGTTTTATCCGTCCAAGCAGTTCACCATGGGGAGCGCCGGTACTCTTCGTGAAGAAGAAGGATGGCTCGTTGAGGCTCTACGTTGACTATCGCGAGTTCAACAAAGTCACGATCAAGAACAAGTACCCACTCCCTAGGATTGATGATTTGTTCGATCAGCTGCAGGGTGCACAGTTCTTTTCGAAGATTGACCTGCGTTCCGGTTATCATTAGATTCGGGTCCGAGATGAAGACATTCCGAAGACGGCATTCAGGACGCGTTACGGTCATTTTGAGTTTCAAGTCATGTCCTTCGGACTGACCAATGCACCCGCAGTCTTCATACAGCTGATGAACGAGGTCTTCCCCCCATATCTGGATCAGTTTGTTGTAGTCTTCATCGATGACATTCTGATCTACTCGAGGACCCGTGAGGAGCATGATCAGCACTTGGAGATTACCTTGCAGACCCTCCGCGCACACCAGCTGTATGCGAAGCTGAAGAAGTGCGAGTTCTGGCAGGAGGAGGTGAAGTTCCTCGGTCACGTGGTGACAAGGGAGAGTGTCAAAGTGGACCCCTCGAAGGTCGAGGCAGTGCGTCTGTGGGGCCAGCCCATGATGCGTCTGAGATCCGTAGTTTCCTTAGTTTGGCGGGCTATTACCGACGTTTCATCGAGGGTTTTTCTCGTATTGCAGCCCCGCTGACCAGGTTGACTCGGAAGGGCGCAGAGTTTATTTGGAGTGACGCCTGCGAGCGAGCATTTATGGAGTTGAAGGACCGTCTGACGTCCGCTCCTATCCTCACTCTTTCCTCTGGGAGTGACGGATTTATTGTATTCACCGATGCCTCGCATATCGGTTTGGGTGCTGTCTTGATGCAGCACGGGAGACCAGTGGCCTTTGTGCCTTGTCAGCTCAAGGTCCATGAGCTGAACTATCCTATGCATGACTTAAAGCTGGCTGCAGTTGTCCTCGCACTTAAGGTGTGAAGGCACTATCTTTATGGGGTTAGGTTCATGCTCTTCTCTGATCACAAGAGCTTGAAGTACCTCTTCTCGTAGTCTGAGTTGAATATGAGACAGGCGCTGGATAGAGCTCTTGAAAGACTATGATTTTGATCTCCAGTACCACCCGGGCAAGGCGAACGTGGTGGCAGATGCCCTCAGCCATCAGCCACAAGGCCTAGTGGCGCATATGATGATTCAGGAGTGACGGATGCTTGAGGATATTGCAGCGTATGACTTTGAGTTCGGCCTGCAGTCTTCCATCGTACAGTTATCGAGCCTGTCGATTCAACCCTCTCTTGTCGCTAGGGTGATCGAGGCTCAGCAGGCTGATGAGTCGTTGTAGAGTTACATGGTTGAGGCTACATTTGAGGGTTAGACAGATTGGCAGATTGGTACAGACGGTGGACTTCATTTCAGAGGCCGATTATGTGTCCTGGATATTCCAGAGTTACGCAAAGATCTTATGACCGAGGCACATCGATCGTGATTTTCTATCCACCCAGGCTCGACGAAGATGTACCGTGACATGAGGTGATAGTATTTTTAGGTGGGGATGAAGCGTCAGATCGCCAGTTTTGTGGCCGAGTGTGACACGTGCCAGCGTGTCAATGCTAATCATCAGAGACCTCCTGGTTTATTGCAGCCGTTGAGCGTCCCGATGTGGAAGTGGGAGCACGTGTCGACCGATTTCATTATGGGTTTGCCGAGGACTCAGCGCGGTCATGATGCCATTTAGGTTGTTGTGGATCGTCTGATGAAGTCGGCACATTTCCTTGCGGTGCGTGCGACTTGGTCTATGGACCGGCTTGCGAGATTATTCATCGAGGAGATTGTGAGGCTGCATGGCGTTCCAGTCTCGATCATTTCTGACCGAGACTCGAGGTTCACGTGTCAGTTTTGGGGGAGCTTCCAGCGAACGATGGGGACTGATTTGCAGCTCAGCACTGCGTACCATCTGCGGACTAATGGCCAGACCGAGAGGGTCAATTAGATACTTGTGGATATGCTTCGGGCCTGCGCGATTGACTTCGGGGGTAGCTGGGATGAGCATTTGCGATTGGCTGAGTTCGCATACAATAACAACTATCAGGCGACCATTGGAATGACTCCTTTTGAGGCACTATATGGCAGACCATGCAGATCACCGAGTTGTTGGACCGAGGTTGGAGAGCGTCATCTCCTATGTCCCGAGCTTGTGCAGGAGACTTCAGAGGTTATTGACATCATCAGGCAGAGGATACGCACAGCTCAGAGCCGACAGAAGAGTTCTGTTGATCGTCGGCATTGTCCCTTGGAGTTTGATGTAGGGGACCATGTGTATCTCAAGGTCTCGCCCATGAAGGGCGTAGTTCGATTTGGAGCGAAGGGCAAGCTTGCCCCGAGATTCATAGGACCTTTTGAGATTACTGGGCATGTTGGCGCCGTGGCCTATCGGCTTGCCTTACCATCACAGTTGTCTAGCGTCCACGACATTTTTCACGTCTCCATGTTGAGGAAGTGTGGGTCAGACATAGTTTTCGTTATTGATTGGCAGCCGTTGGAGGTTCGTGAGGACGCTTCTTACATTGAGCAGCCAGTCCGTATAATTGATCGGAAGGAGCAGGTCCTCAGAACTAGGGTCATTCCGTTGGTGAAGGTGCAGTGGGGTCACCATTCTGTAGAGGAGGCTTCTTGGGAGCGTGAGGCTGAGATTTGAGAGCGTTATCCTCATCTCTTTGATGATTGATATTGTATTGTATTTTGTATGCTGCCCCTGATTCTATATGATGACGTTATATTTCTTATTCCTCGCGAGTAATGCTTAGTTGCGATGCTTATGAAAATTTCGAGGATGAAATTTTTATAAGGAGGGGAGATCTGTAAGACCCGTATCTTGGTCCGTACCTTTCCATAGACTTCCGCGGTCTTACCGGTCGAATTCCGGCAACCTTCGACCCTTAACCGATATCGACGCACAACCCTGATTCATATACCGATAACCCGAGTCGACTCAACCTGAGACCAATACCATAGCGACCGCGCCGTCGTTGCGGTTCCGATGCCGCGACTAGCGCGCCAAGGCGATACCCTGGTCAAGAGTTGTAGACTGACGTTCGGTGCGAGAAAACGCAGTGCGTTGCAAAAACCAAGGGAATCTTTACGATGTGTCGCATCAATCACATCAATCCCATCAATCAATCAATCCATCAATCCATCACATGTCAAGTACACATCACTTTCATCCCTTTTTCCAAGCAACCACAAAAGTCTCCCAAACCCATACCTCTCTTACACAAAAAGCCACAAAAGTCAAGATTTTCTTACACCTCCCATACCTCTCTTACACAAAAGGCCACAAAAGTCAAGACCTTCTTACACAACCATTATTCATCCATCCATCCATCTCTCTCTACAACACTCTCTCTCTTTCTCATTTCAAATCTCCAAGCAACCAAAAAATTTTCAAGCTCCATACGTATGGAATTTCTCCAAACACTTCTAAGCTCCAAGTGGCCCACTTTCCTACCCCACCATCTCCCATCTCAACCCTCCATTCCTCATCTCCTCCATTGAAATCCAAGCTAAGGAGCTAAGGACCCCTAGGAGCAAGAAGATCAAGCGGTGGGTGATTTTTGGGATTTTGATTTCATTCATTTGTTTGATTTAAGGCCCACATGTAGTGGGACCCACCTTGATGTACATTTTATATCAAAGAGGGGGCCGTAGTGGCGGGGTCCCTCCATCACCTCCGTTGTCTCTGATCTCTCTTTCTCTCTCTTTTCTATGATTATGACCCACCTAATGTGTGTACATCATCCATGCCATCTACCGGTGGACCCCATCTATGTGGGATACACCATGATGTTTATATGCCATCCCAGGGAGGCCCATCTTGAAGTGGCTAACAGTGTGGGTTAGTTGATTGTGAAGTGTGATCTGACGTGGGCCCTAGCTCCACAACTCACGTGGTGGGCTGGATGAGAGATACCTCATTTTAACGCTGGGCCCACCCAGCTCCATGGATCGGTGGCAGACCGAGTGAAAAATGCCTCGCTTTAACACTCGAGGCCTTAGTATCGAGCCCTGTGGAGGTGGCTAATGGAGTGTGTTCTGACATGAGTGTGGATTAATGGTGGGGTCCATGGGACCCACTCCCGTCCTCCACCATCCACAGGATGGGCCACACCATGATGTCAGTGCTTCATCCAAACTGTCCCTTGCACCTGGACGGTGGGACCACCATGTGGGGCCCGTTTTCCCCACCCTGATCCACAGCTCACTGGCAGAGTGCGTGGAGATACATCGTTTTAACGGTGGGACCCACCCACAGCTCACTGGCAGACCGGGTGTATGACACCTCGTTTCAAACACCGAGGTCTTGCATCCATCCCTAGTGGCGGTGGCAACAGGGTAGGGTTAGTTGGCTCGGGGTCCATGGGACCCACCTTTGACGTCCATCCATTTTGATGGGCCCCACCGTGTGGCGTGTGGGACATCCACCGTCCCTGGACGGTGGGCCTCACCCCACGTGTGGGACCACCTTGGTGCGCGTCTGTCCAGGCCGTCCAGGGCCTGGACGTTGGATATATTATTAATATAATATTAATATATTATTATATATATATATATGATATATGTATATTATATATTATATATATAGTTGTGGTGGTGGGCCCTACGTGGGACCCACCTGTCTTGTTGCAGAACGGAGAAGTAAAAAAAAGAAAAAGAGATGAAGGCAGCTATGCTGCTCGTTAAGGCAGCACGTGGCTGCTCTCACTCTCTCTCTCTGTCTCTCCATGTCAGTAGTAAATGATGTGGGCCGTATACCCACTTCAGGTGTACGTGTTTCGTCCATACGGTGTGGGCCCCAATGATGTATGTGCCATATCTACACCATCCATCGTTTGAATGGTGGGGCCCATCATGATGCACTTAATGCCTCTAAATCGTCCAAACATCTTGACAGCCCATTTTAGGGCTTGAGGCTAAGAATGAGTCAGATCCATAGCCAAGTGGGCCCCAACCTGGTATGTTTGAGACCCATCTTAATGTAATTGTAGTAGGTCATTAGGACCCACTTTGATGTGAATCTAAGGTCCATGGAATTAGGCCATTTGACGTAATTTAAGGCCCATGGGAGTGGACCCATTTGATATGTTTTAAAGCCCATGGGATTAGGCCCATTTGATGTAATTTAAGGCGCATGGGATTGGACCCATTTTGAAGTATTCTAAGGCCCATGGGTTGAGGCTCATTTGATGGTCATAGGGGGTCCAATTGGTGTGGCCCATCTGTTTCATATAAGACCTATAAGTTTAGGCCTATTTGATTTGTATAAGGCCTATGGGTTAGGCCCATTTAATTTGTATAAGGCCTATGAGTTTGGGCCCATTTGATGCAATCTAAGGCCCACGGGTTATGACCCATTGCAATACACATAAAGCCCATTGGTGCGACCCATTTATGTGGCCCATTTGATGAATAAAAGGCCCATATGATATGGCCCATCTGTTATATATGTAAAGCCCAATGGGATGAACCTAAAGTCTATTGCAATGTGTAAACCCAATTCAGATTATGTAACGATGTTTACGACGATCGTGCCTTGGGAGCAATTTTGGTTTGACGTCCACATTGTAAGTATAATGATGGTTGGATGTCCACATTACGACTCTCCCTAGGGCCCCTTTGATAGACAGTACTTGCTGTGTATAGGCCGTCTAGGCCCATCTGCGTTGTAAGAATGGTTCATCACTCATTTACATGTTTAGTATAGTTTCATGACCCATGATCATACGCATCATATGTATGCTTGATATGAGGATTGACTGATCATAATATATACCTTCGGACAGGTTGTTTATGGGCTCCTGGATAGGCAGTGTTGCCCTACATGAGCGCACGATATGCGTAGGATTTTTTGCATGACTGGATAGCGTGAATCATGCATTTTGCATTTGTGTGACATGGTTATTGTACGCCCTAGCAATATCAGGGCCGTAGCCTCCACAGACGCATCGTGGTTGGCAGGATTGGATACCAGAAATCTTGTTATACATGGAGTGCTATAGATATCCCTGAGTGAAAGTCCCTAAACTCTTATGGTACTAAGAGGTTGCTCCAACGTCTAGACCGAGTGGGTAGATGAGCGTTAAGTGTCGATTACCAGACGGTTACGCTCTCCACTGTGTCGTGGTCGATTGGAAGGGGGTGCGGCCTTACTTGCCTGAGAGTAGGGGGCAATGATAGGCTGAGTTTGACCAGCTCGAGGAATGGGTCCGCTATCGATGAGTCGCGCCCGATATTGGCAAACGGATAGTGTGGTCTCTTCCACTTACCTTATCGCACGCGATGTGGCGGCAATCTGGTTTAGAGTGTACTAGACCCCGATGATATCCCATATTTGAGCTGTATTGATGTGTGGACATAGATGAGGATCTATATGTTTAAGTTGCATTGCATAAGCATGGCCTTGGGGTGGCCGATACCATTCATGTCTTGCATCGCATAAGCCTTGGTACGGCTCATGACATTATGGATTCATTTGCATATTCTGTATTACTATGATATTGCATAATCATATTACTACCTTGCGCACACACTTTCACCACCCTCTAAGCTTTCTATAAGCTTATGCACGACCGTTGCGTGCAGGTGATGTTGGTTCGCGGCAGCACTGAGGCAGGAGCACGTTGCAGATCGTTTTTGAGTTTTTGTTCTTTACCATTGTATTTTCCTTTATGTTCATTGTACTTGTAAAGTTTTTGATCATAGTGGAAATGTAATGGAGTTCTTGGTTATTTTTTGTGGGTTATGCCTTTGGTTATGCTTATTACGAATCAAATTGACGTTGAAAATCCTCCTCGTAGCATCCCAGGATCAGAACCTGGAGAATGGGCGCTAGGAGCCGAAAATGGGGTTCTACGGAGGCTGTCGGCGCCGGATTCGGCGATCGAGAATTTTGTGAGCCAAGTTTCTGAGTTTGGGACGTGACAGCATCAGACGACCGATCGTCTGAGGCGGTGAGAAACCACTGTCTCGCATCCTGAAAAAGTAAAAAATCTCGGTGAGGCCAGGCCTCTTGCAATAGCTGCACCACACATCAGGATACCTCAAATGGCCAGGAGATGCAGAAGACCCCTGCGGTGAATCAAACAGAGGCCTTTTACAGAGAAAAGGCATACTCACAAACTCAGGTCACAACCTAGGAACCACAGGTGCTCACGAGCGGGACAACCTCTCCCCATCCTTCTCTGCTCGTAAGGACATGCTCACCAGCTCTGCATAAGAAGAAATGCTCGCACAACACATCTTCGATCTAATCTCGTGCCGCAAACCCTTAGAAAAATGCCTCATCCTCGACGGATGATAACCCAGAATCAAAGGTGCATACCCACCTAGCTCCGTAAATCAGTTTTCATACTCCGTCACCGATATGCCTCCCTGGCGAAGGCGAAGGAACTCGCTCTCCTTCTCGTGCCGGTTAGTGACCGAAAAATACTTCTCATGGAAGCGAGCCTAGAATGCCACCCACGTCCACTCAAATCCCTCCGCAACTGTGCGGAGAATGCTGTCCCACCATAAGCTAGCCTCCTTTTCAAACATGAAGGTGGCCAGCTCAACCTGCTCCACCTCGGAATAGTGCAATGGTCTAAGCATCTTCAAGATGCGGTCTATCCGATACTCAGCCTCCTCGGGTCGGTGAGTACCCGAAAATATAAAAGGCCTCAAGCGTTGAAATCGGTCGAATGCTCGCACTAGTATGCCCAACAGGGCGTAGAGACGAGGCAGGTGGAGTCACCGCCATTGACTGAGCAAAGATACCAGCCATAGAGGATAAGAACTGCTGCTACTGCTGCTGCTGCTGCATCAACAACATCATCTGCTCTAGCCTATCAGGAGGCGGAGAGGACTGTAATGTAGAAGGTGTTGACGCAGAGGCACGGTTCTACTCGGGAACTGCAGGTGTGACAGGAGGCACTACAGAAGGTGTCACAGGAGGTGGCCCAGCAACAGGACCAGAAGCCGACTGAGAACTCGGCATGGGATCTGAACGAGATGGGCCCGAATGGGGGTCCGTATCGCACAGGGAAAGGGCCCCGTCGAGCGAATCTTCCAGAGAAAGACGGGCCGAAGATCTCGAACCCTTAGGTGGCATACCCTACACACAACAGAGGGTAGCAACCAATGAGATTAGGCATTCACACAGTCCAACCACAGCATTAACTTCACAAGCTAATGAAACAACATGCATTTCATTAACAAAATTATCACAATACATGATTTGCAGCATAACATGAATCGCGACAGAGAAAGCATGTGAACAAAACATCTAAGCTTCAAACACTAAGCTTTAACACTAAACTACCGACTACCAAATAACTATCAAACCACACGTAAAAATAAGCAACAAACAAGCAAACAATGACTACATAAAGCTTATTCATCAGAATTTGGCAATGGAGAAGGGGCACCCTTATCCTTCAAGCAGTGTAGGATGGTCTTCAGCATGCGGGTTACTTTCTTGAACTTACGCTTTACGAGGCCCCGCAAATCCACAATATCCTGTCGAAGAGCAGCCTGACCCTCCTCAAGTCAAACTATACAGGCATCCCTATCAGCCTAAGTCACAGGAGGAGGACTCTCATCAGTATCCTGAGCCTCCTCTTCTTCTTCGTCCTGCACTTCTTCCTCTATCTCTGCCCCACCTTCCTCTTCACTTCCTTCTTTTCGCTATCATACTCATCCTCGCTTTCATCCAGTTAGGCTTCACGTTGCCGAGGCCCCATCTTCATCTGGTTAAGAGTAGTCTCACTGATATAATGGACTGGCACTGGCAACTCCGCCCCAAGTTTGGAGGCAAACTCGAGCGTAATCTTGCATATGAGTCGGCCGAAGGGAAGCGATTCAGTCGTTCTTCTTGATCGTGCGATAAGGATGATCTGTCGTAGGACAAATGTAGGCACACACACCTTCGCTCCCTTCCCCACTTGATACAGAAAATCTACCATGAGTCGCGTGCATTCATTGCGATTGCTCCACCTGGGATAAACATTGAATGTGTAGATGTGATGAAGTAGACAGAAATTGCCCTACATATGGGTTGCTAAGAGGCTCTTGTTATGCTGCCACTCAACCAAATGACCACATAGAAACCTGGTGCAGCGATCCCTCTCATGAAAACTATTCAGATTCCTTATACTTGGATGTACCTCGCCAAGTGGCACGTTCAGGAGTCGAGCTATCAACCTGACATTGATTGTGGCTTTCTGATCTCTGTCGAAGGGGATCTTGAACTGCAACGGCTCCAGCGTAGGGTCTCGAATATGAGCATAGAAGGCATGAACAGTACTCACATTTGCATGAGACTCACCCTCAAATAGCGGACCCCACCCTGCAACTTCCATATATTCAAATAACAAATACTCGCCAAAGAGTCGCCCATCCACACGCACTTCAAACAGAACCCCATGGTCCTCGTAGATGCCATGAGCTAACTCTGCCAACAACGATCTTCCTATTGGAGCATGGGGATCTAAATCCCACTTCGTCTGCACTTCTCTCCCAACACTTGAATTTGCGGTAGCTCCTCTAGGCCGCCTCGAACGAGCGGGACAACTAGGCCTAGCCTCGTCCACAGGGACACGCTTCTTGCCCATCCGCCAAAAGATAGTAAAAATGGAGAAAAAGGCTACAACAACCTCCATGAAAGCCATGGAAGAGTGATGAAATGGAAGGAAAGGGCTGACCTAAATGGGTTTTCACGGATTTGGGTCTGAAAGAGGAGTGTAATGGGTCAAAGAAAGGGAAAATAGGAGAAAGAAAAGATTAACATAAGAGGGGTTAGGGGCTGGCATAATTTTGGAGCTTAAATGAGAGCTTTGAAAGCTTAAATCAAAGAAAATGGAAGGAGTAGGTGATGGGTATGGCTGAGCACGATGGAAGAACGTGAGGCTTAAAAGAAAATGGAAGAAAAAAGGATTGAAAGGGCAATTTGAGAGAGGTATGGACAGTTTTAAGGAAAAAGGAAAGCTTGGGAGTGTATTTTATGAAGGAAGTAACAGAATGGGGATGAAATAGACAAGGAACCATAGAGCATTAGGGTTCACAAGACCCCAAACTCGGTTGGCCCGAAGGCCCGACCCACCTGGGTCCGCCGGTCGGCAAGGGCTCGCCCATTGGGCGAGGGCCTCAGCACCCCCTGGGTCTAAAAAAGTTGGGGTCCTACCCTGGAACCCCCTGAAAGTTGATCGTTTGGCCCCCTCTTCCGATTTGAGCCGTTTCGGATCATTTCGGAACTAATCTGATCTCTATTCACGTTTACCAATTTTTAGGGGCTGAAATGGGATGAAATGCGGTCTATACCAGTCAATTGATGGTCTAGACTTGATTTAGAGTTGTCGTGTGTGATCAGGAGTGTGCACGAACTCGATCTCGCTGATCATTTTCAGTAAACTTTCGCCAAATAACAAACTGGGAGTCCTAAACCTATTTCTAGATTGTTCTTCCACCCTCCTACGCTATAGTGGCATCAACGTGTGTTGTGTGACCCTATCCCAGGTCCAGTTTAATCTAGATCATGCTCTGATACTAACTTATAACACCCTGAAATTTGGGGTTCGAGCGTAACTCAGCTCCCGAGTTCCAAAACATCACTTATGCAACATAGTCAATGATGGATGTATGTTGTCTGTGTTAGTGAATAAAACATGAAATAGATCAAGCCAGATCAATAATCATAATTCAGGGATATTGAGAAAATGCAAGCGGAAGGCTTAAATACATATATAATGCAAAAATATAAAAATGATCTACAAAAGATGCGTGCTCTGCCCAGGGCAATATATACAACTGTCTCAAAATATATGTATCAAACTGTGCAAAATCGTCATGTACATATCCTAGAATCCCTGCTGGTCAGGACAAGGCTTATATGAACCCGCCTAAGAACTGCATAAATGTGAACGCTTCCTCATCCTCATCAAAATCTGGCTCCGCCTCGCAAGCATCGCCGTCACCTGCAACTAAGTCAGAGCCTGGTTGGTGTTTAAGCACCATCCCAAAACGTGGGAGTGAGTGATCAACTCAGTGGTACTATATAACAAAGGTTAACATGTTATCAATTCAATCAAGTAGTAATGATAAAGCAGTACAATCAAACATGTCCTAGATACTCTTGTTAATGTAAGAATGATATGAGAGAATGATGCATGCCCTCACCATAAAATCCCTTATGCGACATCATCTAACGATCGCGGCATGAATCACTACCACTGTGCTCTTACACCAACACCAATGGCACATGCAGTGTGATGTCATGAGTATGATTATCAAGTTCTTATTAGTCCTTTTCATACAGTAGGATTGGGAAGCTAAGACACCTCCCTTATATCAATTTCCAAACATTGATCCATTCTAGGGTCGTCAGTTGTAGGAAATCTCATACGATGTTACGTTTCTAGGTCGCTGCAAGAGCTACCAGGGCTATTGTATGGAATCGTTACACTACTCCCCCATCACCAAATCAATGCAGGCCTAGTTATATCATTAATCCTGTAACAGGACTCGTCGCTCTTATGTAGTGTCAGGATATACTCGAGGTCATTACAGAGGGCTCGTCACCAATCAATGTAGGCCGACAACAAGAATATAGTGTCTCATACCACCATAATCTGCTCATGAGTGTAGGGTGCTCACTGATCACTACGGGGAGGCTCGTCGCCCCAGCGTAGGCTGACAGCTCAACCAAGATGTCCCATACCACCATGTCTAACTCACGAGTCTTAGGGGATTACAGGACCAAGGTTAACGGGAGTTTCACTGGTAAGCTCAGTGCCTTAGATTCAAACAGTAACGACCAAACATGGTGAATAAATATCGGTCAATTGGGTTAGTTAATAAGCTCAACTAGGCCAAGCGCACGTTGAGTTGAACGACATGGAATGCAAAAGTACTCCGTGTGGCCTAACCACTATCGAACAACCCAAGCATGACTCAGATTTATTAAACTCATCTTGCGTGGCTAAAACGACCTCAACCACTATTTACAGAATGGTTACCGATTATCTGGATTGTAGTATATCCCCAATCACGTACAAATTCAATAACAGGCATATGAGTCATATCCTACAATTATATGGATATTCATGAAGTATAACTTAAATGTAAATACAGTACATGGAGGAAATCATACACACCTTTAACATGATTCATCTAAGTTAATCAATCCATGGAGGAAATCATATACACATTAAACATGAATAATCTAAGTTACACAATTTATGGAGGAAATCATACACACAGTTATGGTGATTGAGATTCATATCTCAACAACCTCAAACATCCCTCTTTACTAACTACTAACTCATTCAAGCATTTATCCAAACACTTAACTACCCTACCTAACATACATCACATATGTCGATTCCATTACATATTAGGGCAAGTCCTTTCACCAAGGAGTTACCACATACATATCATGCATATGACTATAAAAAATAATCATGGCAATCCTAACGGCATATTCCATACATATATGGGTATTCTAACATATACATGGAATATGTTATTTATAACTTAAAGTATACGTATACGTAAATCGAAACGGATAGCGCATTTGGCATGTGTAATGGCAATCACAACATGAATAAATCATTATCTAACATTGAAAGCCTTGAAAACCATAACCTAAACAAATATAGTCCGCACCTTAAACTAGAAAATGCATATTAGATATGATTCAGATAATATGTCTTTGTCAACGGCGGATACGCTACCTATGGCATGAAACAGGTTAGCTATAACTTCATTTAAACTATTCTAGGCTTCAAAACAGGTTAGGGTTGGCTTAACTTACTCAAGAATGGAATCAGAATCACTGGAAAAATGATTCAGATACACAGGTTCGATGTGTAGATGAACTGAGAAGAATCCCATGGAGAATTAACAGGTTGTCCTACACTTTCTCTCTCTTTTCTCTCTCTTGGAAAGTTAGGGTTTAGGAAATTCATATGAGATTTGGGAATGAGGGTTTAAGGCCTTTTTATAAGCCTAAACTTGACGGAAACAGACTTAGGGCCAAGGTATACTTAAGTTATTACCAAATCAGGCTCTTTCTGATCCAACGGAGCACTTCTGGAGGTCCTCTTATCAAATGCGGTCGGACTTAAGCTCACTAGTATTGGATCTTTAGTAAGTTAATTTTTTAGTCCGATCGGGTTTCCAGATCGTCCGTGATGGACCAGCTTCAATTCAACGGTTATCGAAATTCGATCAGGGCTAAAAGTATTTTGACATGTAAGGGCCACCTTTCCTGATCCGAGGGTGAATTTGGGTCAAAATCTAATGGTCAGAATGCTTAAAAATAACGCAAAAGCGAGACGATCCAGATTACTTTAAATCATAATTAATTTTCTAAAAATCTTCATTTTCTCACTCTTTTTACTCTGAACTCAATGAAATGGTCTCAGGACATCGTTTGGGCTTAATTTTCAAGGTGATCGTCAAGTCTAACTAAGCAGTCATAATGGTCTAAGTTAATAGATATCAGACTTTCGATGTGCGGTTTAGGTCTAATACGAAGTTACAAAGCATTCCTGGGAGCAACTGAGTTTAAAGTTGGATCCTAGATTTCAGAGTAATATAGCATCAATGATTTTATAAGATTTGGATCTTACAGATCATATTAAAAGTTATGGGTGCTATTGTTACATGCAATCTAGTTTAGCACTAGCTAAAACACATTAAAGTTCTAAGGGATTTAGTTCTAAACGATTTCTGTTAAAGGTGGTACTCGGGTCTAAGTATGGATTTTCTAAGTCGTTACAGCTTCATAGTGGTAGTTGTATACATCTAGTTGAAATATTACTCGATAGTTTGGACATATAACTTAAGATCTTCTTGATGATCGGTTTACCATGATATTCGCGTAGCTCGTTTGGCGGATCCAAACATGACAGATGGTCAAATGACTTGCTAAAAATAAGGAAACTTGATGGTTAGAATTCTAACCATGTATGTATGTGGATGTACGGTCAGTTTCATAAATGGATGAACATAAAGTGGGTTTTTGAAGTGATCAAGAGGTAGAACATGTGTACCGTTAGATTCAAGTGACTTGTTCACATGTGCAAGTTTCTGTAATGCCCCATGTTGTCAGGACCCGAGTATATGACTCATTTTCAAAAAACCCAAGTGTTAACCTATAGAGAGCCACATCTATGTATATTTTTTTCTTACCAGAGTTAGCATTTAGGTGGAGGACGGACAAATCAAAATAAGAGAAATTTATATTTACATTTAGAATGTACGAGCGGCTGCCCATAATGACTTATACAAACTAATGTCTCAATACTTATAATTATAAAATAAAATAATTTTGCATGTAAATAAAGTAAATTATAACAAATCTGGAGCTGTAAAATCATGTAGCAACTCTCGTCAATACAATCATGCATCCTTGACAATTACACCCTGCTCCTCATCTATATATACACGAATATTATTTAAGCCATCTGTGCTACCTGTACGATTATATATTTAATGAATGAGTGGCCAGCTTAGTGTGAATTTCCCTCAAGATTACACACCGCCGCATTAGGTAAGCATAGTTATAAGCAAAAGGCATTCAAAACAATACATGATGCAGTTTTATTAAATGCATGGATGCGTGAATGCATCATCGACATGTGGATGCTCATCCAGTCTGTAGTTGGGCTCATCACCCATGCAAAGGCTGACAATTAACGAAGCATATCATGTGTGTACATCATGTACCGCATAATGACTGTCTATCGTACATCATGTACGTAAATCGATAGTCAATGGTCTGACAGCTAGCGAAATGATACCCCCAATAACCCGGAAGGCACATGCTACAACATTCAGAAATATCCACTCATCATCATTAATATGCCATGAATGTATGATTAGCCAAGTTATTATTAGTCTAATTACAACCAACCAGTTTAAGAAAGCTCAAGGTCACTACGGGGGCTTGTCACCCAGTGTAGGCCGACAGCTCGGGCATAAGTCCCATACCACCATCCTCAGCTCATGAGGCTACCACCTTAGGATGTTTAATGGAACCCATCGACTAGTGGCCAATCATATTTAGTATATGGGGTTTGCCATTGCACGGTTGTATAAAATAAAACATGGAATCGACATAGGAAAAATACCAAAATAAAGCCACATAGGGCGAATATCAAAACCAAGCCACATAGGGCAAATATCAAAAACTATGCTATAAAAGACCCTCCTTAAAAACCACTTAGGAACGACAACTGCTGGATGGCAGGCCCACATCAATAATCAATTTAAACTACCACTCAATAACCACTAAGTCCATTACAATCACAATCAATCGATTTATATCCCAAGTATGGGTGTACATTTATAAGTGGGGATTTCCTACTGATGTACCAGTTTAAGTTCCATAAGCAATCCACAAGTAATCCACCAGCATAAAAGAAATATGTAGGATAAATATTGACCATGTAATCTAGCAATTCAATTCATAAAATTTACACATGTAATTATAAATTGAAGATATCAATTATGAATCAAAATTAAAATAAAAACTATCACTTAAGCTAATGGGAAAATGGAAAGCTCAAGGGGATGAAATCATCACCTTACGAGTCGAATTGCCCACCAATGCGGCTAAGGAATGCGTGTGCCCTTAATGTTGAACCCTACCACAAGTCATGAACTTACACAATTAGATCCAAGTTCTACGTACTACCTAAGTTCAAGATCATACCCTAGGGTTTTAATTATTTATTTTTAGGGTTTTGATGTAGAATTAGAGTTTCATTCTTAGGTTCTAGGATTTTAATTGTAGTTGGTGTACAATAAATTATAATGTTAATTTAATAATTAGAAAGTAAGTATTAACCTTAGTGTTATAATTACTATTAACTAACATAGCAATAATAATCATTATGATGATAATAGTTACTATGATCTACTACTAAGGATAATATTGAAGAGAGTTAAATAAAATACTACTATTTAATCATTACAATTTTGTTTATAATAACTAGTTTTAGCATAAATTATCCGCAAATGGCTAATTATATTTAATATTAGCAATCCTAATGATAAGAGTGATAACAATGATATTAATACAATGCGACAAGTGCAGTCTAGAAAGAAAACATTTACTCACTTATGTCAACTCGGTTTGTCCCACAAGCTCGATTTACTTCCAACTCTTAAGTATTAACCTTAGTGTTATAATTAATATTAACTAACATAGTAATAATAATCATTATGATGATAATGGTTACTATGATTTACTACTAAGGATAATGTTGAAGAGAGTTAAATAAAATACTACTATTTAATCATTGCAATTTTGTTTATAATAACTAGTTTTAGCATAAATTATCCAAAAATGGCTAATTATATTTAATATTAGAAATCCTAATGATGTAACACCCCGGATTTTTGCCAACCTGGAATTAGACGTCCTTAGGCAATGGGTCAACCTTATCACTTTCAAAACTCAATTCCAAAGCCAGAGAAATTACTTTTCAACCCATTTCCTTCAAAACTCACCTTTCACCACCTCATTCTTCAAACTTCTCCAATTACTTTCATATTAGACACGAATCCTCAAGTTTAAATAGTAAAGAACTATACTTAAATTAAAACTCACTGTAAATGGTCGTCGAGATTGAGTCCGTGCACACTCCTGATCACACACAACGACCCCAAATCACTTCTAGACTGTCAATCGAAGGGTTTAGACCATGTTTCATTCCATTCAAAACATAAAAATGAATGTCCTTAGGTGGTAGGTCAACCCCAACATCTTACACTCAATCTCAAAGCCTAAAACCTCTTTTTATCTAATTCCTTCAAAATCTCACCCTCCACCACTTTATTCTTCATTTGTTTTTAAGAACATTCATAATACACACCAATCCTAGGGTATAAATGAGGAAGAACAATACCAAAACTAAAACTTATCATAAATAGTAAATAAATGGATAAAATGTATTTTTACCCTTAAATTTTTGGAATCTAACAAAATAAATAGGTTAGTTGGATAGATTAGTGTCTCCTACCCCAAAATTATATACTACACATCATATAAAATCATTCTGGTTTACAAATTGGCTTCAAAAATTCCTCAAATGGAGTTAGGGTCCTACCCACGCCAATCTAGAGGGATTCAGGGTGGGCCCCATACCTTTTTGGGACCTGGGGGGCAGGAGGACCTCGCCCAAGGGGCTAACCCTCGCCAGTTGGCCCAGCGGTCGGCGAGGGCCTCACCGGTAAACGAGCCTAAATAGGACCGGGCTTCGGGCCGATCGTGTTTGGGGGCTAGGGAAACCCCCTGATGTATGTGTCGTCGATCAAAACCCATCCAATCTACTATTCCTTCACAAACAACCCCTCTAAGCTTTCCTTTTCTTGAAAAATCTCTCAAATCTCTCCAAAAGTCCCTCTCCAAACTCTTCCTTTTTCCGTTTTCAAGCACCCCCACTCCACCCCTCAAATCTCATCTCAAACAGAAATCATTATAGGCTACTTCCTTTAGAAATTATATGAAACTAACTAAGTGTTAGATTATACGACCTATGAAATTGTCACCAATCACTTTAAATATGATCTTCTAAAGCCAAAACATGTAGAATAGTTGATGCTACAATACCCTAAAACTTAGGATCAAACTCTAAACCCGGTTAATCACGGGACCATTCGAAAACTCTGTATCAGATCTGGACCGCACATTGGAAGTTCGATTACCCCAAACTTAGACGAATATGACCGCCTAGTTGGACTTGACAATCACCCCAAAAATTAAGTCCAGATGATGTCCCACGACAATTTTCTTGAGTCCTGAGTGAAGAGTGTGAGAAATGTTAGAAATTAAATAAAATTTATGAAATCTGGCACGTGTCGCTTGGGTGCCTTTTCTAAGTGTTCTGACCGTCAGAATCTGATCCAAATTCACCCTCGGATCAGGAGAAATGTCCCACTCATGTCAACGCACTTGCGGCCCTGATCGAGTACAGGTGACCGTTGAACTGAAACTGGTCCACCACGGGCAATCTGGAAATCTGATTGGACAAAAAAACTCTGCCTGACATAGATCCAACATCAAGAAGCTTAAGTTCGACCGCACGCAGAAGAGGGGCTGCCAGAAGTGCTCCGTTGGATCAGAATAAGCCCACTTTGTTTATAAAATAAGTATACCTTGGTCATAAGGCCATTTTCGTCACTTTTGGACTTATAAAAAGGGCTAAAACCCTTACTCTCTCATTCCATACGAATTTTCTAAGCCCTAGAAAAGAGAGAGATAAAGAGAGAGAAAGTGGGGGAGAAGATGGGGTTTTTCTTCCATGGATTCTTCTCTGCTACTCCTTGTGCTTCAACGTCGCTTCTGCATCGCCATTCCGGTGCTTCCAGCTCCGCTCTTAGGCAAGAAATCATAACCCTAACCTGTTCTAGAGTTTCAAATAGCATAAGTGATGATGTAGCTAACCTATTTCATGGTATAGGTCGCCGATGAGCCGTTGACGAAGACTTATCGTCTGAATCAACTCCGTTTCACAATTTCTGGTTTAAGGTGCGGACTATATACGTTTAGGTTATGGTTTTCAAGACTTTCAATGTTAAACAATAATTTATTCTTGCATAGGATGCTATTTCACATGTATAAAGTGTTGTCCGTTTCGATTTTCAGTTATACGTTAATTATGTTAATTATTATATTTCTCATATTTGTAGAAAATATCGTATACGTATAAAATTCAGATTTGTGCTTACCTTGATTAACTGCCGTTTATGTATGCTGGATGTATGTGTAACAACTTCTGGGCTAAAGGTTTAGTCCAAATACATGATATACCAATATACGATATGTAGTTAGTATATGTAGCTTAAGTGTTTGTGAAAATGACCGAATGAGTATAGACTTTGTAAGTGTGCTCGCCATGACAGACTGTCATGGATATATGATTGTTGTATGCGATAACCCTTTGATGAAAGATTTTGCCCTAATACGTATGCTTATTAATACATAATACGTATTATGTAATAGGTGTAGTCTAAGTTCTTGTATAAAATGTCTGAATGTGTTAGTAGTTGGTAAATTATGATTTATAAGGGAGTTGAGATATGAATCCCAACTGCCTTAGCTGTGTGCATGTTTACATCCATGGATTGTACATGATTCATGTTTAGCTGTGTGTGTGATTTCCTTTATGTACTGTATATCCATGTTTCCATAGTATGTTCAAATGGTTGTAGGATAGATTTATTTATTCATTACTGCCTTGATAATCTCATATGCTTATTTGTTGTAATTGTATGTGCTTGGGACTATGAAATAGTCCAGGCAATCGATAATAGACTCTGCTTGGTGGCTGAGATTGTCTCGCCACTTAGGACATGTCTCGACGAACCCGAGCCGTACGGTGCTTGTCGACAGTGGTTAGTCCACGTCGAGTGCTTGCACATTCATGTCGATCGACTCAACATGCGCTCGTACTAGTCGAGCTTGTCAAGTAACCCGATTAGCCCGATGTTTGTTCACCATGTTTGGACGCTATTGTTTGAACCTAAGGTACCAAACTTACCATTGAAAAGCCCCTCTAACCTTGGTACCTCGATCCCCTAAGACTCATGAGCCGGGCATGGTGGTATGGGACACCGTGGTCGAGCTGTCGCCTACGTTGGGGCCACAAACCTCCCCGTAGTGACCAGTGAGCAACCCAGACTCGTGAGCAGATTATGATGGTATGGGACACTATATTCTTGTTGTCGGCCTACACTAATAAGGTGATGGGGGAGCGGTGCAACGAGTGCGAGCAACAGCCCTGACAGCCCTTTGCAGTGACCTCGATCATATTCTGAATCTGCGGAGAGGCGACGAGCCTTCTTACAGTAAACAGAGTATAAACTAGGCCTGTATTGGTAAGGTGATGGGGGAGCAGTGCAACGAGTGCGTGCAACTGCCCTGGAAGCCCTTACAGCGACCTAGAACCGTACTTCGTATGAGATATGCTAGGACTGACGACCCTAGAATGGATCATTGTTTGGGTATTGATATAAGGGAGGTACCTTAGCTTCCCAATCCTGCTGTATGAAAAGGACTAATAATAACTCGATAATCATGTTCATATCGCACTGCATGTGCCTGGAAGATGTGGAGCACTGAGGGAAGAAAGCATGCCGCGGACGTAAGATGGTGTCGCATGAGGGAGTATGTTAGAGAGGGCATACATCATATCATTTCATCCTTGCATTAATTACAGTATTTAGGAATGTTTGATTGTACTACTTTATGATTACTGCTTGATTGAATTGATAACATGTTAACCTTTGCTGTATAGTTTCCACTGAGTTAGCTACTCACTCCCACATTACGAGATGGTGTTTGCAACACCAACTAGTCCCTATTGTTTTTTTTAGTTTCAGATGATGACAATGCTTACGAAGCAGAGCCGGACTTAATGATGTTGAGGAGGATTTCTCCTATATGCAGGTTCTGATCGACGGGGTTACAGGGTTAATGATTAGATGCCAATACACTTGGTATTTTGCCTTTTATTTAAACACCCATGTATATTCTTTTTGCTCATCTTTGAAGTATACATGTATATAGTAAACCTGGTAACATGTTCACACTCTGGAGACTTACAATCAATTATATATTTTATGTATTTATCACAGTCTTCCGCTTGTAAAATTTAACTGTCTTTGGAGTATGATATGTTTTTTTGGCTTAGTCTCAATCTTGTTTAATGCCATTCTACAGACAACATGCATTCATCATTATCTATGTTGCATAAGTGACATTTTGGAACTCGGGAGTTGGGTTTCTACTTGACCCCCGATTTTTGAGATGTTACAGATGGTATCAGAGCATGATTTGGATTAAACCGGACCTGGGTTATGGTAACACAACGCACACTGACGCACTCTAACTTAGGAAGGGGGCGATGGAATCTAGAAACTACATTAGCATCCGAAGTGTCGCGGGGCGAGATTAACTACCGTAGAATAGCCCATACGTAATCGAGACCATGCAAAATGATCTCATATCCCTACTTCTATTCACTCAAGCTTCCGTCTTCTACACCCATCCAGCACTATTCTTTACAACTCTTTACCTTCCTTTCAAAATTATGCTTGGAATTCCATCATCATGGGATTTAGAAATCCCTTCTCACACTCTCCAACATAAGGCCCACTTTCCAAAGCCTATGAAATTGTTTTTTTTAGTCCCAACCCACCCTCCTACCAAACATGTCGTTTCCTAATCCCGAGGTGGGATTAGCAACGCCAGCTATTGAATACACCTTAATGCCACTAGCTAAACAGGCCCTTAGAGTTTTGGACTTAGAGTTGGTATTCCTAGATTTAGAAAGATCTGACAGTATAGGGGATCCGATAAAGTGCTAACATGAACCCTATGACCTCCTTAGCTAGTTTGGACATATGCGAATTTCTACTCCTAAGATAAGACTAGGCTACTAGTTATACTAAGGAAAGTAAAAGAATGAATATGCTAAGATAATTGAATAATGAACTTAGTTAGTCGGCTTAATTAGGTTGAAGTGAGACCTCATTCTTTCGTTGAATCCCCATAATACTTATAGGCTTCTTTAATGACTCTTAGGAAGGTTGTTTGATTAGAAACTATTCACGCTTGGAGAGAACTTATAAATCCCTTAGAATTAATGTTAGGTCAAACCAACACACCCCCTAGAATTACCTTCCCAAGGACTTATTGCAATCGGGAACGCGGAGTAAAGGAACTGTATATAAGCGATGTATTCGCAGTTTGAACTGAATTCCTAATCCTAGTGGTTACCAATAAATCCAATGCTTTGATCAAGCAGAAGATCGGCATCAACTCGGATTAAGAATTGATATGACAAATTTTCTGTCATTGCGAGGCAGGAGGTCTATGTATCCGGCTCAGACCCACTACACAACTTTTCTTTCATGTTGGACCGACCACATACAACTAAAAGTTATTGCTTTGCCTTTGGGAAATGTTAAGGACATATAGCCAATAGATATTTTTTAGTGGGCAATAGACAGTTAGGAATTAGGTCCCAAATCATAGACTATTCTAGCATACATATTGTGCTTATGAATTTAGAGAGATAGTTTGCCCGTCAACCTGCTTTGTCCAAACTTCCTTATGTACTAATAATGTATAGATCTTATTATGGTATTAAAGAGGGTAAGTCAGGACCGTAGTAAGAGTCCTTATTGGGTAGAATTAAGCATCTCTCCACCAACTCACATCTGCCCCTGAACTCAACCACAATAGAGATTAGGCTCATTTCTACAACCATAGGTACCAATACCATAGAACGCATCATTAGCAAAAGAAGACCAATGTATTGAGAAGTTATTTTCCATTTCATGTCAAGGATATGTCCTAAGTTATACCTCATTCCGACATACGGATCGAGATATAGAATCTTGAGCTTTGAGAGTAGAAATAATTTTTAAGGGGGGTAGAACCTTATGAGCCCAATCTAGTAAGGCCAGCTAATACAACAGTTGAATTAGAACTGTGCAGCGAAACGTGGTTGGCCCTTTCCCCACTGGCCCAGATCGAAGAAAGTGATTCAGGTTATACGTAAGGTTAGGTCATTAAATTAGGATCTAAATCTTTCTTAGAATGTCAATAGTGAAGTCTCTATAAGGAAACGATTAGGGCTTAAGTGTTAAACCCATTCATATTAAATCATAGGCCTAATAATGGGAACCGTCGTCAAGACTCCAAATAGATAAGGAAATAAATTGCAGCAAACCATTAGGGCATAAGCAAGAGATAAAGAGTAAGTTTTTAGGAGGGTAGACTAAAATGCGTCAGACTAGCATAGATAGTATACACCCTACCACGCATATAAATTTGAAATCAGTAGAGCTTAGGCGAAAGGAATAATAGAATCTTTACTCATTACCCATAGCCAATTTCGGGGATGAAATTATTTTTAAGGGGGGTAGATTGTAACACCCCAGATTTTTTCTAACCTGGAACTAGACGTCCTTAGGCAATAGGTCAACCTTATCACTTTCAAAACTCAATTCTAAAGCCAGAGAAATTACTTTTCAACCCATTTCCTTCAAAACTCACCTTTCACCACCTCATTCTTCAAACTTCTCCAAGTACTTTCATATTAGACACGAATCCTCAAGTTTAAATAGTAAAGAACTATACTTAAACTAAAACTCACTGTAAACGGTCACCGAGATTGAGTTCGTGCACACTCCTGATCACACACAACGACCCCAAATCACTTCTAGACCGTCAATCGAAGGGTTTAGACCATGTTTCATTCCATTCCAAACCTAGAAATGAATGTCCTTAGGTGGTAGGTCAACCCCAACATCTTACACTCAATCTCAAAGCCTAAAACCTCTTTTTATCCAATTCCTTCAAAATCTAACCCTCCACCACTTTATTCTTCATTTTTTTAAGCACACTTATAATACACACAAATCCTAGGGTATAAATGAGGAAGAAAAATACCGAAACTAAAACTTACCATAAATAGTAAATAAATGGATAAAATGGTTTTTGACCCTTAACCTTTTGGAATCTAACAAAATAAATAGGTTAGTTGGATAGATTAACATCTCCTACCCTAAAATCAAATGCTACACATCACATAAACTCATTCCGGTTTGCAAATTGGGCCCAAAAATGCCTCAAATGGAGTCGGGGTCCTACCCACGCCAATTCAGAGGGATTCAGGGTGGGCCCCACACCTTTTTGGGACCCGGGGGGCAGGAGGACCTCGCCCAAGGGGCTAACCATCGCTAGTTGGCCCAGCGGTCGGCGAGGGCCTAGCCGGTTAGGCGAGGCCTCACCGGTAAACGGGCCCAGATGGGACCGGGCTTCGGGCCGATCGTGTTTGGGGGCTAGGGAAACCCCTTGATGTATGAACCGTTGATCAAAACCCATCTAACCTACTACTTCCTTCACAAACCAACCCTCCAAGCTTTCCTTTTCTTGAAAAATCTCTCAAATCTCTCCAAAAGTCCCTCTCCAAACTCTTCCTTTTTCCGTTTCCAAGCACCCCCACTCCACCCTTCAAATCTCATCTCAAACAGAAATCATTATATGCTACTTCCTTTAGAAATTAGATGTAACTAACTAAGTGTTAGATTATACGACCTGTGAAATTGTCACCAATCACTTTAAATATGATCTGCTAGAGCCAAAACGTGTAGAATAGTTGACGCTACAATACCCTAAAACCTAGGATCAAACTATAAACCCGGTTGCTCATGGGAGCATTCGAAAACTCCGTATCAGATCTGGACCGCACATCGGAAGTCTGATTACCCCAAACTTAGACGAATATGACCACCTAGTTGGACTTAACAATCACCCCAAAAATTAAGTCCAGATGATGTTCCACGACGATTTTCTTGAGTCCTGAGTTAAGAGTGTGAGAAATGTTAGAAATTAAATAAAATTTATGAAATCTGGCACGTGTCCCTTGAGCGCCATTTCTAAGCGTTCTGACCGTCAGAATTTGATCCAAATTCACCCTCGGATCAGGAGAAATGCCCACTCATGTCAACACACTTGAGGCCCTGATCGAGTACCGGTGACCGTTGAACTGAAACTGGTCCACCACAGCCGATCTGGAAATCCAATCGGACAAAAAAACTCTGCTTGACCTAGATCCAATGTCAGGAAGCTTATGTTCGATCGCACGCAGAAGAGGGGCTGCCAGAAGTGCTCCGTTGGATCAGAACAAGCCCACTTTGGTTTTAAAATAAGTATACCTTGGCCATAAGGCCATTTTCGTCGCTTTTGGACTTATAAAAAGGACTTAAACCCTTACTCTCTCATTCCATAGGAATTTCCTAAGCCCTAGAAAAGAGAGAGAGAGAAAGAGAGAGAAAGTGGGGGAGAAGATGGGGTTTTTCTTTCATGGATTCTACCCTGCTACTCCTTGTGCTTCAACGCCACTTCTGCACCGCCATTCCGGTGCTTCTAGCTTTGCTCTTAGGTAAGAAATCATAACCCTAACCTGTTCTAGAGTTCTAAATAGCATAAGTGATGATGTAGCTAACCTATTTCATGATATAGGTTTCCATTGAGCCGTTGAGGAAGACTTATCTTCTGAATCAACTCCGTTTCACAATTTCTGGCTTAAGGTGCGGACTATATACGTTTAGGTTATGGTTTTCAATACTTTCAATGTTAAGCAATGATTTATTCTTGCTTATGATGCTATTTCACATGTACAAAGTATTGTCTGTTTCGATTTTCAGTTATACGTTAATTATGTTAATTATATTGTATTTCTCGTATTTGTAGAAAATATCGTATACGTATAAAATTCAGATTTGTGCTTGCCATGATTAACTGCCGTCTATGTATGCTGGATGTATGTGTAACAACTTCTGAGCTAAAGGTTTAGTCCAAATACATGATATACCAATATACGATATGTAGTTAGTATGTGTAGCCTAAGTGTTTGTGAAAATGACCGAATGAGTATAGACTTTGTAAGTGTGCTTGCCATGACAGACTGTCATGGATATATGATTGTTGTATAGGCGATAACCCTTTGATGAAAGGTTTTTCCCTAATACGTATGCTAATTAATACATAATATGTATTATGCAATAGGTGTAGTCTAAGTGCTTGTATAAAATGTCTGAATGTGTTAGTAGTTGGTAAATTGTGATTTATAAGGGAGTTGAGATATGAATCCCAACTGCCTTCGCTATGTGCATGTTTACATCCATAGATTGTACATGATTCATGTTTAACTGTGTGTATGATTTCCTTTATGTACTGTATATCCATGTTTCAATAGTATGTTCAAATGGTTGTAGGATAGATTTATTTATTCATTATTGCCTTGATAATCTCATATGCTTATTTGTTGTAATTGTACGTGTTTAGGACTATGAAATAGTCCAGGCAATCGATAATAGACTCTGCTTGGTGGATGAGATTGTCTCGCCACTTAGGACATGTCTCGACGAACCCGAGCCGTACGTTGCTTGTCGACAGTGGTTAGGCCACATCGAGTGCTTGCACATTCATGTCGATCAACTCAACGTGCGCTCGTACTAGTCGAGCTTGTTAAGTAACCCGATTGGCCCGATGGTTGTTCACCATGTTTGGACGCTATTGTTTGAACCTAAGGTACCAAACTTACTATTGGAAAGCCCCTCTAACCTTGGTACCTCGATCCCCTAAGACTCATGAGCCGGGCATGGTGGTATGGGACACCGTGGTTGAGTTGTCGGCCTACGCTGGGGCCACAAACCTCTCCGTAGTGACCAGTGAGCAGCCTAGACTCGTGAGCAGATTATGGTGGTATGGGACACTATATTCTTGCTGTCGGCCTACACTGATAAGGTGATGGAGGAGCGGTGCAACGAGTGCGAGAAATAGCCCTGACAGCCCTTTGTAGTGACCTCGAGCATATTCTGAATCTATGGAAAAGCGACAAGCCTTCCCACAGTAAACAGAGTATAAACTAGGCCTGTATTGATAAGGTGATGGAGGAGCGGTACAACGAGTGCGTGCAACAGCCCTGACAGCCCTTGCAGTGACCTAGAACCGTACTTCGTATGAGATATGCTAGGACTGACGACCCTAGAATGGATCATTGTTTGGGTATTGATATAAGGGAGGTACCTTAGCTTCCCAATCCTGCTGTATGAAAAGGACTAATAATAACTCGATAATCATGTTCATATCGCACTGCATGTACCTGGAAGATGTGGAGCACTGAGGGAAGAAAGCATGCCGCGGACGTAAGATGGTGTCGCATGAGGGAGTATGTTAGAGAGGGCATACATCATATCATTTCATCCTTGCATTAATTACAGTATTTAGGAATGTTTGATTGTACTACTTTATGATTACTGCTTGATTGAATTGATAACATGTTAACCTTTGCTGTATAGTTTCCACTGAGTTAGCTACTCACTCCCACATTACGGGATGGTGTTTGCAACACCAACTAGTCCCTATTTTTTTTTTTAGTTTCAGATGATGACAATGCTTACGAAGCAGAGCCGGACTTAATGATGTTGAGGAGGATTTCTCCTATATGCAGGTTCTGATCGACGGGGTTACAGGGTTAATGATTAGATGCCAATACACTTGGTATTTTGCCTTTTATTTAAACACCCATGTATATTCTTTTTGCTCATCTTTGGAGTATACATGTATATAGTAAACCTGGTAACATGTTCACACTCTGGAGACTTATAATCAATTATATATTTTATGTATTTATCACAGTCTTCCGCTTGTAAAATTTAACTGTCTCTGGAGTATGATATGTTGTTTTGGCTTAGTCTTAATCTTGTTTAATGTCATTCTATAGACAATATGCATTCATCATTATCTATGTTGCATAAGTGACATTTCGGAACTCGGGAGTTGAGTTTTTACTCGACCCCCGATTTTCAGGATGTTACAAATGATAAGAGTGGTAACAATGATATTAATACAACGAGACAAGTGTAGTCTAGAAAGAAAACATTTGCTCACTTGTGTCGAGTCGATTTGTCCTATACGCTCGATTTACTTCCAACTCGAACCAACTCAGTGAGTCACCTAAGTGGGGTTGGATCTCCGCAAATAGTTGTTGGATTGCTGGACTAAACTAGCCCCAATCCATGACTCGATTGGTTTGTCGAGTCAACTCAACAATATTCCCTTCTCCGCCTTCTTTCTCTTTCTTTTTCCTTTCTTACTTTCTCTCTTACATTCCTCATTCTCTATCACTCTCTCCTCCTCTCTTATTTTCCAACCTAACTAAGACTCAACCCAACTCATCAGCGAGTTGAGGCAGCAAGTTGTGACAGAATGATGTAACACCTCAGCGAGTTTTAGCTGAGTGAACTCAGTTTGACTCAACATGTGGTGCAATACCACCATACAAACCCTCGCTCTTTCTTCTTCTTCCTACCCTTTTCTTCTTTCTACCTTCCCTGGAGTGGCCTGGACCAAATTAGGCCCTCCCCAAACCTAACCAAGTCAATAACTTGGTGGGCGGAACAACGTCGTAGTGCAGCCGCACCACCCATGCTCTCTCTCCCTCTCTATCTTCTTCCTTCCTCCTATTTTTTCTCACTCTCTCCCTGGACCTTTACAAAAGTGTGGGATGGACCAAACCTGAGGACTTAGCCGAGTTGAGTCCATTTAACTCAGCAGTGAGTGTAGTGCGGCCCATGCTCCCACCCACTCCCTCTTTCTCGTTCCTCTTCCTCTCTCTCTTCTTCTCTTCTCCTTTCTTCCTTCCCGTCTTCTTTGGTTGGGACTCTAGCAGAGCTTGGAACCAGCTTAGACATGGCCCAAACCCAGCAGGCTCTATCTAACTCGAACTAGATTCAATGAAACTCGCTGAGTTGACATGACCATGGCCAGCCAGCAGCACAACTGCACCACTTTTCCTCAACTCTACTTTCTCTCTTAGATGTGAATCTCGTCATTTGGATTGCGATGATATGGACCACACATTGATAGTCTTAAATCCATAATCGGCCACATCACAAGCAGCAACGATAGTGCAAGCTCATCGTGGAAGACGACCGAGCTCTAATAGTGCTTCTCCATTTGATGGATCTTTCTTATTTCCACTACTTCTGGATGGTTTGTATACACCCATAAGAGCTCGTGGGAGCTTGAGATTGAAGCTCCAAAGGCATTTTGTTGGTGGCTTTCGAGATAGAAGATGGTGACAATTTTTCTAAGGTTTTTGTAAAAGACCTGTGGAGAGGCATTTTCTCTCCCTTTTTATAATGACCCTATCTCCCTCACAACCCTCGGATGGATATTGGGCAGCCAGGATTCGATCATGCTTTTCAATCTCCAGAAACAACTAGCAAAATAGTGGTTTTTACACCAGTTTTCTACCAAAAATCTAATCCACGTGAACAACAAATGGATGATTTGGATTCATCCAAAGAAAGGGGCTGTGATTGGAGGAGGGATCCTCAGATGGATTGGACCAGTTGGTTGGAGAAAGGGGAGGGAATAGTTTCTGTTTCTGGAATGGGTTGCTCATGTGGGGGTGTCTTAGGCCGAGTTTTAGCACATGCTCGTGTGCATGTGTTTATGAGGGTCCCACTGCCCTGGATGGATTCAAGAAGCTTATAATCTAAACGGTTTGGATTGGCTCAAGGGGGCCCATACAGATCACAAATAGTTAGTTTTGAGAGGGCTGAAAACACAACTCTACCACATACCAACTCTCTTGCGATTGATGCCATGTGTACGCACGTGCCCACTAGCATATAAAAATTACTAAGGTAGGACCGAAATTGAGGGCCAAACTTGATGGACAGTCCAGATCTTTAAGACGAACGGTTTGGTGGGCCACGAAGATAAACACACAGACCGTGTCCATTTTAAATCCATCGCAGCGGAAAAAGGAGGAAGTATCCTTTCCTCTTTGGGTAACCCTAGTCAAACCTAGTTTGACTGGTTTAGTACCCCCTAGGTGCACACTTGTGGTGCACCCACACTATAAGTGTGGGGCCCACATAGATGTCTTAAGAAATCCACTCCATTCAAGAGACTCTACGGACCCAAGTGGGTCATCTTACTGGTGATGTAGCAATTCTGCAGCTTAAG
The DNA here is from genome assembly GCA_037074715.1 of Magnolia kwangsiensis. Classification (NCBI taxonomy): domain Eukaryota; kingdom Viridiplantae; phylum Streptophyta; class Magnoliopsida; order Magnoliales; family Magnoliaceae; genus Magnolia; species Magnolia kwangsiensis. Next base: position 18,146,856 of record CM073587.1, on the reverse strand, counting down.
TGGGCTATATCCTAAGATATTGGACTTTGATTATGCATTTTCTATTGATCCGACGGTCGGATAATTTTGAATCTGACCATCAACGGTCAGAAGGTCCTAATAGGTCACTCGTATGTTCAATACTTGTTACTATCAAATGATCATATTAATTTTAATTATTATTATTATTATTATTATATGTGTGTGTGTGTCATAATCAGGTTGTGGGTCCCACTCTTATTAGGACCATCCATCTCATGCTTTTATATTATTAAATATTCAATCATTATTGTTACCGTTGTTATTATTATTATTATTATTATTATTATTTTGAGTTAATTGGTAAGGCCTTCTTTTAGGCAGAATTTCCCTCATGGTAGGTCAATCGCTATGATTCATATACTTAATCCTTAACAAACCTTAAATGTTAAGTGGGACACACTACATGGATGACTAATTACTAATATTCGACATCTTGACCATTCAACCAATCCAATGGTTGGATCAATTCACGTCTAGTTATTCAATAACTACGGGGTCCTAGAGAGTGTTTAGGTGAAATCTAGGGGTTGACTAAATAATCCAACTCATGTTTGTAAAGGATGGATCATCCAACGTGACGTCGTAAACCCAGTGAACTTTATGATTTGAGTCCTAAAATGTTGGGGCATGGTTCTATTTACCTAATAGGGCAATCGAAACCCTAAAAAGAAATGGGTTTCATTGATGATGTGATGGTTCATCTCAAACGTCAATGGATAGATGACTTAATATATGGATGGTGAGTACTTTCATCGGTCGGATTTAACCTTGAATGAATGTGAATATTTTCTTAACCTAGGTTTATATTTATGCCAAATTAGGTTACATGGTAACACTCGAGTATTGGAAAGTACATGGTGTTACAGTTTCTCAGATTGTAGTTCTAATGGTGGGTTAAACGTATACATAGGTAGTGAACAAGATGAATGGATCATAATATCAATTTGATATGTGTACGAGCAGATGTAAATATTAAGTAGTTTGTTTACTATGATCGGGTGGTCCAAAATCAAATTGGACGGTCAGATGTTTCTATTTAGTAGTGAATATTTAGCTAAACGGTTTGTTACCATGGATGGGTTAGGATACTTAAATATGTGATAATCTTGTCTTAAAATCAACGATCGGATGGCTTGATCTCTGGATGGAGATTATTCCTAAAGGTCAGATTCATGTTGGAGAATAGGTGTAAGGGTATGATAGCTAAATTGGTATCGTACACATGTACATAATAAGTTAAATTTCATGCTAACACTCGAGAACTTTCAATACTCAGATATTGAAAAGTTCGGGGCGTTACATTTAGCTGCTACAAAATAGAAAAATAGATTAGTTCTAAAAATGCAACAGAAATAAATCCTAATTCTAAACCAATTCTAACACTAATCAATTTCAGAAAAACATAACTGAAGTCCCTGACAATGGCACCAAAAACTTGTTCACAACTCCAAGTGCAGGCCTGCACTGTAGTAATAACTCGGTGAGACCGAGATTGAATCCACGGGGACTTAACATGTACATCTTCTGAAAATAACTAAAGTTAAAACTAGTAATCAAAAATATGAAATTTTGGAGAAAAATGGTTACGAATTAAATCCATCAAAGTAATAGAAACTAGAGCGCTAAGGATCCACTTGTAGCTATTATGATGCTACTTTACTTGATTTAATATGAATAAAATTGAAATCAAAGTCCTATTCTATCCAGTTGGAAGATGAAACAGTTATAACATAGTGTGCTGTTGAACTTCATTGAATTAGTTCACACATGAAGCATCAATCTCATAATCGTAGGGAATTCATGCATCAACCATGCCCATAGATGATGGTGAATCACAAATTTTATAGATCACACGATTGCAACAGATAAGAAGATATCAAAAGTTTTCCAAGCATTTATTGTAATTTCAGTCACAATAAATCATAAAAACTGAAAATATTCATTCATTCAAACTAATAATCAATAGAAGTTCAACATAAATTTAAATAAAAATAAAATAATTATTAAAATAAACTACAAGCTTCACCTCTTAAATCTAGCTAAGAGATTAGCTAACCAAAGACATGATTGAAACTAAAACTCTTAAAGAAAACATGAAAAACTAAGGAAGAAGAAAAAACTCTTTGGAAGTTGCTACACCCTTTGCTCTACTCCTTTAACCCTAATTCATGTTTAGAATCCCTTGGGTTACCCAAATATATAGGCTTTGTTCAGCCGAGTTTGGAAACCGTTTCAATTTTACGCACTCTGCGCACCTTCAATGACACTTCTATGCCATCGAAGGTTGGAGTCCAAGTTGAATTCGAATTGGAAACTTCGCGTCATTTGCACTGCATAAATCTTCAATGTCACCACACAATCTTCAATTTCATCGAATAGTCTCTGATATCATCGAATAGCTCCTCGAAGTAATTAAAATTGGTCCAAAACTGTCCAACGAGTTGAGCTTGAAAATTTAAAAATTTTCCATATCATCGAACTGACTTCGATGACATCAAAACTTGCCTTTGATGGAATTGAACTTTGTATCCAATTATCTAATAAGAAACTTAATTTTTCACTAAAATCTTGATGTGATCGTTCGAAGTGTGCTCAATGTAATTGACAGTCAATTTTCAGCAGTTCTGAATTTCTGCACTTTAAAAATTCAATTTTTTTTCCTTTTTCACTGGGTTTTCTTAGATCTTGGACTCTTAAAATCTTCAATCCTGGCCTCTAAATATCCAATCCTTGCTTTGGCAATTCTTGAGTATTAACTCCATACTTTTAGCATTCTTTTCACCTTAAGCTCTTGAAATCACCTTGCAAGACAAACATGCATAAATATACTGATTAAGTACTATCATGTTCATAAAACCAAGGTATAAACAGGGAAAAATATAAAATATTTGGCACTCAACACGTGCATACTGTAATTCACGGACTGAGCCAACTCTTGAAATGCTACTTAATTCATGACCAATTTAAAAATCCCCTCGGCCGTCCAAATTTTATTCATCATTGAAATTTACTCATCTCCTTACTAGTCATCAACTGCACGACTATACAAAAAAAAGGAAAATAAAAAGTCCAAGAGCTATCAATTGAATGGACGAGCCTATTAGTTACAAGATGATGTAAATGAATAAGAAGAAGAAGAACAAGACGAGGAAGAAGAAGAGGCGTGGGATGGGAACTATAAGTGGGCCAACTTGAGGTCTTCAAAGCATTTGACAGCCTCAACTTTCACTTCTCTCGCTACGTTACGCCTCTCGGTCTATGAAGCCTGTTGGCTCACGAGCTCGGTTAAAGTGTGCTCGATGTAGGCGAGGCGCTGGTTTATGGCCACTTGCTCCAAGTCGGCTGCTCTCTTCCCAGCCTCTCTAGTCTTAGCGCAGTTTTAATAGAATGATATTTGGGACTCAATGAACGCGACCATCTTAGGATTTTCAGGCCGATCACATCCTGGGTAAAGTAGATGTGTCTAAGCCAAATTTGCATTCAGGTGGTCGCATGCTCATCTGAGTGAGCATAACATCTTTTTGTTGAACTCGTGCTTGCAAGTCCAGTGCAACCCATTCTTCCAAGCTGCTTTAGAGCGGGCTGACAGAGCGCTGCACTTGACACTAAGGGCCGATAGGTGATTCAATGCGACAGTATAACATTCAATCTCTTGTCTGCCTTAAAATATTCACCTCCAAGTTGGTGGAGTTCAGAGATAATGTTCAAAATCTCCTGAGGAGGCCAATGATTCTCAAGAAGGTAGTCAACATCCCAAAGGAAAGGGAAGGGATCACCTATAAAGGGAGAATGTGAGAAGGATTATATGCCGTGCTTAAAAATCTCCTCCATTATCTTGATGGATAGAGCAAGGAAATCCACGGATGCTGAAGCTTATACAATAAGAATTTTGGTCTAAATTGGTTTGTGGGATGTTTTGAAGCCTAAGTACCATTTTTATATATTAGAATGCAACAGTTAATGTGCATAAGAGAGTGAGGAGCGACAGTTGGGCATCCGAGGCAGAACAAACCATTCCTAAGATTGCGAGAATGCGGTGGAATAAATGGAGCTTTTCAGGAAGCGAGATGTTGTTTGCATGGCTAAGGTATGACATTGATAGGAAAATGGCTAAATACTAGATGTACATGTTGGAAGGTAAAGACTAACTGCCAAGATTGCCATCCAAACCACATAATATGATTGAAACAAAAGTACCTTTGACCATTCAAATTTTATTCATTTTTGACATTTATTCATCGCCTTGCTGGTCATCGATCGCATGGCTACAGAAGGGAAAATGAAAATAAAAAAAGGTGGGGAAAGAACGGTCGATGGAACTAAATCTTCATATGCTTAAACTCGTCAAGGAGAGCTTGCATCTCTGCTTCAACCTTTTCTTTAGACGGAGCCCAGCTAGTCCCTTCTTCTATAACGTTTGGTAAAAGATGAAGTAGCTGGTTGACATGAGTCCCAGTTGAAGAAACTTCACGTTCGGTCGCCTTCCGAGCATTAAAATAATTTGCTCTCGATCGCGTTTGGTATAGGAGGATTTGTTCGTCCAAGAACAACAAATCATTTGGGTTGGCCATCTCTTTCACATAAAAAGCACTGCCTCAGTCTTCTAATTCTTCTATCAGTCCAATCCTATAGGATTTTAACATTCGAAGCATGGTGTGGTTGAACTGATTACATTGAACAGGTTTCGATGACATCGAACTTATCTCGATGACATAAAAAATGAGCACTCATATGACCAGCAAGCTCGGGTTGAAAATCACTTAAGTGATCGATGACTCGAACTACATCCGATGACATTGAATTTCAAAATTTGATGATATTAAATGTATGTTTGATGGCATCGAACATGTACCTGACTTGTCCAGATAGTTGTATTGGAAAATCATGAACTCTTCGATGACATTGAAAGTATGTTCGAGTACATCTAAAATGGACTAGACTTGTCCAGAGTGTTTTATAGAAAATATATTGAACTCTCTGATTTCATCAAATTGCCTTCGATGATATTGAAAATGAAAAGAGATTGTCCAGCAGCTCCAAACATTTTTAGAGAAAATCCCAATGCCATCGAACTGTCATTTAATGTCATTGAAGGTGAACTTCGATGACATCGAATGTACTTCAATGACATCGAATGTGGATAGAATTTGCCTATTTTTTTATCATTGGGATTTTTGCCTTTATATTCGGAGGCTTGGTTTCTTAGTTTGTAGTAAGAGCAATAGTAAGATTAAAAAGAGTTATTGCTATAGGAAACCACTTACCATCTTAAATCTCTTTTTTCATGGAAGTTCATCCTTCAACCCTATCTTAAATGCAATCATTAAAGAATCAATAGATTAGATTAAAGAATGAACTTCATCATTCAAGGATCTTCCAACAACTCATTTATTGGCAAATCATTGAGCTGGAATCCTGCGAATGCTTAATATTTGAGAATCTCATCCACACTTAAAGACCAACATTTAATAGAGGAGATTTGCCAAAATACCTTGACCCAACAACCGACAACTTTTATCGAAAGCATCTACAGTTATTGCAGATTAAGGGAACTGAAGACTCTTCATTAACAAGGGAGATCATCTTTAGTATGTGCTGACAAGGTGCTTACTCACTTATAAGTAAGTAATAGAGTCCATAGAGTCTGAAACACCTTCCTTGTGTAGGATCTGGTGTAAAACCCGTATCTTAGCTCGTACCATTCCGTAGGCTTCCACGGTCCTCCCGGTCGAGTACCGGCAACCCGTGATGCATAGATAGCATTTGCGCACAACCTTAAGTCATTTCCAGTATTCCAGAGTCGGCTCAACCTGAGACTTGTACCCTTGCGACCGTGCCGTTATCGCGTCTAACATGCCGAGGCAATGCCCAGGTCAGGAGATGTGGGCCCGTGTTCAGTTCGAGAAAAATGTCATGTGTTGTAATCCCAAGAGAACATGTCTCATCAATCAATCACACCACATCCCATCATGTCAAGTACAAGAACAACCCCAAAGATAACTCTCTCTTACAACCCATACCTAGTCAAGTACACCCATCACTCACTCATCCATCACTTCATCCATCACTCACCATCCCTCTCTCTCCTTACATCACCTCTCTCTCTCTCTCATCTCTCTCTTATTTCCTCCCAAGCAACCGTTTAAGCTTCATGAGAGAGCTTTGTGTGACCCACTTCCTATCTCCCATCTCCACCATCCAAGCTTCATCTCAACCCTTACACATTGTTCCTTTGGAGCTAACGATGAGGAGAAGTTCGAGAAGATCAAAGGTGGGTGATCTAGGATTTATACCTTTGATCTTAATGATTTGAGGGCCCACATGTGGTGGGACCCATTTGATGTATGCATTGTGAGAAAAGGAGGGCCCATAGTAGCAGAGTTTCCCCTTTCCATCACATTTCTTTCTCTTTTTCTCCCTTGTATGATGGCCCACCTATGATGTGTGTATTTTATCCATGCCGTCCAACAAGTGGGCCACCTTGATCCCGATTTGGGGCCTGCATGACCGGTTGGTCACATAGGCCCGGATGAAGGGATAAAACATAAGTATCTGCTTAATTTGTGGGGTAGTCCACTGATGTGGACCCTACTATATATATGTGTTGTATGTGTGCTGTCCAACGTTGCTGGACATAAATAAAACACAAACATCAGTTTCATGTGGGCAGGTGGGTTCCACACGTGTTGACCCACCTCACACATGTGGCATATTTGGACCATCCTTATGGCTACCAGCATGCAGCTGCCGGCCTAACGTCAGCTAGTTCTGTGGACCTCATCATGAGGTATGAATTATATCCATACCATCTAACCATTTATGGCTGACGTGTGGTGCCCACCCCACACGTGTTGCACGTGTGGGATGGGGCCAACCTTCATGTGTGAATGATCTGCAACGTCCATTGCTCAGGATGGTGCTGTGTGGGCCAGCGTGATGTATGTGCATATCCACACCTTCTGTCCATTTTCCTTTGATGTGGGCCCACCTCACACGTGTGGCTCATGTGAGGGTGTGGTCCACCTATATGTATGTATTTTATCTACACACTGTCCATCTGGACGGTGCATGTGAAGACACCCACCAGCCGTTGATCCAGACCGTCCCCACCAGGCGTCCAGGGACTAGATTATATATATAATATAATGTAATATATATAATATTATATATCTGTATAACTGGTGGGCCACACGTGGATAACCCACCAAATATATGTATTGTATAATCACACCGTCTATCCAGACGGTGAGACCCACTTTGATGTGATATTCTATCCATATCGTCCATTCCTGGACGGTAAGGACTCCTTGATGGATGTGTTGTGCATCCATTATCCATGCACGGGACGTGGGGCCCACCTTGTTGCTACCATGTGGGGCCGACCCTGCTCTAATGTATGTGGTGCATCCACACTGTCCACTGCTTAGGATGGTGGGAACCACACCTTGATGTATTTATTCCATCCTCATCGTCCATCTGTCCAGGATGGTGGGTGACATCACGAGGTCTGTGTTTCATCCAAACCATCTATCCATTCTTCAGATGAGGTGGGGACCACCTTGATTTATTTATTTTAATATTCACACAGTCAGTGTTAGACAATGTTTAGACAGTGCTGATCATCATTAATGAGCCATGTGCCCCATAAAATGATAGTGTACAGTGATACACATGTTGCACCAACAACTATTGAAATGATTTCAGGTGACTATTGAGGGTCAAATATTGCATGTTAGACCCCAGATATTGTCTGGATTTACGAATATAATGCTGTCTAATGGCTCGTTTTCTCATTCTTGTGTAGCAAAGTGATTTTATGAGTATGGATGGAAAAAGGACGTTAAAAGTTGAGATTTAACGATCTGATGACGCCAAAGGCAAGGGACACACTCCAGGGGACCAAGATTGACAAATATACATGGTCAGAAATCCGAGAAAAGTTAAAAATTGAAGCTCAAGTGGCATGAAGGACGTCCAGAATGCAAGATCATGAGGTTCCCACCATCCGTTCGGCTCGAAACTTCATACATGAGATAAGGGCCATAAATTAACCGTACATATAAAATTTCAGCCATTGAAGATCTCGGGAAGTGCCCCAAATGACAGATCAGCCCATAAATCGTTGATTCTGGGCCCACCTGATATCTGGAATTGCCTCGAATTTGGTATCAACACCTTAAATGAGGAGACCAATCAGATGGTTGGATCAGATTTTGCAAAAACATCATAGTGGACCCCACTTTGGATTGAGTGTGTATAGTGCACAAGTGCACTACACGTGCATGGGAAATGTCAGACCGTCTCTGACCGAAAAAAAAAAAACAAAAATTTTCACGGTCGCGTAACCGACCGGCGTCCGTTTTGCGGACGATAGTGGGCCCCACCCATTACTCGTATGTTCGATCTGATCCATCCACCGTGTAGAGGGCTTCGAGAACTACAAAACCATGCTGACCTTTTGCACCCATGCATGCACACGTGTGAGATACACAGGCCACAAAAGGGCTGCCCGGTAGCGTTCAAATCTGATCTTTTTGTGATTTATTCTCTGGGCCACGTCAATGGACGTTCAAAACCACCCATTCTTGACTGAAATTTCGTTCTGAATCCAATGGATGGGGTGGATTTTCCAGAAAATGCTTCTGTGGGGCCCACCGATCACAACAGCGAAATTGTGCGAAAGGTTTCGCACATCCGCGAAAACTGACTTTTCCGGACAGTTTTGGCCCACCATCTTTGATCATATGGCAGATCTGAACCGTCTATCATGTAGAGGGCCCAAGAAAGTACTAAGGGACGGTGTTTCTTTAAAATTTGAGCGAGAAAAGTGGCGTGTTTTGAGGCACCGAACTTGGCTGCGAAAAAGCTTTCAATGGGCATGCATAGCTTTCCAAATCCGATTCAAATCCGATTTTCACCACTCCAGCAGCTATAAAAGGAGGTTTAGGACATGGGAAGCATTCATTCAGGGTTTGGGGAGGAAGAACAAAGGGCTCAAGCTTGGGTTTCAACGTGGGCAGAGGAGAGAGAGAGGAGCTTAGTTTTTTCTTTCCCTTTTCTTTTCCTTTTCTTTTTCTCTTTATTTATTTGGATTGAGCCCATCCATGGCAGGCTAAATCCTCCTAGCTAGGGCTAAGAGGTGAAGCTTGTAGTGAGATGAGAGATTTGATTTGATTTAAATTTTAATTCATGAATTGACGTTGATTTTAGTTAATTATTATGGGAATGTTTTAAGTTTTTAATGGTCTGTTGTGACTGAAATTACAATGGGTCTGCAATGGCTTTGAATATTTCCGTTCTCTTTAATGTTTATGACGTCAGGAAGCCCTGTTGTTCACCATAGTCTCCTGGGCATGGTTGGATGTCGGTACCCTTCTTAACCTTCATACATATGATTGGTTGGTAATTAGTTTAATTCTGTTGTTTGCCATAGTCTGTGGGCATGGTTTGGTGATGGAATCCATTCTAATTCATACACCTTTCATCTCTTTAAAAACTAGATCAATGGCAGTTCAGTAATTTCCATGATTTTTGATGCAAGCATAAGTTCTCCCTGATCTCTACAAGTAGATCCTCTGAATCCCTAGTTTTCTATCTCTGATTTTTTTTCCTAAGATTTAGATTAATTATTCTACAAGTATTCCACCATTGCTAATTGATTTAGAATTCATCTTAGCCTAGTTCTAGTTCTATTTAATTTTAAATAACGTACAAGTTTCAGTCCCTTGGGATTCGACCTCGGTCTTACCGAGTTATTACTACATCACAACCCTGCACTTGGGGAGTGAACAAGTTTTTGGCGCCATTGCCGGGGACTGTCGGCTACGTTTTTCTGAAATTAATTAGTTTTAGGATTAGTTTAAGATTAGGATTTTTACTAACTTCAGTTTTAGGTTTAGATTTTTCTGATTTTTTTTGAACTAACTTGTCTTTCCTGTTTTGTAGGATTCTGAGATAGAAACTTCTAATTTGGTGATATCTTTTCTAATTTCTTTATTTTTTCTCTATTAGGGTTTTTAGAAATTTTATAATCTTAGACTTAGAAATTTTATAATCTTAGACTAACTGTTTTAGAAACTAACTTGTTTTGTTTTTTTTTTCTGCAGGATCTTAACATAGGAAGAACTTATTTGGTAACACCCTTCTAACTTCTTCTCTTACTTTCCATATTTCTATAGGACTTTTCTTTTATTCTAGGATTAGACTTAGAGTCAGGGTTCTACCATGGAATCGTGGGTACGTGCATACGCTGAGATGGATAGGAGATATTGGGGAATGCCCGAGGGTTGTGGAATTCAACGTATACCTCAAGATTTTTCTCCATCACAAACAGACATTGAGAACCGACTAGAACGTTATCTTCCATCGGTTAATAGGGCTGTATACGATCGTAATTATGGGAATGAGGATTATTATCAGCCATCATATTCTCCCATGTATGATCAGTATGACTATAACCAGTGGAAACATCAAAGCTGTGAAGATGAACCAATAACATGTTATAATGATTATTCTCTTGGATCCCCTACCTTTGAAATCCATCCAGAAACGATCCAAGAGGATTCGTATCAGCGTAATCTTTCGGCCTATCTTGTGGAAATGAGAAAAGTAATGGAAACAATGAAAGGACTCGATGCGCGTCTTGATAGGATAGAGGAGGCTCGGTCATCCCAGCCACGACCTAATCTAGAAAAATAATGCTTAAAAAGTGATCTGCACCCACTTTTAAAAGAATCCAAAATTTGGAATGAGGAGTTGGATTCCATTAACGAGCATATGGTCCAATTTACCAATGAGTCGATTTCTATGACTGTTCAAAAGAATGGGGAAGAGACATGACTGTCTTTCAAATATAATGATACACTTCAATCACATGACACACTAGATTCTAATGATGATGAAGATGTTAGTTTATGCGAATCTCAACCCATTCTAGGTGAAGAATATGAGAAAAGTGATTTCATCCCAAGTGTGCACTGCACTGAACCAAAATATGATGAGTATTGGGATGACAATCCTGAATGTATAACCACAATTCCCCTGGAACTAATCTCAAGTTTGGTCCAAGTTAATGATCAAGAAGTACGCGAAGAGAACGGTCATAATGAGATACTTCACTCACCTGACATGTCTGATCTAAAAGTGGAGGAGCCCCTTATGACCGACCCTTATAACTCTTGTGAAACATATTTGGACCACTCCCCTGAATTGAATGATGATATGATTCGGGAGAAAGAGGAGTTGCGCGCTACGACTCTGGAATTTGAAACCACCCAGTTGAGGCCACCATCTAAACTGTTGAATGTGGACGATTCAATGCCTCTTCTAAGTAATTTCAATGAACAGAGTGATCATATCAATGCTTCGCATACTGACCCTCAATCTGTCTGTGCAGGGCTGGAGCAAGAGAGCATACATCCGTCCACTTTTAAGGATGATGGATTCCTTGAGCAGATCATCACGAGCTCCAAGGTGAAAAATAAGTCACTCTCAGAAGAATGTCCCAACTCTTTTGATGATTGCTTGACATACTTTGCAGATTCAAATGATCCCATGATAAGAGACATAGTGAATGCCTTGCAAGACAACATCTCGGCAGTCAGCACTGACCGAGAGAACCCTTACTCTGAAGCCTTTTGTTCCACAGATCCTGAATGTTTACCATTAGGGGAGGAGGAGCTGAAAATTGAACCGAAGTCTGATACTTCGGAAAGTGTTGAGACTACACCACTTCCTGAAAATTTTTCTCAACTTGATCTATCTGTAGTCTCTGATTCACCATGGGATACTAACTCTGAAACTTTTTCTGACACAGGTGAATCATTTATACTTTGGATACCTCAGGCGAATCATCAACACATTTTTAATGAGGTAAATAAGTTTCTCTGGAAAGTCAAACTCCAGGGCATCCAAGCCTATTGTAAAAAGGGCTTTTGGATGATCCTATTGAGAAGCTTACTGAGAGACTTATCAAGATATTGGCCAGAAGGGGAACCTTGCGGGATGATCGATTCAATGTTTGTGGGTAACATTACTGCAAACCCTCACGAGACTACAACTCGTCCACTAGGGGTAACCTAGGGGTTTAAAGGCTTGTTGCATTCGCTAAATGCAATCGAGAGCACCTGCGAAAGTGGTATAGGTAGGATTTTATTTTCGTTATTTTTATTCTGCTTTCTCTCTCATGCTGACAAGCTTCCATGCCGTGATCTCTTGGAAAGTCTCTCTCTTGATTCGTTATCCAGGTACTATCTTCCCATCACTTTACTTTCGTTGTTCCATGTGTATGGCATGTTCATATCTTTTACATTGAGGACAATGTAGATTTTAGGTTGGGGGTGGGAGATTAGGCTTCCTAATCCGTATTTTCTTGGTCTTGAGCAACAATTGTGAAAAATTTTAAAATTTTTCTGAAAATTTTTATGAATTCAAAGTGATTTTGATGGATACCCTTGATTTAGAAGTTCAAGATAAATAATGTTGGATTTATGACTCTTGAATTCCGTATCTGTTAGATTTCATAGTTAAGTGAATTATTAATCCATGATTAGAAGTTGTAAACATTGATTGAATCATGATTTCAGGACACGTCTTGCTTACACATTAAGATTTCAGTTCCATATCGAAGGATTAACTTGGTAATCACTAAGCACGAAGGGAACCAGTCTGAAATATCTTGCCATCAGGGTATAAAAATTGAACAGGTTGGGCAATTAATCTTCACCATGGGTTTGCTCCCTACAGGTGAAGGTTTGATTCCCCAAGGTTAAACATTCAAAAAAAAAAAAATTTATTAGGTAATTGGTCTTTTTCCATAGGTTTTCTCCCTATTGGTAAGGATTTGATTCCTCTTTTTGGCATGACTATTAATGGAAAAATAAAAAGTTGAAAAGATCAAAAGATGAAATTTATGAGGCAAGTTTGGTTATCATGAATTCTCTTGCTGGTTACCAATGAGATCCTGAAATAACAAATTCAATCTTAATGTGATTAGCTGAGATTACACTATACATCCATGGATCTCAATGTTTAAAATTTTTCTAATTGATGGATTAATGCTTTACACTTGATTATGAAGTTTACGGTGCGCTTGAGCTCAGGAGAATATAATTTCTAACATTCATGAATATTAAATTTCTCGTATTTTGTTCAAAATCTCACTTGATTTCATAAAATGTTCTCCTATAATTCTCAACTTATTTTTCGCATACTTTGCTCGGGACTAGCAAAATACTAGTTGGGGGTTGTGTTGAGGGTCAAATATTGCATGTTAGAACCCAGATATTGTCTGGATTTACGAATATAATGCTGTCTAATGGCTCGTTTTCTCATTCTTGTGTAGCAAAGTGATTTTATGAGCATGGATGGAAAAAGGACGTTAAAAGTTGAGATTTAACGATCTGATGATGCCAAAGGCAAGGGACACACTCCAGGGGACCAAGATTGACAAATATACACGGTCAGAAATCCGAGAAAAGTTAGAAATTGAAGCTCAAGTGGCCTGAAGGACGTCCAGAATGCAAGATCACGAGGTTCCCACCATCCGTTCGGCTCGAAACTTCATACATGAGATAAGGGCCATAAATTAACCGTACATATAAAATTTCAGCCATTGAAGATCTCGGGAAGTGCCCCAAATGATAGATCAGCCCATAAACCGTTGATTCTGGGCCCACCTGATATCTGGAATTGCCTCGAATTTGGTATTAACGCCTTAAATGAGGAGACCAATCAGATGGTTGGATCAGATTTTGCAAAAACATCATAGTGGACCCCACTTTGGATTGAGTGTGTATAGTGCACAAGTGCACTACACGTGCATGGGAAATGTCAGAGACGGTTTGACCGTCTCTGACCGAAAAAAAAAAAAAACAAAAATTTTCACGGTCGCGTAACTGACCGGCGTCCGTTTTGCGGACGATAGTGGGCCCCACCCATTGCTCGTATGTTCGATCTGATCCGTCCACCGTGTAGAGGGCTTCGAGAACTACAAAACCATGCTGACCTTTTGCACCCATGCGTGCACACGTGTGAGATACACAGGCCACAAAAGGGCTGCCTGGTAGCGTTCAAATCTGATCTTTTTGTGATTTATTCTCTGGGCCACGTCAATGGACGTTCAAAACCACCCATTCTTGACTGAAATTTCATTCTAAATCCAATGGACGGGGTGGATTTTCCAGAAAATGCTTCTGTGGGGCCCACCGATCACAACAGCGAAATGGTGCGAAAGGTTTCGCACATCCGTGAAAACTGACTTTTTCGGACAGTTTTGGCCCACCATCTTTGATCATATGGCAGATCTGAACCGTCTATCATGTAGAGGACCCAAGAAAGTACTAACGGACGGTGTTTCTTTGAAATTTGAGCGAGGAAAGTGGCGTGTTTCGAGGCACCGAACTTGGCTGCGAAAAAGCTTTCAATGGGCATGCATAGCTTTCCAAATCGGATTCAAATCCGATTTTCACCACTCCAGCAGCTATAAAAGGAGGTTTAGGACGTGGGGAGCATTCATTCAGGGTCTAGGGAGGAAGAACAGAGGGCTCAAGCTTGGGTTTCAACGTGGGCAGAGGAGAGAGAGAGGAGCTTAGTTTTTTCTTTCCCTTTTCTTTTCCTTTTCTTTTTCTCTTTATTTATTTGGATTGAGCCCATCCATGGCAGGCTAAATCCTCCTAGATAGGGCTAAGAGGTGAAGCTTGTAGTGAGATGGGAGATTTGATTTTATTTAAATTTTAATTCATGAATTGACGTTGATTTTAGTTAATTATTATGAGAATGTTTTAGGTTTTTAATGGTCTGTTGTGACTGAAATTACAATGGGTCTGCAATGGCTTTGAATATTTCCATTCTCTTTAATGTTTATGACGTCAGGAAGCCCTGTTGTTCACCATAGTCTCCTGGGCATGGTTGGATCTCGGTACCCTTCTTAACCTTCATACATATGATTGGTTGATAATTAGTTTAATTCTGTTGTTTGCCATAGTCTGTGGGCATGGTTTGGTGATGGAATCCATTCTAATTCATACACCTTTCATCTCTTTGAAAACTAGATCAATGGCAGTTCAGTAATTTCCATGATTTTTGATGCAAGCATAAGTTCTCCCTGATCTCTACAAGTAGATCCTCTGAATCCCTAGTTTCTTATCTCTGATTTTTTTTCCTAAGATTTAGATTAATTATTCTACAAGTATTCCACCATTGCTAATTGATTTAGAATTCATCTTAGCCTAGTTCTAGTTCTATTTAATTTTAGATAACGTACAAGTTTCAGTCCCTTGGGATTCGACCTCGGTCTTACCGAGTTATTACTACATCACAACCCTGCACTTGGGGAGTGAACAGTGACCCACATCATAGTGGGACCCACTATGATGCGTATGTTATCTAGGCCATCCTTTGGCTGGACTGCTGTTAGGCCCAACTATGATGAGTAGGCCCACGCTGCATGTCTAAGGCCCACCTGTGATGTATATTTGGGGCCCACCTGTTATGTACTTACGGCCCATATGTCGTGGCCCATTGTAATGTATTTTTGGCCCATGTGAGGTGGCCCGTTGTGATGTATTTGAGGGCCATGCGCAGGGCCCACTTGTTATGTATTTGAGGCCTGTGTGGTGAGGCCCATTAAGATGTATTTGAGGCCTATGTGATGTGGCCCATTGTGATATATATTAGGCCCATTATTGTGTATTCATGGCCGATTTGGCGAGGCCCATTATGGTGTATTTATGGCTCATGTCATGCGGCCAATTGTTATGTGTATTAGGTCCAGGTATGTGTCCCGTTGTGATGTATTTGTGGTCCATTTGATAAGGCCCATTGTGATGTATTTGTGGCCTGTATGATGAGGCCCGATGTGGTGTATATGTAGCCCTTGAATGAAGCCCAATGCAATGAATGTGTAGATCGTTGTAATGTGCAATTTCACTATAATGTATGTAATGATATTTATGTGGGCCATTGCTTGGGAGCGATGTTGGTTAAATGTCCACATTGATGGGTAATGATGGTTTGATGTTCACATTGTGACCTTCCCTTGAGCCCATTGTTAGGCCTATTCTTGTTATGAGTAGGCTGTCTAGGCCTATCCTTGATATGAGGAAAGTACACCATCATCATATAACATGCTTAGTATAGCTTCAAGAGTCATGCCCATGCGCATCATGTGTATGCCCGATATGAGGAATGATTGATCATAACACATGTCATTGGGTATATTATTACGGGACTCCCAAATAGGAGTTGTCCACATGAACACATGGTACGTGTAGGTTTGATGCATGATTGGATTGTATGATCATGTATCTCGCATTTTGTGATATGACCACCGTACGCCCTAGCGACATCAGGGCCGTAGCCTCCATAGGCATATCATGGATGGCTAGATGGGACACTGAAAATTTATTCTACATGGGGTGCTATAGATATCTGTAACGCCCGTAAAAAATCCGTACTTAGGCTCAAGTACCAACTCGACCCGAAATTGCGTAGAATTCATTCCTTTAGAAAATATGACTAGGTTAGCTAGTGCAACGTTAGAATAGCTGGGAAATGGTCCCTGATCACTTTAAATACGTTCTACAAGGCCCAAAGCGAGTGGAACCAATGGTGCTATAATGCTCTAAAACCTCGGACCAAACTCTAAGCAGGTTTGTTCTCTGGACCACTTTGAATCTTTGTATTGGTCTAGACCGCACGTCGAAAGTCCGATACCTCCTATCTTAGACTGTTAGAACCGCCTAGCTGGACTTGACACTCATTCCGAAAATCAAGTCAAACCGATAATCACAGGCTATTTCATTGAGCCCGGACCGAAGAGAGTGAGAATAGGCTTAGAATTGGAATTTGAAATTCAAATCTGGCACACGATTTGACGCATCAGTATTAAGCGTTCTGACCGTCAGAATACAACCAAATTACACCCTTGGATCAGGAAAAATATCTATTACATATCACGAGACTTATAGGCCTGATCTTGGTGCGATGACCGTTAAACTGAAACTGGACCGCCACGTGCGATCTGGGAACCCTACCGGTCTGAAAACTGGATGTGTGCTAGATCCAGTATGCATGAGCTTAAGTCCGACCGCATTTGGCCAGGGGACCATCAGAAATGCTCCTTTGGACCGAAACGGCCCCGATTTGGTTAGGGACAAAGTAAACATTGTTCCCAAGCCTATTTTGGGCATGTTTTAGGCTATAAAAGGGGTTGAAACCCTCACTCCTCTCTCCCATCCGAATTTGAGAGAAACCCTAGCTTGGGAGAGAGAAAAAGGTGAGAGATTGTGAGAGAGTGGGAGAGTTCTTCCTGCCACTTGTGCTACGTGTTGCACGTGCTTAAGCAACACACTTCTACCGTTTTTTCGGCGATTTCACCGCGATTCTAGGTAAGTAAATACCCTAAATAGTTGCTGATTTGAGTTTCCTTTGTTTCCATAGCGATGTAGCTTATGGATCTCGTGTATTAGGTTCCCTATTCGCCGTAGACGAAGCGTATACGCTCCGTTTCAATTCACGAGTCTACAAGACTTAAGGTGAGGTTTTTAGACGCTTTGATTGACGGTTCCCAATGCTTTCAATGTCGTTTAATAGTAGATTCTTGACGGTATCGCCGTTTGACATGTACAAAATGCTCTCCGTTTCCCGTTTCGTAAATTAACGAAGAATATGAGATTTAGGGCATTTTAGTCATTTGTAGAAAGTACTGTTTACATTCATATTTTGCTGATGTGATTGACATGGTTTGTTGTCGCATTAGGAAGTTAGGAATACGTGCATAATTAGTTTGGCGAAGAGAATTGCCCAATTGCACACTTCGGGTCGACATGCTATATGTAGACTTAAGTGTGTAGTGTATGTGTTTGTATAAATGATTGTATTAGTATGTATTGAACTAAATAATGTTATGAATTAGTTTGAGATGGATTTCTCAATTAATATGCTGACCTAAATGATTTTCTACATGTTGACTAAATGCA
The DNA here is from genome assembly GCA_037074715.1 of Magnolia kwangsiensis. Lineage (NCBI taxonomy): Eukaryota > Viridiplantae > Streptophyta > Magnoliopsida > Magnoliales > Magnoliaceae > Magnolia > Magnolia kwangsiensis. Next base: position 18,128,857 of record CM073587.1, on the reverse strand, counting down.
TGATTTCATTACGTGCATGGAATATATGTGCTTGAAGATTTACTTAAGTTGAATGTTATAACATGTGTTAACATGCTCATATGATTGTATTTCAATTCCAATACTTTTACATATATTGCTGATGTGATTCCATAAGTGTTTGGGACTAGACTTAGTCCAGGCAGTCGGTAACCGAGCGAATTCGTGGCTGACTGGTCATAGCCATTGTATGTTCATCCTGCATGAGTCATAACTGCTTGAACCTAGGGTACTGAACTTACCATTGTAAACCCTGTTAACCATGGTACCTTGATCCACGAAGACTCATGAGCCGGGCATGGTGGTATGGGACACCGTGGTCGAGCTGTCGACCTACGCTGGGGCCACAAACCTCCCCGTAGTGACCAGTGAACACCTAGACTCGTGAGCAGATTATGGTGGTATGGGACACTATATTCTAGCTGTCGGCCTACACTGATCAGGCGACGAGTCCTTTGTAGTGACCGCGAGCGTATTCTAAGTCCACGGGAGGCGACGACCCTTCCATTGCAGTAGAGTACGGTAGGCCTGTATTGATAAGGTGATGGGGGAGCGGTGCAATGAGTGCGAGCAACAGCCCTGGCAGCCCTTGCAGTGACCTACGAAATATACATCGTATGAGATTACTAGGAGTGACGACCCTAGACAGGATCTGTGTTGGGATTGATATAAGGGAAGTACCTTAGTTTTCCAATCCTGCTGTTTGAATGGACTAATAACAACTTGGAAATTATATCACCATAGCATTGCATGTGCATGGAAGATGTGGAGGACTCTAGGGAGTGTGGCATGCCGCGGTCGTAAGATGTTGCCGTATGAGGGAGATCGTCGATGAGGGCATACATCACGTCATGTCATCTTGCATTAACAACAGTATTAGGATTGTCTGATTTACTGCTTTACTATTATCGCATGATTGAATTGTGAACATACTAATCCTTGCAACACCTGCTCTATGATTTCACTGAGTTGATCACTCACTCCCACGTTACGGGATGGTGTTTGCAACACCCACCAGACCCTGTTGTAGATGCAGGTGAGGCTGAGATCCAGGAGGTGGAGCCAGACTTTGACGAGGACCAGGACGAGTTCTCGTACATGCAGTATCACGATGGCTTCGCGTAGGTGACCTGGATCGATGGGACTTCAGTGGGACTATTTTGGACATTTACTTTTGTTCATGTATATGTGTATGAGACTCAGAGATGTATTCATACTTTAGAGACAGATGAGATTTACTTTATTTTTCCATACAGTGATATATATATTGTTTAGTCTTCCGCTTGCTTTTATCACTGGATCTGAAGTATGAATTACAGTTTTGGTATACTTTTACTCATGTGAATGCTTTAAATCAGACAACATTGAATCATAATCATTTTTGTTGCATAAGTGACGGTCTGGAACTCGGGAGTTGAGTTTATACACGACCCCCGATTTTCAGGGTGTTACAAGTTGGTATCAGAGCATGAATGAGAGTATACTGGGCCTGGGTTATGGTCTTGCGACGTACGCTGTCACTTTCCTTGACTTAGGTGGGTGCGAGAAGGGTCTAAAAACACTTCTAGGATCGCAGATTCGCCGAAAGGCGACGTCTATTTGAATCGATCGCACGATCGAGTCTGTAACGCATCTCGGGTCGCGTAAAGCAACCCGAATAGCTTCTAAGCCGTAGGAAGTCGGATTGAGACGTCCTATGAACGATTTTAAACCCATAAAAGTGAATCCTTGGGCCGTGGGATGACCACGACTCCTGTAATCAATCGCCACGGCTTAAAAACCCCGTTTCGCCAAAAATCTTCAAAATTCTTCCTGTAAACACTCCAATCTTCATTTATTTCTTATCCATTTCATGCTAGGCATCAAAAATAATGTGAAAATAACACAAATCACTACTTTCATAAAATTGTACAGTGAATAGTAAAATTTCATGAAAAATGGCCATAAGGCCATTCTAAATTCACTTTATTTAGCAAATAAGGATCTAGATGGATGTAATGGATCCTTCTACCCCAAAATCATATGCTGCATCATAGGGTTTTGTATTCGAGATTATGAAATGATCCCGAAAAGCCTCGAACACATGTTTGGGCCTATGTAGGTCAAAGTACAATGAACCAGGGATCGGACCGTACCTTTTTGGGGTCCCTGGACCATGGGGGATCGAACCCATCTGGCCCCACCGACCGGATGCATCACCGGTCGACGATGCCAACGCCGATCCGGCGATGCATCGCCGTACAGGTGGGCCCCTTTGGTGTGGTTTTCGGGCGCACGCCCTAAAACACCTAGTACATCATCCCCACTTAGCTCCCGTCCCACGAAAACCCCCAAATCACACCCCTCCTTAACAAACAGCCCTCCCCATAGCCCCATTTTCATTTTTCAGCAACCACCCCCAAAGTTTGTGGTTCCAAATCGCTTCTAGATCCCTCCTTGGCCAAAACCGACCATCATCCATCGATCCTTGGGAGTTGGCAGCCCTTCCTCTTGAATATTTCGTCATTTGGAGCTCCAAAAACCCCCAAATCGAGCTAAAATTGTGAGGTGCTCCATTCCACTTTTTTGTTTCCATTTCTCCCTAAAAATACAGCCTTGGGAAGCTTGAAGCATCCCTCTACGATGCCTAGATCTCCTTTTTCCAGATTGGGCAGCCACTTCTCCGCATTTTCACCATTTTTCATGGCTTTCGTGGAAGCCATTTTAGGCCTTTTATCACTCTCATCCATCATATCTTTGATGGGTAAAAGGAAAACCGCAACAGATGAGGCTAGGCCAAGCCGCCCTGCTCAATCGAGAAGACCGAGGGGTGGTGCCGCAAGTTTAAGCGCCGCCGCAGGTCCAGCTGCAGTCCTGGAGTGCCGTACAAAGCGGGATTTGAATCCCCATGCTCACCTTGGGTGAGCAATTCTATCGGAGATGCCTCACGGCCAATACACTGATCAAAAAGTGTTGTTTGAGGCGGACGTAGATGGATGACTATTTGGCAAATATCTGTTGTTCGAACGCATTGAAGCGGCGCATTGGGGTTCGATCTTTGAAGCTCGCGCTCGTGCTAATGTGAGCACTGTTCGTGCCTTCTACGCTAGTATCCAGAATCCTACCTTGGAGCCATTACAGTTTAAAATCCCTTTTGGTAGAGATAGGATGGCTACGATTGATGTGCGACTGATTGCGCGACTTCTGACCGTGCCTCTTGGTGATGTTCATCCTAGTGAGAAGAACCTGAGGACTAGACGTGAACGAGATCGCCGCACCAGGTTTCTGTGAGGTAAGTTAGTTCCATGGCAACCTAATAATAGCCTTAAGGCGACGTACATGTCTGATGATTTGCGCCTGCTGCACCATATCTGCACGTTCAATGTTTATCCCAGGTCGACGAATCGCATTGAATGTACACGCCTTATGGTTGATTTCCTGTATCTGGTGGCCCAGGGAGAGAATGTATGCATGGCTACTTTCATCTTACGACAAATAATCCTCATAGCCAGGTCAAGAAGAACATCCGAATCGCTTCCCTTTGGCCGACTGATTTGCAAGATTGCGCTTGAGTTTGCCTATAGACTTGGGCCAGAATTGCTAGTATCGATTCATACCATTGATGAGTTGACTATGGTCAAGATGAAGATTGGGTCGCAGTACTGTGAAAACCAGCTTGAGGAAGATAGCGAGGATGACTTTGATGGTGAGGAAGTTCAAAGCGAAGAAGAACCTGGAGTAGAGGTTCAGGAAGAAGCTCAGGAAGAGGCAGAAGAGGAGGCTCAGCATACAGATGAGAGCCCTCCTCCTTCTGCGCAGACTACTATTGACGATCGCATTACTCGGATGGAGGAGAGTCAGACCGCTTTGCGAAGGGAAGTTCAAGAACTTCGAACAGAAGTCACGGATGCCAAGGCCGTTATAAAGAAGAAATTAAGCAAGGTGGCTCGCACCTTGAAGGTAATCCTGTGTTGCTTACAGGATAAGGGTGCACCTCCTCCATCCCCAGACTCAGATTAGCGATGCGACCTTTGATATAGTTGTCAGTAGTTAGTCATTTCCTGCTTTATCAGTGTGAGCCTGTTAGGGCTAGTGCTTTGCTTATGTTGCTGTTGCAATTTTAACTATCTTAGTTCCCATGTATTTCTCGTCGTGATGCTTGTAAGGATATATCCCTTGTATTGTGACAATTTTGATTAAATGAAATGCATGGAATGCCTTTGACTCCTTGTGTAAATGATTGCGGTGTAATTGTGCTATTAAGACTGACAAGGTTATGCCCTATTTTGAATATAGGGAATGCCGCCTAAGGCTACGCGGAGCACGGTTCGGCTTGCACTGACTGAGCATATGGATCAGACTCCTTTGCAGTCTGACACTCATGCGGACCCTGCTTTGGGCCCGATTCCTGAGGCAGTTCGATCGTCTCAGCCTGTCGCTGGTCCTACAGTTGGACCACCTCCATTTACACCGTCAGTCAGAGAGCCATATCGTGCATCTACTTTGACACAGCATCTGCCACAGCTTGCTCCACCTCCTGACAGATTTGAGCAGATGATGGCTATGATGCTGCAGCAGCAGCAGCTTCTGACTACCATCGTGGGGACATTAGCCCAGGGTGGGGGTGCGGCTCCATCTACTCCACCTGCACCACCTACGCATCCAGCTGAGGATGCTTATACATACGCCCAGGATGAGGGCATGACTCATCCTGCCACGCCTGCTTACCCTGCGGGGAATCCCGCCGATACACGGGGCCTATTGGAGCAGTTTCAGCGCTTGCGGCCTCCTACTTTCACGGGTTCTCATAGACCCGAGGAGGCTGAGTACTGGCTCGACCGTGTGTCGAAGATTTTACGGATGCTTCATTGCACTGAGGCCGAGCAGGTAGAGCTGGCTACATTCCTGTTTGAGAGAGAGGCCAGCATGTGGTGTGATAGCGTACTGTGGACCGTTGCCGACGACTATGTATGGACGTGGGCAGCGTTTGAGTTCCGCTTTCATGAGAAGTATTATCCCCAGACTTACAGGCACGACAGGGAGAATGAGTTTCTCCGCCTAAGACAGGCAGCCATGACAGTTACAGAGTATGAGCATCGGTTCACAGAGTTGGGCAGATACGTCCCGACGATTTTGGCTGATGAGCAGATGCGCATACGGCGCTTTTTTGAGGGTTTGCGACCGGATATTCGGTCGAAGATATGCTGTGTTAGCATTCCCTCTTATGCGGAGTTGATTCACATGTCCATGAGGGCAGAGCAGGACGTGGATCGACTTGCGCGATCTCGTGGCCCTATTGCTTCTAGGCCACGACCAGATTTTCCAGACAGGCCCCTCGCGGGCAAGAGGCCTCTCATTGATCCCCCTGCTAGGACTACAGTACCTATACCACCGTTTTGGCACCCTGATTTGACATGTACATACTGTGGGAGGACAGGCCACTTGGCGCAGAGCTGTTTTTCTCGGATGCGGGACAGTGGGTTCTCGCCGCAGCAGAAGATCGACCGTGCACGTCCACAGGCGTTATCAGCACTGCCTATACGGTCAGCTCCTACGCACCCTACATTCAGACCTACGGTATCGCAGATCAGACAGCCTCCACGGCCCTTGACACAGTGGCCGAACTGGCCACAGCAGGCTCGGGTTCATGCATTGACAGCTGAGGCAGCTGCGACGCCGAATTTCCATCATTCAGCCTTCGAGGTCACGGTCCATATTGGAGGTACTCCCATTCTTGTGATGGTGGACACTGGTTCCACGATTTCTTTGATATCGCGTGCCGTAGTCAGGCGTCTTGGGTTACAGACTATCACTATGGATAGCGTGCGGGTCTTTGCAGCTCATGGGGATTATTCGGATGTTACCCAGATGTGTGAGGGTTGTTTAGTTGATCTGGGAGGCAGGACGATGGCTCTTGATCTTGTCGTCGATCCCTCGCTCATTTATCTCGACGTCATTCTTGGCATGGACTGGTTGACTGATGGGAGGGCCGAGATTGACTGCGAGGCTCGTATGGTGACGGTGTACGAGCCTGAGGGCACGCCTTTCATGTTTTCAGTGCGGGTAAATCTTCCCTTCCGCATACTTAGTTACGCCACTTTATTGCGCGACGCTGGTGCCCAGGTACTCGAGCATGTGCCGGTCGTTTTCGAGTTCGGGGATCTGTTCAGGAAGATCCCTGGTTTGCCGCCCCGACGTGAGATCGATTTCACTATCGATCTGGTTCCTGGTTCTACGCCCGTCTCACTGCCGACGTATCGCATGGCACCATGTGAGATGGAGGAGTTGAGGACGCAGATTGATGGTCTGCTAGAGCTTGGCCTTATACGGCCTAGTGTGTCTCCTTGGGGAGCACCGGTCCTATTCATGAGGAAGAAGGATGGTTCGATGCGATTGTGTATTGATTATCGCAGGCTGAACCAGCTCACGGTGAAGAACAAGTACCCTTTACCCAGGATCGATGACTTGTTTGATCAGCTGAGAGGAGCGCAGTACTTCTCGAAGATTGATCTTCAGTCGGGATATCATCAGTTGCGCGTCAGGGATGAGGACGTGCAGAAGACAGCATTCAGGACTAGTTTTGGCCACTATGAGTTCCTCGTGATGTCGTTCGGTCTCACGAACGCACCGGCCGTGTTCATGGATCTGATGAACCGGGTATTTCAGCCTTTTCTCCATCGATTCATCGTTGTATTCATTGACGACATTTTGGTGTACTCTAGGAGTCGAGAGGAGCATGAGGAGCACTTGCGTTTGGTCCTGGATACGCTCAGACAGCACCAGTTGTTCGCACAGTACAAGAAGTGCGACTTCTGGAAGCAGGAGGTGAAGTTTCTGGGACACATGTTGTCCAAGGATGGCATGGCAGTTGACCTGTCTAAGGTAGCTGCGGTGCAGGACTGGGAGCAGCCTGGTTCTGTCACTGAGGTGAGGAGTTTCTTGGGTCTCGCTGGCTACTATCGGCGCTTCATACAGGACTTCTCAAAGATCGCGAGACCCATATCTCAGTTGACACGGAAGGACGTGAAGTTCACCTGGAATGAGAAGGCGGAGTCGGCTTTTCAGGAGCTGAAGGACAAACTTACGTCCGCCCCTATGCTAGTATTGCCAGAGCAAGGGGTTAGATACACTATATACACTGACGCGTCTAGCGTTGGTTTAGGTTGTGTCCTTATGCAGAGGGACAGGGTAATTTCGTATGCCTCGAGACAATTAAGGAAGCACGAGGAGAATTACCCTACACACGACCTAGAGTTGGCAGCCGTTATATTCGCACTGAGACTCTGGAGACATTACCTCTACGGAGAGGAGTTCGAGCTCTTTTGCCACCACAAGAGCCTCAAGTACATATTCACGCAGCGAGACTTGAATATGAGGCAGCGACGATGGATGGAGACGTTGAAGGACTTCAAGTTTGAAGTCTCTTACCATCCTGGGAAGGCGAACCTTGTGGCTGATGCGTTGAGCCGCAAGAAGGCAATAGAGTTTGCGGCTCCGCTGATGGTTGCCGAGTGGGATATGGTTGAGTTTTTACGAGACTTTGAGCAGAAACTCACCGTAGAGGAGCCGTTTGAGTTCATCGCACATGTACAGGTGCGATCTCAGATCGATGACCGAGTCATCGAGGCGCAGAGGGACGATGCGCATCTTACTGAGCTTCGAGAGCAAGCCAGTGATGATGCTGACGCCGACTGGAGAGTTGGTATGGATGGGAGCTTACGTTACCGTGGCCGCCTATGCGTCCCAGATGTCCCTGACTTGAGACGAGAGATTCTCAAGGCTGCGCATTCTACTAGACTCGCGATGCATCCAGGCAGCACAAAGATGTATCGTGACGTGAAGAGGATGTATTGGTGGGAAGGTATGAAGACCCACATAGCTGAGTTCGTGTCCCGTTGTCTCACTTGCCAGCAGGTGAAGGCAGAGCATCACTGACCACCTGGACTTTTGCAGCCTATGCCGATTGCAGAGTGGAAGTGGGATTTTATTTCCATGGACTTCATTTCTGGGTTACCGAAGATGAGGAAGGGACATGATTCCATTTGGGTGATCGTCGACCGATTGACGAAGTCGGGGCACTTCCTACCGATCAGAGTTACGAACTCTACAGACGAGCTGGCTAGATTGTACATCAGAGAGATTGTGCGTCTGCATGGAGTTCCGTTGGAGATCATGTCGGACAGAGACACATGGCTCACTTCTATCTTCTGGACTCGCATTCAGGAGACTATGGGTGTGAAGTTGAAATTCAGTACTACCTTCCACCCACAGACAGACGGACAGACAGAGCGGGTGAACCAGATCTTGTAGGACATGTTGCGAACTTGCGCATTGGACTTCAAGGATAGTTCGGATGATTATCTTGCATATGCGGAGTTTGCGTACAACAACAGCTTCCAGGCGAGTATCGGGATGACACCTTATGAGGCGCTGTATGGGCGACCTTGTCATGCACCGCATTGCTGGCTAGAGGTCGGTGAGCGTAGCTTGGTTGGCCCAGAGTTAGTGCAGGCGACGTCAGAGAAGATTGATACTATTCGATGTCGGCTTCTTACAGCGTAGAGCAGACAGAAGAGCTACGCCGATACAAGACGGAGGCCACTAGAGTTCACAGTTGGGGATCATGTGTTTTTGCGAGTTTCCCCTATGAAGGGAGTCCTTCGGTTCGGGAAGAAGGGGAAGCTGGCACTGCGATTTATTGGCCCATTCCAGATCCTCGATCGTGTGGGAGTAGTGGCTTACCGATTGGCTTTACCCACACCTCTCGCGAGCGTTCACAATGTATTTCATGTTTCTATGCTGAAGAAGTACGTTGCTGATCCTTCCCATATCATCAGATGGGAGCAGGTGCAGTTAGGAGAGGACGTTACATATATCCTGCGACCGACACGTATCCTAGACAGGAAGGAGCAGGTACTGCGTAGCAAGGTGATTCCCCTTGTGAAGGTATTATGGACGCATCACTCTGAGGAGGAGGCTACCTGGGAGATAGAAGCCGAGATCAGAAAGAACTACCTAGAGCTTCTCGAGGAGTACGAAAAGGTACAAAGTTTCGAGGACGAAATTATTTGTTAAGGGGGGTAGATTGTAACGCCCGTGAAAAATCCGTACTTGGGCTCGAGTACCAACACGCCCGAAATTGTGTAGAATTCATTCCTTTAGAAAGTATGACTAGGTTAGCTAGTGCAACGTTAGAATAGCTGGGAAATGGTCCCTGATCACTTTAAATACGTTCTACAAGGCCCAAAGCGAGTGGAACCAGTGGTGCTATAATGCTCTAAAACCTCGGACCAAACTCTAAGTAGGTTTGTTCTCTGGACCACTTTGAATCTTTGTATTGGATCTAGACCGCACGTCAAAAGTCCGATACCTCCTATCTTAGACCGTTAGAACCGCCTAGCTGGACTTGACACTCATTCTGAAAATCAAGTCAAACCGATAATCACAGGCTATTTCATTGAGCCCGGACCGAAGAGAGTGAGAATAGGGTTAGAATTGGAATTTGAAATTCAAATCTGGCACACGATTTGACGCATCAGTATTAAGCGTTCTGACCGTCAGAATACAGCCAAATTACACCCTTGGATCAGGAAAAATATCTATTACATATCACGAGACTTATAGGCCTGATCTTGGTGCGATGACCGTTAAACTGAAACTGGACCGCCATGTGCGATCTGGGAACCCTACCGGTCTAAAAACTGGATGTGTGATAGATCCAGTATGCATGAGCTTAAGTCCGACCGCATTTGTCCAGGGGACCATCAGAAATGCTCCTTTGGACCGAAACGGCCCCGATTTGGTTAGGCACTAAGTAAACATTGTTCCCAAGCCTATTTTGGGCATGTTTTATGCTATAAAAGGGGTTGAAACCCTCACTCCTCTCTCCCATCCGAATTTGAGAGAAACCCTAGCTTGGGAGAGAGAAAAAGGTGAGAGATTGTGAGAGAGTGGGAGAGTTCTTCCTGCCACTTGTGCTACGTGTTGCACGTGCTTAAGCAACACACCTCTACCGCTTTCTCGGCGATTTCACCGCGATTCTAGGTAAGTAAATACCCTAAATAGTTGCTGATTTGAGTTTCCTTTGTTTCCATAGCGATGTAGCTTATGGATCTCGTGTATTAGGTTCCCTATTCGCCGTAGACGAAGCGTATACGCTCCGTTTCAATTCACGAGTCTACAAGACTTAAGGTGAGGTTTTTAGACGCTTTAATTGACGGTTCCCAATGCTTTCAATGTCGTTTAATAGTAGATTCTTGACGGTATCGCCATTTGACATGTACAAAATGCTCTCCATTTTCCGTTTCGTAAATTAACGAAGAATATGAGATTTAGGGTATTTTAGTCATTTGTAGGAAGTACTGTTTACATTCATATTTTGCTGATGTGATTGACATGGTTTGTTGTCGCATTAGGAAGTTAGGAATACGTGCATAATTAGTTTGGCGAAGAGATTTGCCTAATTGCACACTTCGGGTTGACATGCTATATGTAGACTTAAGTGTGTAGTGTATGTGTTTGTATAAATGATTGTATTAGTATGTATTGAACTAAATAATGTTATGAATTAGTTTGAGATGGATTTCTCAATTAATATGCTGACCTAAATGATTTTCTACATGTTGACTAAATGCATGATTTCATTACGTGCATGGAATATATGTGCTTGAAGATTTGCTTAAGTTGAATGTTATAACATGTGTTAACATGCTCATATGATTGTATTTCAATTCTAATACTTTTACATATATTGCTGATGTGATTCCATAAGTGTTTGGGACTAGACTTAGTCCAGGCAGTCGGTAACCGAGCGAATTCGTGGCTGACTGGTCATAGCCACGAACGACGCGTCGATGAACGCGGTTCGTGTTTAGAGTTGGCGGCAGTGGTTAGGCCACGCGAAGTGTTTTATGCACTTCATGTCGTTCGACTTGAGATGCGATCGCGCTAGTCGAGCCCGTCAAACAACCCGACTGGCCGATGTATGTTCACCTTGTATGAGTCATAACTGCTTGAACCTAGGGTACTGAACTTACCATTGTAAACCCTGTTAACCATGGTACCTTGATCCACGAAGACTCATGAGCCGGGCATGGTGGTATGGGACACCGTGGTCGAGCTGTCGGCCTACGTTGGGGCCACAAACCTCCCCGTAGTGACCAGTGAGCACCTAGACTCGTGAGCAGATTATGGTGGTATGGGACACTATATTCTACCTGTCGGCCTACACTGATCAGGCAACGAGTCCTTTGTAGTGACCGCGAGCGTATTCTGAGTCCACGGGAGGCGACGACCCTTCCGTTGCAGTAGAGTACGGTAGGCCTGTATTGATAAGGTGATGGGGGAGCGGTGCAACGAGTGCGAGCAACAGCCCTGGCAGCCCTTGCAGTGACTTACGAAATATACATCATATGAGATTACTAGGAGTGACGACCCTAGACAGGATCTGTGTTGGGATTGATATAAGGGAAGTACCTTAGTTTCCCAATCCTGCTGTTTGAATGGACTAATAACAACTTGAAAATCATATCACCATAGCATTGCTTGTGCCTGGATGATGTGGAGCACTCTAGGGAGTGTGGCATGCCGCGATCGTAAGATGTTGCCGTATGAGGGAGATCGTCGATGAGGGCATACATCACGTCATGTCATCTTGCATTAACAACAGTATTAGGATTGTCTGATTTACTGCTTTACTATTATCGCATGATTGAATTGTGAACATGCTAATCCTTGCTCTATGATTTCACTGAGTTGATCACTCACTCCCACGTTACGGGATGGTGTTTACAACACCCACCAGACCCTGTTGTAGATGCAGGTGAGGCTGAGATCCAGGAGGTGGAGCCAGACTTTGACGAGGACCAGGACGAGTTCTCGTACATGCAGTATCACGATGGCTTCGCGTAGGCGACCTGGATCGATGGGACTTCAGTGGGACTATTTTGGATATTTACTTTTGTTCATGTATATGTATATGAGACTCAGAGATGTATTCATACTTTAGAGACAGATGAGATTTACTTTATTTTTCCATACAGTTATATATATATTGTTTAGTCTTCCGCTTACTTTTATCACTGGATCTGAAGTATGAATTGCAGTTTTGGTATACTTTTACTCATGTGAATGCTTTAAATCAGACAACATTGAATCATAATCATTTTTGTTGCATAAGTGACGGTCTGGAACTCGGGAGTTGAGTTTATACACGACCCCCGATTTTCAGGGTGTTACAATATCCCTGGGTGAAATTTCATAAACCCTCTTGGTTCAAGAGATTGCTCCGACGTCTAGATTGAGTGGATCCATGAGTGCATGAGGGCCGTATACTGTTAGGTCTTGTCTCCCACTATGTCGTGGTTGGTTGGAAGGGGGTGCGTCCTTACTTGCCCGAGAGGAGGTGACAAAGCTAGGTTGAGTTTGACCAGCTCGAGGAATGGGTTTACTATTGATGAGCTGGGCCCGATATCAACAGGTGGATAGTGGCATCTCTTTCACCCACCTTATTGCGCGCAATGGGGCTACAATTTGGTTTGGAGTGTACTAGAACTCGGTGCTGATCCGAGAGATGTAAGGTGTTAATATGAAGACTTATCGAGCAGGAGTTGTATACTCAGCATTTTACTCATTCATTCATTCATTCACTATCCACTCGGGCTGGTGGTGTGTAACTATTTATTATGTGTACCTTCACAATGGTTAGGATTTCGGTTGGAGCACGCAACTATCCTAAGATCGGGAATTTACCACATTGAGTCTGACTATCCATATTTAGGTATGTGTCTGGTTTGGATAGAAGTCCCTTGTGGTGGACCCCGCAGTCTGCGATACTACGTACTATCATCCTGACTTCACACTCCAGTTTGGTCATTACATTCACATCGTATATTGCATTGCATCCTCAGCATATAACATTTGGTTTACTATGCTTCTATATTGCATAACTTGATTAAGGTTAAAGGTATTCGTAGACTCGGTATCTGATATTTGGCTTTTATGTCTCCGCATTACATAGCTGATCTACATTGTTTCCTCAGTATATGATATTAGCCAATTATATTCTTACATCGCATATCCTGGATAAGCTGATGATATTTATGGACTTACCAATATGTTTCTGTATTACTCTGACATTGTAAGATTTATGAATTTTTAGTATTTCCACTTACTCTGATATCTATATACTTGGCACGTGCATCGTATACACTTTCATCACCCTCTAAGCTTTCTATAAACTTAAGCATGATAGATGCGTGCAGGTGGCGTTAGTTTGCATCAGTATTGAGCTTGGAGCGTGTAGTGGTCTTCTGGAGCTTTAATTTTGATAATGTATTTTCCTTTCTGCATTATATTCAAATGTTAATATTAGTAAATATGTGATGATGATGTTGCCTTTGTGATTTGGGTAAACTTGTGGTTATGCTTCTATGAGACAAATGTACGTCGAAAAATCCTCCTTGTAGGATCCCAGAATCAGAATCTGGCGTATGGGCATTGAGAGCCGAGAATGGGGTACTACGGAGGCTGTCGATACCGGATTCAGCAATCAAAAAATTTGTTAGCCCGATTTCTGAATTTGGGGCGTGACAAAAGATGGTATCGGAGCATAACTTGGGAATACCTAAAGATAACATCACATATCTATTGATAGCTATCCTTCACTCTATGATTATTAAGAACTTAGAATGGTTAGATCCCCGAGTTCGAATAACTAAGAGATTTTCTGATATAGCTCCCTACCATTGAGATTATGAGGTTGCATAGTATTCCCATTTCGATCGTTTCTGATAAGGGATCTGAGGTTCAGTAAGGGTCACCATTCTTTTGAGGAGACGTCTTGGGAGTGCAAGGCTAAGATTAGAGAACGTTATCTCCAATTGTTTGTAGATTGATTATGCCTTATTTATATCGATGCTTCCTCTTGCCTTGCCTTATCCTGTGCGATAGTAAATTTTGAGGATGAAATTTTTATTAGGTTGGGAGAGTTGTAAGACCCATATCCTAGCCCGTACCATTCCGTAGGCTTCGGCGATCCTCCTGGTTGAGTACCGACGACCTGTGGCACGTAGATACCATTTGTACGCAACCCTGAGTCGTATCCTATATTCCAGAGTTGGCTTAACCTGAGACTTGTACCCTTGTGACCGTGCCGACGTCATGGTTCCAACGAAGTGTCTCGCGCGCCGAGGAGATACCCGGGCCAAGAGATGTGGGCCCGCGTTTAGTTCGAGAAAATCGCCGCACGTTGTAATCCCAAAAGAACATGTCTCATTAATCAATCATACCATATCCCATCATGTTAAGTACAAGAGCAACCCTAAAGTCAACTCTTTCTCTTACAACCCATACCTAGTTAAGTACACCCATCACTCACTCTTCCATCACTCACCATCCCTCTCTCTCCTTACAACCATCCAAGCTCCATGAGAGAGCTTTGTGTGGCCCACTTCCTATCTCCAATCTCCACCATCCAAGCTTCATCTCAACCCTTACAACTTGTTCCTTTGGAATTAAAGATGAGGAGAAGTCTGAGAAGATCAAAGGTGGGTGATCTAGGATTTATACCTTTAATCTTGATGATTTGAGGGCCCACATGTGGTGGGACCCATTTGATGTATGCATTGTGAGAAAGGGAGGGCCCATAGTAGCAGTGTTCCTCCTCTCCATCAGGTTTCTCTCTCTCTCTCTCTCTCTCTCTCTCTCTCTCTCTCTCTCTCTCTCTCTCTCTCTCTCTCTCTCTCTTTCTCCCTTGTATGATGGCCCACCTATGATGTGTGTAGTTTATCCATGACGTCCAACAAGTGGGATACCTTGATCCTGATTTGGGGCCTGCATGACTGGTCGATCACATAGACTCGGATGAAGGGGAAAAACACAAGTATTAACTTGATTTGCAGGGTAGCCCACATATGTGGACCCCACTATATATATGTGTTGTATGTGTGCTGTCCAGCACTGCTGGACATAGATAAAACACAAACATCAGTTTCATGTGGGTTGGTGGGTTCCACATGTGTGGACCCACCTCACACATGTGGCCTATCTAGACCATTCATATGGCCAGTAGCATGCAGCTGCTTGCCTAACATTAGCTAGTTCTGTGGACCTCATCACAAGGTATGAATTATATCCATACCATCCAACCATTTATGGCGAACATGTGGTGCCCACCCCACACGTGTTACACGTGTGGGATGGGACCCACCCTCATGTGTGAGTGATCTACACCGTCCATTGCTCAGGACAGTGCTATGTGGGCCAGCGTGATGTATGTGTATATCCACACCTTCCGTCCATTTTCCCTAGATGTGGGGCCACTCACACATGTGGCTTGTGTGAGGGTGGGGCCCATTTGATGTATGTTGTGAGGGCAGTGTGTAGATAGCATTTTCGCACAACCTTGAGTCATATCTCGTATTCTAGAGTCGGCTTAACCTGGGACTTGTACCATTGCGACCGTGCTGTCACCACATCTCGCGCGCCGAGGTGATACCCGGGCTAGGAGATGTGGGCCCGCGTTCAGTTTAAGGAAAATACCGGGTATTACAATCCCAAGAGAATATGTCCCATCAATGAATCACACCACATCCCATCATGTCAAGTACAGGAGCAACCTCAAAGTTAACTCTCTCTCTCTTACAACCCATACCTAGTCAAGTACACCCATCACTCACTCACCCATCACTTAATCCATCACTCACCATCCCTCTCTCTCCTTAGATCACTTCTCTCTCTCATCTGTCTCCCTTATTTCCTATCTCCATGAGAGAGCTTTGTGTGCTCCACTTCCTATCTCCCATCTCCACCATCTAAGCTTCATCTCAACCCTTACACATTGTTCTTTTGGATCTAACGATGAGGAGAAGTCTGAGAAGATCAAAGGTGGGTGATCTAGGATTTATACCT
The DNA here is from genome assembly GCA_037074715.1 of Magnolia kwangsiensis. Classification (NCBI taxonomy): domain Eukaryota; kingdom Viridiplantae; phylum Streptophyta; class Magnoliopsida; order Magnoliales; family Magnoliaceae; genus Magnolia; species Magnolia kwangsiensis. The sequence goes on along the minus strand of CM073587.1, from coordinate 18,112,951 downwards.
TTAATCTTGATGATTTGAGGGCCCACATGTGGTGGTACCCATTTGATGTATGCATTGTGAGAAAGGGAGGGCCCATAGCAGCAGGGTTCCTCCTCTCCATCACATTTCTTTCTCTCTCTTTTTCTCCCTTGTATTGTTGCCCAGCTATGATGTGTGTAGTTTATCCATGTCGTCCAATAAGTGGGCCACCTTGATCCCGATTTGGGGCCTGCATGACCGGTCGATCACACGGGCCTAGATGAAGTGACAAAACACAAGTATCAGCTTGATCTACGGGGTGGCTCACTGATGTGGACCCTACTATATATATGTGTTGTATGTGCATTGTCCAATGCTGTTGGATGTAGATAAAATGCAAACATCAGTTTCATGTGGGCTGGTGGTGGGTTCCACACGTGTGGACCCACCTCACACATGTGGCATATTTAGACCATCCTTATGGCTACCAGCATGCAACTTCTGGCCTAACATCAGCTAGTTCTGTGGACCTCATCATGAGGTATGAATTATATCCATACCATCTAACCATTTATGGCTGACGTGTGGTGCCCACCCCACACTTGTTGTACGTGTGGGATGGGACCCACCTTCATGTGTGATTGATCTGCAATGTCCATTACTTAGGATGGTGCTGTGTGGCCCAGCGTGATGTATGTGTATATCCACATCTTCCGTCGATTTTCCTTAGATGTGGGGCCACCTCCCACGTGTGGCTTGTGTGAGGGTGGGGCCCACCTATATGTTTGTATTTTATCTATGCACCGTCCATTTGGACGGTGCATGTGAATACACCCACCAGCCGTTGATCTAGACCGTCCCCACCAGGCGTCCAAGGACAGGATTATATATATACTATAATATAATATATATATATATATATATATATATATATATATAATATTGCATATTTGTATAACTGGTGGGCCCCACATGGATAACCCACCAGATGTATGTATTGTATAATCACACCGTCTATCCAGACGGTGAGACCCACTTTGATGTGATATTCTATCCACACCGTCCATTCCTGGACGGTGAGGTCTCCTTGATGGATGTGTTTGTAACACCCCGGATTTTTGCTAACCTGGGGTTAGACGTCCTTAGGCAATGGGTCAACCATAACACCTTGGTAACCTCTCAGAACCCAATTCCAAAGCCAAAGAAATCACTTAGGATTAATTCCTTTAGAAATTAAGCATAAGTTCGCTAGCGCTACGCTAGAGTAGCTGTGAAATTGTCCCTGAACACTTTAAATACGTTCTGCAAGACCCAAAACTTGTAGAATCAATGACGCTGTAATACCCTGAAACCTATGATCAAACTCTAAACCCGTTTGCTCTCAGGAACCCTTTAAAACTTTATATTGGATCTAAATCACGCGTCGAAAGTCCGATACCTACAATCTTAGACCGTTATGACCTCTTAGCTGGACTTGACATTCATTTCAAAAATCAAGCCCAACCGACGTTCAGAGGCTATTTCATTGAACCTGGAGTAAAGATAGTGAGAAAGGGTAAGGATTTGGAAATTTTAATTCAAATCTGGCACGATTCTTTGCGTATTATTATTAAGCATTCTGACCGTTAGAATTCAGCCAAATTTCACCCTCGGATCAGGAAAAATTCCTCTTTCATATCATGAGACTTGTAGACCTAATTTAGGTGCGATGACCGCTGAACTGAAATTGGACCGCCACGTGCGATCTGCGAACACTACCAGACTAAAAACTTGATGTGAGCAGGATCCAGTATCCATGAGCTTAAGTCCAACCGCATTTGGCCAGGGGACCTCCAGAAATGCTCCGTTGAGACGGAACAGTCCGTATTTGGATATAAAATAAGTATACTTTGTTCCCAAGTCTATTTAGGTTATGTTTTACCCTATATAAGGGCTTTAAACCCTCTCACAACCCTCCCATCCAAATTTTCTTGAAACACTAGGAAAAGAGAGAGAGAAAGTGAGAGATTGTGAGAGAGTGTGGGAGAGATTCTCCTGCCACTTGCTATAGCTATTGCACGTATCGAAACACCGCACACCAATCACTTTCCCGGCGATTTCAATGCACTCCTAGGTAAGAAAAACCCTAACTACTTTCTGATTTAGGGTTCTTTCGATTCAAATAGTAACATAGCTTATGTATCTTGTGCATTAGGTCGCCTGTACGCCGTTGACGAAGCGTATACGTTCCGTTCGAAACGATACACGTCTAGGGAAAAAGGTGAGGATTTTGGACGCTTTGATTGACTGATTTCAAAGCTTTCAATGTCGTTTAATAGTAGATTATCGACGACAATGCCGTTTGACATGTACAACATGCTGTCCATTTTCTGTTTCAAAATGTACGGTAAATATGAGATTTAGGGTATTTTAGGCATTTATAGAAAATACTGTATACGTCCGTATTTTGCTGAAATGCTTGGCATGTAAATTTATCATGTTATGATATTAGAAATACGTGTATGATCAGTTTGGCGAAGAGATTCGCCCTAATGCGCACTCTGAGTCGACATATGCTATGTAGACTAAAGTGTGTATACTAAGTGTTTGTATAAATGTTTGTATTAGTATGTATTGAGTAAATGGTGTTGTGAATGAGTTTTGAGATTGAATTCTCAAGTAATATGCTGATGTAAATGATTTCCATCATGTTGGCTATATGTATTGATTTCATTACATGTATGAAATGCATGTGTTAGATGATATCCTAAGTTGTATGTTATAACATGTGTCAACATGCTTACAATGTAGTATTTCATTTCTGTTACTCACATATGCTTACTAATGTTGGTACACAAATGCTTGGGGCTATGACCTAGTCCAAGTAGTCGGTAATGGATTGAATTCGTGGTTAGTTTCTATGTACCACAAAGGACACGTCGATGAACGTGAGTCGTGTTTTGGGTTGACGGTAGTGGTTAGGCCACGCGAAGTGTTTCATGCACTTCATGTCGTTCAGCTTGAGATGCGTTAGTACTAATCGAGCCCATCAAGTAAGCCGACTGGCCATCGTATGTTTACCATGTATGAGTCATAACTGCTTGAACCTAGGGTACTGAACTTACCATTGAAAACCCTGTCAACCATGGTACCTTGATCCATAAAGACTCATGAGCCGGGCATGGTGGTATGGCACACCGTGGTCAAGCTTTCGGCCTACGCTGGGGCCACAAACCTCCCCGTAGTGACCAGTGAGCACCCTACTCTGAGTAGATTATGGTGGTATGGGACACTATATTCTTGCTATCGGCCTACATTGATAAGGTGATGGGGGAGTGGAGCAACGAGTGCGAGCAACAGCCCTGACAGCCCTTTGTAGTGACCTTGAGTTTATCCTGACACCGCATGGGGGCGACGAGTCCTGATGCAGTCTTAAGGATATAAATAGGCTTGTATTGATAAGGTGATGGGGGAGCGGTACAACGAGTACGAGCAACAGCCCTAGCAGCCCTTGCAGCGACCTACAAATATAACATCGTATGAGATTACTAGGAGTGACGACCCTAGACAGGATCTGTGTTGGGATTGATATAAGTAAGGTACCCTAGTTTCCCAATCCTGCTGTATGAAAAGGACTAATAACAACTCGATAATCATTATCCATATCGCATTGCATGTGCCTGGAAGATGTGGAGTACTGCGAGAAGAAAGCATGCCATAGACGCAGATGGTGTCGTATGAGGGAGTATGTCGGTGAGGGCATCTATCATGTCATTTCATGCATACATTAACAACAATATCTAGGAATGTTTGATTGACTACTCTACTATTATCGCGTGATTGATTTGATAACATACTAATCTTTGCTCTATGATTCCACTGAGTTAATTACTCACTCCCACATTACGGGACGGTGTTCCGGACACCCACCAGACCCTTTTTAATTACAGATGATGGCGCGGCCTGCGAGGCAGAGCCGGACTTGATGATGATGAGGAGGATCCCTTCTTTATGCATTTTCTGATCGACGGGATTACAGGGAGGTTGATTATACACCATGACTCTTGTCATTTTTTTTATATTTTTGGAGCACTCATGTATATTCTTTTCTTTCCATTTTTGGAGTATACATGTATTTAATTAACCTGGTAACATGTTCACACTCTGGAGACTTACAGTTAATTACATATTTTATGTATTTATCACAGTCTTCCGCTTGTTAATTTAACTGTCTCTGGAGTATGATATACTATTTTGGCTTAGTATCAATCTTGTTTAATGCCATTCTACAGACAACATGCATTTATCATTATTTATGTTGCATAAGTGACGTTCTGGAACTCGGGAGTTAGGTTTCTACCCGACCCCCGATTTTTGAGGTGTTATAGTTGGTATCAGAGCATGATTGAGATTAAACTGGACCTGGGTTATGGCCACGCGATGTACGTTGTCGGCCCTTTGACTTAGGTGGGTGCTAGAAAAATCTAGAAACTCTCGTAGGACTTCAGTTTCGCCAATAGGCAGTCTACTCAAATCGATCGTTTTGATCGAGTCCATGACGTATCTTTGGTCACGTGAAGCGACCTAAGTTGCCTCTAGGTCATTAGTTGGTGGGTTTGGAATGATTTCAGAAGAATTCCAAACCTAGAAATGTAAGTCCTTGGGTTGTGGGGCAACCACAACCCTTACACTCAATTTTAAGGCTTGAAAACTCCGTTTTCTCCAATTCCTTTAGAATCCTTCCTCTTACCACCCCATTCATTAACTTTTTCTAAGTCTTTTCATACTAAGCATAAATAGTAAGGTGTAAATGATAGAAAATCATACTTAGACAAAAATTTACTATAAATAGTAAATATAGGTAAGAATTAGACTTTTGGACATTCCAATTATGGAATATCTTGTAAATAATGGGTTAATTGGATGTATTAGCTTCTCCTACCCCAAAATCATATGCTACATGATACATAAAATTATTCTGGTTTACAAACTACCCCCGGAACACCCCGAATGGAGTTTTGGACCTATCTAGGCCAAAATACAATGAACTAGGATGGGTCCCACACATATTTGGGGTCCCTAGGGCAGGGGGAACCCAGCCCACATGGCTGTACCGATAGGATTGAAAGTTGGTCGGTGATGGCATCGCCGGTTCGGTAATACATCGCCGTACTGTGGGCCCCACTTGATCTGAAAATTGGACCGACACCCTTTTGTGGCTAGGGCACCTCCCCCATGGGTGGTTTGCGCCTTTAAACCCCCTAAAACCCATGCTCCCTTCACAAAAAATGTCCCTAAGCCCTCCCTTTTCAATTTTCTTGCTGCCTCCCTTTCAAATCACGTCTCTAAACCACTCATAATCCCATTTTCTGCTAAAAACGATCTCACTCCATCATCCATGGCAGTAGGCAGTCCCCTCTCTCTCCATTTTCGTTGTTTGAAGCTCCCACAAGCTCCAATCAAGGCTGAAATTGTGTGGAGCTCCATTCCCATTTAGTTTTCTCTTTTTCCTTTGAGAATTCAGCCTTTGGGAGCTTGATTCATCCCTCTACAGAGCCTAAATTTGTTCCAGTCAAGTTAGGCAGCCATTTCTCCCCATTTCCCTCAATTTTCATGGCTCATTAGAGCTAGTTTTAGCCATCTTCTCGACCTCCAATCTACTACCAACGGGCGAGACCAAACACAGTAGTTTAGTCCATAAACAACAATCATCTAGTGCTAGGACATCTAGAGTGTTGGACCTAGAGTTAGTATTTCTAGATTTGAAAGATCTGACGATATAGGAACCGTTAAACAATCTTGACCCTAAGCTATAGAACAATCCCTGTAGTAGATATGGTATGAAACCATCTAACGTATAATTATAGGCTTTGGATTACAGCTAGTGAGTTACAGACTAGGCCACTAGTTATAATAAGTAGTGTAAAGCCTGTATATGCTAAGGAATAATAGTTTAGATTTGGTTGGAATGGGACTCCCTTCCTTGGGTAGATCCTCATAACATTCATAGTCTCCTTTAGTAACTATCAGGAAGCTTATTTAACTTAGACCCATTCACTCTCAGGGAAAACTTATAAATCCCTCAGATTGAACTTAGAATAAACCAGCATGTCCCTTTGACTTGCCTTTCACCAAGGGCCTATTGCATTCGGAAATGCGGAGTAAAGGAACTGTACATGTAAGCGATGTATTTGCTGTTTGAATTGAATTCTCAATCCTGGTAGTTGCCAATAAATCCAATGCTCTAATCAAGCAGAAGATCGACATCGTCTAGGATTAAAAACTGATACGAAAAATTTTCTGTTCTAGGCAGAAAGTCGATGTATCCAACTCAGACCCATTACACAACTTTTCTTCCGTGTTGGCTCGACCATCTACAACCAAAAGTTATTGTTTTACCTTTAGGAAATGGCAAGGACTTATAGCCAGTAGAGATTAGACCTCTTGTCACAAACTCACATCCGACCTTGAAATCAACCACAACACCCATCATTTCAGCTCTTTTCTACAACCATAGATACCAATGCCATAGAACGCATCACTAACAAAGGAAGACCAATGTAGTGAGAGGTTGTTTCCTATTTTATGTCAAGGATAGCCCCTAAGTTGCACCTAGTTTCGATATACGGATCGATACATAGATTCTTGAACCTTAAGTAGAACTAAGTTTTAAGGGGGGTAGAACATTTTGAGTCCAATCTAGTTAGATCAGCCAATGCAACCGTTAGATCAGAGTGGCGCAGCGGAAGCGTGGTTATCCTCTTCCCCACTGGCCCAGGATCGAAACAGTTGATTTAGGTTTAGGTCATTAAATAGGATTTGAACCTTCCTTCGAACGTCAATACAAAAGTCTCTTTAAGTACTCATTACCCTTAGCCAATTTCGGGGAGTAGAACAGATTTCCGGTGTCCCATCTGGCCATCCACGAAATATTTGTGGAGGCTACGACCCTGATGTCGCTAGGGCGTATGATGGTTATGTCACACAAATGCAAGATGCATGAGTCACACGGTCCAATCATGCCTTAATCCTACGCATGTCGTACTCTCATGCGGGGCAACTCCTCCTATCAGGGAGCCACATGAACAACTTACCCTATGACATATGCAATGGTCAATCACATCTCATAAAAAGCATGCAGATGATGTGTATGGGCATGGATTATGATGCTATACTGTCACATACTCATAATCGGTATCAATAACCGGCATCAACAATCAGCCTCGATAATATGGATATTTAACCAACATTGCCTCCAAGGAATGACCACATAGAGCTAAACATATAATGGGCCCACGGCCTCACACAATGGCCTAATATACAACATAATGAGCCTTACTCAAGGGCCACATATACACAACAAGCGGACCCTGTTCATGGGCCTAATACATATCACAATGGGCCTTACCCATAGGCCATGAACACATCACAATGGGCCTTATATACATCAAGTGGATCACATCAATAGTCCGCATCAATGGACCTTAATAATCATATGGGCCTTAACATATGGGCCTTAAACATGGGCCTAATATTCATCACCATGGGTCACGACCCATTGCCCTCAAATACATCACAATGGAGAAAACACCCACAAATGCACCCCAGTGGGCCTCATCATATAGGCCTCATATACATCACATTGGGTCTTAATCACGGGTTGAATGCACACACAACAAGCCTCAAATACAGGTCGCATATATATCATAATGAGCCTCAACAATCAGCGTCGATATCCGGTCTCAATATCCGGAATCAGCCTATATAATCGGCCTCGGAAAATTGGTCACATCAATCGAAATCGATAATCAACAGATAAATAAAATGGGGTTCATAGATGATCAGCCGATCAACTATAGTATAAAGACCAGCACTCGGTCGTGGTTATATTAAGTCCGATAACACGAAGTCATCCATCTACGGTGAATGGGACCCACTTATTTGGGTTAACCCACTAAGGGAATGATGAGAAAGGGCCTAACAAGGCCTAAGGGAAGATCACAATGTGGACATCCAACCATCATTGCCCAAACAATGTGGACATCTAACCAACATTGTTCCCTAGGAGTGACCCACATAGAGTCATACGAATAGTGGCCCATGGCCTCACACAAAGGCCCAATATACATCGCCATGGGCCTTACTCAAGGGCCTTATGTACGTCACAATGGGCCATAATACATGGGCCCCGTATATGAGAAATGGGATGCAATATATATATATATATGGGCCAGAAAATACATCTCATTGGGCCTTACCAAATGGGCCGAAAATAGATCATAATGGGCCTCATCAAATGGGTTGGAAATACATCACAATGGGCCTCATCAAATGGGCTGAAAATACATCACAATGGGCCTCGTATACATCAAGTGAACCGCATCAACGGATCGCACCAATGGGCCTCTTAAATATCAAGTGGGCCGCATCAACGGGTGGCACCATTGTGCCTCATATAAACAACAGGTGGGCCCTACACATGGGGCCTAATATGCCTCAAGTGTGGGGTCCACGTCCTTGGACGGTGAGGGTAAAACCTATACATCACGGTGGATCTCATGTCCCTGGACAGATGGACTGAATGGATATAGAATAAATACATCAAGGTGGGCCACGTTGGATGGCTTGAATGAAACATATATACCGGTGGGCCCACACATATGGGACCCACCAAAATTGAATGGACGGGGGGAAATATAACATATACCTGGTGGTGGGATCCACTGTCCATGTGGCTAGACGGTGTGGTTCTCACATGCCACATGGTGGGCCACAAAGCTTGCTAACGACCTGCAGTGGGACCCACTGCTAGACGGTGCAGATAAAACCCATAGAGCATGGTGGGCTCCACGACCATGTGACTGGGCTGGAAGGCGTGGGAAAAAAACGTATATCATGGTGTCCCTCACAGCACACACAGGTGGCCACATCCCAAAAAAAAATGGATGGACAACGTGGATAAAAGCATATGTAAGGTGGGTTCCCACCGTCCAACAAACTGGACGGTGGATATGCTATACATACATTGTGGTGGGGTCCACCGTGATATGAATGGTGCAGATGTAAACTGTAAATCCTGGTCAGTGCCCACATGGCCTGCTGACGTCTATGGGCTGCAGCGCTGTCCGCTGCATGGGACCCACTTATCCAACACATGCCTCACGTGTGGGTCCCACATACCGGCATCATACAGCAGTTATATTGCTGATTTGAGACTTCCAGCCAATCCGCTGCCCACAGCAGATGGGTCCCACGTGGGCCATCACACAATATAATATTATATATTTTAATATTAATTATTATTATTATCATTATTATTATGCCCAGCAAGGATCCAGCTTCCAGACCCTGGACGCTGGACGGTGTGGATTTAATACATGCATCATGGTGGGTCCCATATACGTGGCCCATCAGAACTTGGATCTGCCTCACGTCCATATGGACGGTGAGGAGAATACATATGTCAAGGTGGCTGCCACACACGTGGCCCACCACAGATTTGGATCTACTTCGATGCAGTCCCAAGCTATAAGACTAGCTCACTAAGGGAATGGACGGTTCGGTGCAGGTCTGATATAAGACGAGCTCACTAAGGGCAGCCACGTGGTTGGTGTGGGGTCATGTCCAGGTAGATGGACTGCTGGACAGAGGCGCATGCATTGCTGGAGTCCCCTGCACCGTCCAGACATTTCTGGACGGTGGGGATACAGAACACTGCATCAAGGTGGGTCCCACATGGGGCCCACATGCATAGTATATAATAATATAATATTAATATAATGTATATATAATAACATTCAGAACTTCCGCAACCCAGAAGGGATTTCAATGGTAGACGTTCAATACACTGTTTCGTGTGACGTGGGCCACCTGAGTCACGTACACGGCTAAGTTTTGGAGGGACCCACTATTAGAAAGGGACCTATCAAGTGCACGGTGCTGATGTTCAACTTACATCATGGTAGGGCCTGAGGTGGGGCCCACTGACCCTATACCAATCCGAGCTGCGGACGCTGCTTGCTGCAGCGTCATCTGGAAACTGACAGCAGCAGCGTCTACTATTTAATTATTTAATTATTATTTTATTTTTTTTGTAGGTGGGGCCCACATCAAGGGAATCCAGTCCGTCGACTGGATTCCTTAACTCAAGATGGGTCTGACAAGCCTGATATTAGGTAGGTTTGATGTATAAAAGCATCACAGTGGGCCCTATCAAATTCTCACTCTTAAAATAATTACTTAGACGGTGTGGCCTACTAGAGTTCCGGATTAGCCTCATTTTTCGGCTCAACGCCTAAAATGGGCTGAGAAATAAGGTGGACGGCGTGGATTTAATCTATACATCACGGTGGGGCCTGCATGAGCATCCCACCCCCAAGCTCAGTGGGTTAATACATCCAACGTCAGTTCGCACTTCCCTGTTAGGCATGCCCCACGGCAGCTGGGCACGTCTAGCGTCCCTGGACGCTGGACAGGTGGAATTCAACACAGGCATTGTGGTGGGTCTCACGTGTACGTGGCTCACCAGCTTGGGATAACATGATATTTGTGTTTTCCCTTCATCTTAGCTGTCCAATGAACCCGCTACAAGGTGGGCCTTACGATCAGTTGGTCAAGATTATCTTGCACCGTGGCGACCACAGGACATCATACAAAAGAGAGAGAGAGAGAGAGAGAGAGAGAGAGAGAGAGAGAGAGAGAGAGAGAGAGAGAGAGAGAGAGAGAGAAGCACCCACCTTTGATCGCCTATTCCTTCTTCTACCTATGCACTCTAGAGCTCCAAGGAGACATTTTTAATGGTTGAGATGATGATCCAAGGGTCGAATTTGATGGGAGAAAGGTGGGTCACACCTAGCTTCTCCATGGAAGCCATGGATGGTTTCTTGCTTGGAGGATGAAAGAGAGAGAATGAAAGAAAAAGAATGAGAGGGAGAGAGAGAGAGGGATGGGTGTGAGTGATGGGTGATGGGTACTTGACATGTAAGGGATGAGTTTGTAAGGGAGAGAGTTGACTTTAGGGGAGGGGTGGTGTACTTGACATGATGTGATAATTGATGGGATTGATGGGATTGTTTTGACATGTTGTAGAGATTCTCTTGGGATTGTAAATGCGCGGCGTTTTCTTGAACTGAATGCTGGCCCACATCTTTTGGCCTAGGTATTACCTCGGTGCGTAATACGCGGCGTCAGAACCACGACGACGGTGCGGTCGCTAGGGTATAAGTCTCGGGTCGAGCCGACTCTGAAATACGGAATATGACTCAATGTCGCGCGTGACTGCCGATTATAAATTGTAAGTTTCTGAAATTCAACCAGGATGACCGTGGAAGCCTATGGAACAGTACAGGCTAGGATACGGGTCTTACAAGTAGCCTCCAAGAATGCTAGCAAGCATGTATTACAATGATGAGAGCATGCCAACCTCTTCCCAAGAGCAATCATTGCTAGCCTAACCTATCCCCCTCTCTCTCCCTCCCTCTTTCCTTTTCATTCTCCCCTTGCTAGAGAGAGCTTGGATGTCCCAAGCAACCTCCATGGCCAACAACTTCAAGCTTTAGTTCCCTTAGATTGGATTTGTTTAGAGGGGCTCATAGTGGTGGAGTCCCCTCTCATGGTTGATTTTCCTCTCTTCTTCTCTTTTTCTCTCTCCTTTCCTCTCCTTTTTCCTTGATGGTGTGGCCCACCAGGTGCGTTCAGGATGCCCAGACCGTCCAACAGGGTGGGATGCCCTTGCTACCCATTTTCTGGACATTGGGCGCCCCACCTTGCTGCCCATTTTGGCATGTAATGAAATATGATACTAGAGGCCCGGTTTGGGGTCTGTGGGGCCCACTAAGGTGGGCCATACCATGTATTATCTGATGTATTTTCCCCTATCTAGCCATCTTGTGGACTGGGATGTGCAGCAACACCTTGCTGCCATTTTTCCAGGCCTATTTGTTGGCCATCTCGATGGGGTAGATTTATGTGTTTCAGCTTCTTTATGATGGACCCCACCTTGATTTATGGACCCTGTATGCCCCACCCCTAATGGAATGCCCATGGAATAGGCCCAAGGGGCCTGGACGGTCCAGATTTCTGGACCGTCCAGTAGTCCTGCATGTGAGGAAAACACAAACTCCATCTTGGTTTTGGGGATGGCGGGCCACTCATGTGGACCCCACCTTGTTGTACATTCATGGGTGTACACTATCCACCCATTTCCCCCAGTTTAGGTAGTCATGGGGCCACTCCATTGGGTGAACAAATTAGGGACAGCGGCATTTTCCAACAACATTTTATTTCAACATCTTGTTGTCCAGGATTTCTATTTACTGTTGTATGTGTTTATGATTCCCTGACTTACCTCCATTGTGGTCCACCTTACTAGGACCCACCTTAGCCACTTGTAGATCATCCAGGCTGTTCATATTGGGATACCTTAGCTAGGCCAGTAGCCCACCTCCTAGACGCCCCAGTTGGGCCAACGTCTAGTAAGGGGTTTGACCGTTCACCCCTTTTGCTGGCCCACCTTAGTGATGTGTTTTATCCAGCTATCCTCCATTGTGTGGCCCACCCCCTAGTGGGACGTCTAGAGTTGGGGCCCACCTTGTATGTATTTTATCCTGGCCATCCAGGCTCATGTGGATTACCCAGACTAGTAGGGGCACTGTTAGACTTACAATCCAGTAGCTAGCTTTGTGGTCCCCATTTATAACTTGCACGGCCCACTAACCATCCAATTGTATGAGGACCTTGTTGTCCGATGTTTTAATTTAAACCATTCTGATTTAAATGATTATAAACTCGCAAGTATACAAATCAGATGTAGATATGGTACGTATTACGAGATCATTCCCACGAGGACTGGTTATCACATTTCAAAATTTACGACTCTTCTTAACTAATCCAACAAATGGTTTAGCAAACTATTAAGAAAAATAATCTAAAAGGATAACTGATAGCAATGAGTAAAATCCAATCAAAGAGAATACTAGGACTTTTGAATCCACCCCTAATTATCCTAACCCTTATTTTACTTGTTGATTCACTCTAATTCAGATTGATATAAAAATAAATAAATCACACTCTATGTCCTTGGTCGGGCACACAGAATGTATAATCCTTTAAAGCATACGGATCACATCTTTTCATCCATGGTCAGGCATGGAGAGATGTAAATTCTTGTTTCTTCCTCTATAGGAAACCTGTTCATGGTTAGACACAAGCACCTAGAATAATATTTAAAACAACATCCATATCTAGACTTTGGTTAAGCTCATAGAATGGAGAAGTACGAAAATCTCAGGGAAAAACACTAGAGAAAGAAACAAATCAATCAAATTAAAATAAATTCAACATAGACAAGAGTAATTCAAATTAGGGCCTTCATCTCAGCCCTAGCTGAGAAATTAACCACTCATAAATTCAAATAGAAGGAAAGAAAAATAAAATTGATAAAAGGAGGACGTCCTTCTTTCTTCTTTCTTCCTCTCACTCTCTCTTCTCTTTCTTCTCTTACTTCTCTCCAAACCGAGCTCTGGATCTGCTCTCTCCCTTCTTGCCTCCCGATCTCCCTTCTTTATAGGCAGTGAAGTCGGTCTGATGGCTCTGGCTAAAGTCGGTGGACAGGTGAAGCCGTTTTCGCAGCACCAGCCGCGTAATTCCTTTACGCAGCTTCATTCGAGGTCTTCAAACTCTCTGGTTCCTTACATGTTGTCTGAAAATCAACGTCCCTTGGAAGTATTTTGGTTGGTCTGCACGATGAACGGTCCGGATCATCCATCCGATCAACACCGTGATCGTACAATCGTCCGCAAAAATTGGGCAGCGGTCGGACGTGGAAACAGAGATCGCGTTGATTGATTGGTAGGGCACAAGATTAGTGTTAATAGAGAAATCCACTTCGTCCATGAGATGCACCTCAAAATTTCAGTAAAAAATGTGTGATTTTGGATTGCTTTTAGTGCGGTCCACTTGATTAATCTTATGGTCATCAATCCTGCGTTTGAGACAGTTAAAAACTGATATTTGTTATTATTTGAAATACTGCCACCTAGGCGATGGTAATATGTACTGTGGAATTCTACCGGATGGCTTGGATTGTCCATATGGACAATGGGTGGGGCCCACATCAATAACCAAGCCTTTTTAAGATTTGAAGAGGTGAGTCGATTTGGTGCACAGTGAGTGTACGTGTGTTGTGCACACACACTCACTTAAGGTGGGTCCCTCCTTGATGCTAATAATAAATCCACACCGTTCATCTGGTTTCCCATCTAATTTACAAGGTTGAAACTAAAATTGAAGCATATCCAGATTGCAGGTGGGCCCAGAATCAACGGTTTATGGGCTGATCTGTCAGTTGGGGCACTTCTATAGTGATCTGAGGGCTAAAATTTGATATGTACAATTAATTTATGGTCCCCAGCAAATGTATGAAGTTTCAAGCCAATCGGATGGCAGGAACCCTGTGATCTTATATTCTGGACCAATTTCGAGCCTTTTTAACGTGAACGGCTTGATTTCCTCGGATCCCTGGTGTATAAATTCATCAATCTTAGTTCTCTGGAGTTCGTCCCTTGCTCTGGTGACTTCGAAGCGTCAAATCCCTGCTTTTAATATCATTTTTCAATCCATGCTCCTGATTTCATCCTGTAATAAAAACACAATTAAAATATGGCATTAAGCATTATCATATACGTAAAATCTGACAATAATCGGGGTCTGATATGCAATATTTGACCCTCATCATTGTCTATATTTGGACGTCCAAGCAGACCCAGATGGGTTGGACGTCCAGCGTTAGTGTCTTTTCATATGCTAGTGTTTCCCATCCATTGTACTGGGCCTTGTGGGCTGATTATAAGCCCAATATGAAGTATATGATTGAATCCTTGCTGCCCATCCCATTTGCCCAGTTTTGGGCTGACTTATAAATCCCACATTGGTGGATGTTGGATGCACCTTAGCTATTTATTTTGGAGCATATGGGATGCCCATGAGGCCCACCATAATGCATATATTGTATGTTTTCTTTGCCCATGATATTTTTGGGCTATGGGTTACCCCATGTTATAGCCCATCTTGATGTATATAGGCCTTGGGTCATTTCTTGAGGCCCACCATGTGGTGTGAGATGTTATGAATGCTGCCCATTTATTTTTCAAGTAGTATTCAGGCCATGGGCCTTGTTATAAGTTAGATTTCTTGTAGGCTGCATTCTAGGGGACAATGGTGGTTAAATTTCGACGTTGTGAATCTCCCTAGGGCCCTTTGTTAGGCCCATTCTCATCTATTTGGGCCCTCTTAGTGTTACCCATTTAACTTTAGTGGGCTAATCCAAACCGTTGGGCCCCCACTATGGACTAGGCTTCCACCATGCCTTATAGGATTTTCCAAGGTTATAGAGCCCATCTTGTGCTTATCGGGCCCCTTAGGAAGCCCAGTTTACTATGGGATGGAGTGGGTGAGGAAGCCCATTCCTTGTTCTTAGGCCCCTACTTGATAAGGAGTAGGCCATTTAGGCCCATCCTTGTTATGAGGAGAGTACATCATCACCGTAAAATATGCTTAGTATAACTTCATGATTGATGCCCATGCACATCATATGTATGCTTGATATGAGGAATGATTGATCATAACATATGCCATTGGGATGATTATTATGTGGATCCCTGAGAGATGGAGTTACCCCAGATGAGCACATGGTATGCGCAGAATTGCTGCATGACTGGATAGTGTGAGTCATGCAACTCGCATTTGTGTGACATGATTATATGTACACCCTAACGACATTAGGGCCTTAGCCTCCACAGGCATAGTGTGGATGGCAGGAATGGATACTGAAAATACTTGTTACTAGCATTGGGGCGCCATAAATGCCTAGGGTGAAAGTCCCCAAACCCTTATAATACCAAGAGGATGCTCCAACGTTAAGACCGAGTGGATGCATGAGTGCACGAGGGCCGTATACCAGTAGGCCGCATCTCCCACTGTGTCGTGGTCGGTTGGAAGGGGGTGTGGCCTTATCTTCCAGAGGGAGGGGGCAATGACTAGGCTGAGTCTGACCCAGCTTGAGGAATGGGTCCGCTATCAACGAGCTAGACCGATATTGGCAAGCGGATAGTGAGGTCTCTTCTACCTGCCCATTTGTGTCCTTAGATGGGGCGACAAGCTGGGGTAGAGTGTACTAGACCCCGGTGATTGTCCAGACATGAACTATACTGATATATGGATTCAAATGAGGACTGTCATGCTTGCATTGCATCTTGTATATGACATTTGGCCAAGTAGGCCATGCATCGCATAACCTTGTTACGGTGGATAGCATTCATGGATTTGCCAACACCCTCTCATTCATTGACTTGCCAGCATTTTTCCATTCATGGACTTACCAGCACAATCCGCATTACTCTGATATTGCGTACTTAGCATATACCTAACACACACTTACATCACCCTCTAAGTTTTTGATAAGTTTATGCATGATAGATACATGCAGATGACACCAGGACGCAGTCAAGCTGAGGCAGGAGTGTGTGGTAGAGCTTTTGGAGCCTTTGATATCTATCTTGTATTTCCCCTTCATGCCTTATACTCAAAGTTTTTTTTATTATAGTGGATATGTGGTAATGTTATGGTTATTGTTTGTGGGTTATGCTTGTGGTTCTGCTTCTTTATGAAATTTTATTTTGAAAATCCTCCTTGTAGGATCTTAAGATCGAAATTTGGTATATGGGTGCCGGGAGCTGAGAATGGGTTACTACGAAGGCTGTCAATGTCGGATTCGGTGATCAAAAATTTTATGAGCCCAGTTTCTGAGTTTGGGATGTGACATCAAAGCTAGTTTGATGACATGGAATATTTCTGGATTTTAGACCATTTTTTATTACATCGAGGAGATCTTCTATGACATCAAAGCATGTTCGATGACATTGAAGGTTGGTCGATGACATCGAAGGCTTACGCAGTTCGAACAGTGTGAAGTTTTCAAATCGAATTCGACAACCTTCGATGACATTGAAGTGTTATCGAAGGTAGCATCGAAGGTGCACTGTGTAAAATTGAGGCAGTTTCCAAAGTCGTCCGAACAAAGTCTATATATTTGGGTTCTCCAAGGGATTCTAAGCACAAATTAGGGTTGGAGGAGTATAGAAAAGGATGTAGCATCTTCCAAGGAGTTATTTCTTCTTCCTTAATTAGTTTTCATATTTTTCTTTAAGAGTTCTAGCTTAATCATGTCTTTGGTTGGCTAATTTCTTAGCTCTAGAGCTAAGAGGTGAAGCTTGTAGCTTGTTTTAATGCTTTTTTAACTTTGATTCATGTTCATGAAGTTTATGTTGAATATTTCATAGTTATAGTTTGAATTAAAGAAGTATTTTTTTATTATTACTTTGATCTATCGTCGACTCTGGGCACGGTAGATGCTTAGGAATTTCATGAATATTATCTCTTCTATTTATGATTGTTTGATCTATAGAATTCTTTGATCTACCATTGACTACGGGCATGGTAGATGCTTAGAACTCTCTACAATCAATTCAACAAGACTGTTATACATGAATCATTACTATGGATGTTCAGAATCTACTTTGGAATAGTTTATGATGTTTTAACCGATCTATCATCTAACTAGATAGATTAGGACTTGATTCCAGTTGAAGCATTGATTGAATTAAGTAAGGATGCATTAAAGTAACTACAAGTGGATCCTTAGTGCTCTAGTTCCCATAATCTGATAGTTTCAATTCACAATCTCTTTAAGTCTTTAGTTTAGTTTCTAGTTCTAATCCTTAATTAGTTCAAAGAAATCACACATCTTCAGTCCCTGTGGGTACGGCCTCAATCTCACTGAGATTATTACTACATCGCAACCCTGCACTTGGGGTATAAGCGAATAGCTTTCAAAATCACCTCGCAAGATAAAACGTGTGTGAATGGATCAATTAAGCACTATCATATTCATAAAACCAAAGTATAACTAGGGGAAAATATGTAATATTTTACACTCAACAAATTAGAATCCATTAAGACAAGTTAAGACCGTGAAGAAATGATGATGTGAAAATGGAATAGCCATCGAATAGTGTCTAAATAGGTGCTCTTAACACATACAATCTGGCGCAATCATAGCAATAAAACCGTCACATGTTCCTGGTAATTAGGAACATGGAGCAGTTAGTGCATGAAATTCGGAGGTTGCCCACGTTTACTGAATTTTTTGGACAAGTCAACAGGCAATTACAAGAAAAGCAATAGAAAGAAAAGTAGAGGGGCGATGAAGTACAAAATGGTGTAATAGCCATTCATATAATAGAAGAAGGATTATAATAATAAAAAAAATCAACAAGCAAAAATCGTTGTAACGAGTCCTTTTCCATCCCTAGTTGTCCCATTGCCATCTGCAGTGAAGATTCTTTCTTAGCCGTAAACCGAAGAAATTGGCTAATGTCTGCCGTTTGGGAGTGTATAGCAGTGTCCAATCGCCGAAATTCCTTTTTGTCTTGTAGATGTTTTGTATGCTTCCTTACATATTCTTGCTTCAGTATGATCAGCTCTGCCTCCAGAGCTGTAATCCTAACTTTCAAATTTTCTAACTCGACCTCGGAAGTTTTCATGTAGTGTTCTTGGCCTCGAGCTCCTGGGCAGTGGTCTATGCAAAGATCCTCCTGGATTCAGCCATTGCACATTCAATTTCAAGATGACTGATGATGACACCGGCGTGATAACATGTCTTGAGCAGTCCATGGAACTCCTAGAGGATAAGCACCCAGCTGGCCAGAGCAGGATCTGTCCAGGAGAAGATGCGATATATTTTAACTAATCGATCGAGTTTGTTGACCAACTTGGCATCAAGGGACCCCTCTAAACCCTTCTATAAAAGGACTTGGAGTTCAGCCCTTACATCTTACAGATTGTTGGAGGGAGAGGGAGATTCAGACATGGTTGCATCCCTAGCTATGGCCCTCCGGAAAGAAGAAATGATATCATCCACAGGATGAAGCTCTTCACTTGTGAAGACATGGGAAATTTTGGCCAGAGTCATCTCGATGACCTCGACCGTAGTAGGCTCAAAAGTTTTGGATAGAGTCATCTCAATGACCTTGACTGCAGTAGGCTAAACAGTTTTGGTCGGAGTCATCTCAACGACCTAGATTGCAGTGGCAACAATTGTATCGGCCTCAACCGCATTCTCCTTGGACGTGACCGATGCTTCAGCCGTAGTCGCTTCTATGGTAATAAATTTAGGCTCAGTCAAAGCAGGGATCTCCTTGAACGCTATGGGGGCCGGTCTTACTAGGAGAAGCATCAGAGGAGGTGAAGTTTGCCATTAAGGGCCGAAGGGGAGGTACCATGACCGCACTCTGATCCACTGGCGCAGGAATGCGGGGGAATTTGAATCATGTACTCTGAGTCAGTGGGAAGATTGATGACTTTGGGTGGAATGTTGAAAGGGAGGCCTTCAACACTGACAGTTATCTCTGAATCAATGGTCAGGATCTTAGTAATCATAAGTTCGGTGACCACCGATGGTTTTCGATGTTGGAATTGGGCAACAACTATCTGTTGGTTAATGACCCCTGATGATTGTTGTTATGATGGTTGTTGTTGTGGATGTGATTGTTGTTGTTGAGGTTGAGCCAACACCATCTGTTTCTCGATAGTTGTTAGCTCCAAAGTAACTACAAGAAGAACATAAAAGACTCAGTTGTTGTAAAAGCAGGAAAATATAATACAGATAAATACATGAGCGAGCGATCTCCACCTAGGTTAGATCGAACAACGGAAACAATAGGCTGATCTCTAACAGATTAAGGATTTTTTTATTATGGTCACCAGTGGTCGAGTAGAAGTAGGGAATGATGGTGGGTTATGATGATGAGTGAGATACTTTTTAAAAGGGAGATCAGGATTATTGAATCTCTCTCTATCCCGCCACCATTTATTCCAATACTTATTAAAATGAGAATCATGGAGATGTTTTAAACCATCCATGATCTCTTTTCAATAATCTGTGATAGTGAGATTGGGCCAGTACTTGGCTTTGAAGTAGGTTTCGAAAGAGGATATGGCATTAGCTGAAGTACCCGATGGTCAATGTTCCTTTGTGAATATGGGTAGCGGTCAATCCTTTATTATTATATAAGGCTTGAGAGGATTGACACGCCTATAGGTAAGGACTGGTTCTTGTAAGGGTGGATCAGGCAGGGCTCCAAAATTAGAAAACTTCTTTAGAGTTGTCAATGGCTGTGGAGCAGGGATGAAAGTATCAATATTTGACATAGTGACCTCTTGGTTCACTGGGACAACAACCTTGGTTGACGGGGCTAAAGGAGTGGAGGAAGTGGATGATCTGGTCTTCGCCTTACTCATTGTCTTCTTGGCAGGTGGGGCGACCGGGGGAGCGGTTGTTCTCTTCTTGCTCTTCATCTCTAACTGTCAGACAAAGTGGCTGATGAGCTTGGCAGGATCTCTATTGTACAGTAACTTGGCATAGTGGCACTCCCACTAATCGAAGAAACTATCTATGGCTTGCGGTAGGTTAGGATAGCTAGGAAGTACAAGAGTGTTCACCTCTTGACAATGAGAAGCATTAAGTAAGGCGTTTACACCTGAGTCAAGTACTACCATGTGATTGTAGGGAGGTCGTTTGCATGACTTATACCTAAGAGGGCAGGGGATGTACTGGATGAGGCTGAATTGTTGAGCGAATAACAAAGGATAGTACTGTTCGATCCCAGCCTTAACATTCTTTCCTTGCTCAATTGTACCGCCATACAGAAGATCACGACCGAGGATGTAACTCCCACACACATGGTGCGACCGACCAGCTGAATATTCATCATCTCGCTCAAATAGGCCGATGAGCCAGCCTGGTCCATACGTTTCTCCCTCTTAGAAGTACTTGAAGGTCCTGCTCTTCTTGGTTTTGTTCAGAATAAAGGAGTGTATGTGCTTTTATGTTTAGCACACATGGGTTGTCAAATTTCGTAAGACAAAAGTGCTTCAAGTCAGATCGCAAGTTTAGAATCACAAATACTCTACATGCCTGAAGATGAACTCAAGATTAGCTTATGATTAGCTCAAGATTGGCATATCTTCTCAAGTAGTTGTTGCCCGATTTCAAGACAAGATCAAGTCAAAGTTCAAGACAAGTTGTCTCATATATTTGCCAAAACACAGGTGGTATAACCCTAGAAAGACCCTAGATTAGAATCATTCAAAAAGTCATTAAACTTAGGTTTTAATAATGTTTTTGCTCTGAAATTAGGCAAGCCTAACTTCTGGTTTGGCCAGCCTAACTTCCTCAGCTAACTTCACTTTAAGTTTGGGCAAAATAACAAATTCTATTAAAAACTCAGCTAGCCTAAGTTTTGGTTCGGCTTGCCTAAGCTTAAAATTCGGCTAGCTCGAGTGAGTTCGGGTCAAATTCCAGCAATGCAAACTTTTGATTTTTGTGGGAATTCGGCCATCCGATTGGCAAATTTAACCAGCCGAATTGTAAAATTTGGCCAGCCAAATTTGACCTCGAGCTAGCTAAATTTTGGATAAATCTTATCCCGCGTGATCTGATAACTGTTGGTGTCACGCCTCAAACTCGAAAACCAGGCTCACAAAATTCTTGATCGCCGAATACAGTGCCGACAACCTCTGTAGTACCCCATTCTTGGCTCCCAGCACCCATATATTGGATTTCGATCCTGGGATCCTACAAGGAGGATTTGCATAACCCAGACACAAATAGCAACATCACCACATACCCACTACAATAAAAAAAACTTTTAAGTACAACGCATAAAGGGAAATATAAGACATGTATCAAAAACTCCAGAAGCTCAGCCGCACACTCCTACCTCATTGCTGATACATCCTAGCATCACCTGCACGCAACGATCATGGATAAGCTTATCGAAAGCTTAAGGGTGGTGTAAGAGTGTGTGCAATATATGTGCCAAGTATACAATTTTAGGGTAATGCAAAAATACTGGGAAGTCCAAGAATGTTATATGAAAATGCTGGCGAGTCCATGAATGCTATCAGCCATATCAAGGCCTTCCAATACAAGACCTATGTAGCCAAATATTATATGTAAGATGCAACGCAAGCATACCAGTCCTTAGTTAGATCCACATATCAGTACGGTTCCTCTATGGAAAATCCACATATCAGTACAGTTCCTCTCTTGAAAATCATCGAGGTTTAGTACATCTTTGCCAGCTTCCGCCCCATCTAAGCGCTCAACTGGGCAAGTGGAAGAGACCTTACTATCTGCCTGCCGGCCCGACTCATCAATAGTAGAGCCATTCCTCAAGCTAGTCAAACTCAACCTGACATTACCCCCTCCCCTCAGGTGGGTAAGGCCACACTCCCTTCCAACCGACCACGACAGTGGGAGACGCGGCCTTCTGGTATTGGGCACTCTGGCCCTCATGTATCCACTCGATCTCAACATTGGAGTAACCTCCTGGTACCATAAGGGTTTAAAGAGTTTCACCCAGTGACATCTATGGTGCCCCATGTCTAGAACCAAAACATTTCTAGTGTCCAATCCTACCATCCAAGACATGTCTGTGGAGGTTACAGCCCGGATGTCACTAGGGCGTACAGTAATCATATCACACAAATGCAAGATGTAGAGTCATACTATCTAGTCATACAGTAATCCTGCGTGTACCGCGCGCTCATGTGGGGTAACTCAGTCTCTCAGGGAGTCCCATAAACATCTCAGCCCAATGACACATGTTATGATCAATCACTTCTCATAACAAACATGCAAATGATGCGTATGGGCATGTATTATGATGTTCTACTAGGCATATCCAACGATGATGTTATACTCTCCTATAATCAATGGATGGCCTAAATGGCATACTTATATCAAGGATGGGCCTAAGTACAAAGAGTGGGTTTCCTCACCCTCTCCATCACGTATTAAACTGGGCTTCCTATAGGGCCCAATAAGCACAAGATGGGCTAGCATCAATGGGGGCCCAACGGTTTGGGGTTAGCCCAATGAGGTGAGATGGCTCATACTAATATCAACAGAGGGGGGGTGGGGGGGAATGATTTGGGACAGCCCAATGAGAATAAATGGGGAATGGGCTTAACAATGGGCCCTACGAAATTTGAAACGTGGACATTTAACCACCATTGCTCCTAGAGTACAGCCCGTTATGAAATCTAACTTACAATAGGACCCATGGCCCGTATACTACCTAGGGGAAAGAATGAGCAACATACATATCATTTCACACATCATGGTAGCCTCAAGAAACGGCCCATGGTCCACATACATCAAGGTGGGCTACTTGGGACAACCCATAGCCCAAAAATACAATGGCCAAGGGAACATACAATACATGCATCATGGTGGACCTCATGGGTAGTCCGTATGCCCCAAAAAATAGTTGGGCTAGGTACACATCACATATATCATTGTGGAGCTTATAGGTCAGCCCAAATTTTGGAAAATTGGATGGACAACATAAATTTAATCACATACATCATAGTGGGCTTACAAACAGCCCACAAGGCCCAACACAATGGATGGGCAACACATGCATCAAAGAGAGCTCTAAGGCTAGACGTCCAGCCCATCTGGGCCTGCTAGACGTTGAAAAATCTAGATAGCATGGTTCTACTTTAATCAGAAGAAAGATGGGCGTCACAAGGCATTAAAGGGGCCCATAATCTCAGAAAAATAAATGTATGGTGTGTATACATAACACCTTTAATCTGGTGGGCCTCACAACTTCAAGACATACAACTATATGCAATAATTTTCATTGGGCCCTTGCTGGACATCTAGCCTGCCTAACTTTCTAGGCTTATTGGGGTCCAGTAAATAGGTTATTCAGTTAAAATAAATACTTCAAGGTGGCCCATACATGTTACAGTGGGCCCCACCAGATGGAAAGCATGAATACAACACATATATCAGGGTGGGCCTAGCGCTGGACAACCAATCCAGCAGCGCCCAACCCAGCTGGATGGCCCAAAGGGGCCTGAACGGTTGGCCTAAAAATACACTCAAAGTGGGCCATAAATGGGGGTAAATGGAGAAAACAAAACACATACACCAAGGGGATAAAACACATACTTCATGGCTGGCCAGTGAGTTGCTGGATATACATGTTGCTGGCCCTGTTTAGTTCTACCTTTGGAATGGGCCCAAGGCCTGCCTAATCTTGGAAAATGGGTGGATGATATGCACCCTCAAATGTATAGCAAGATGGGGTCCACATGAGTGGCCCACCAACCCAAAGATCAGGCTGATATTTATGGTTTTCCCTTCATACAGGCTGCTGGATGGTCCCAACTGTTGGATCATCCAGGCCTCTTGGGCCCACTGCAGGGGCGTCCCACCAAGGCTAGATGTTGGGGATACAATCATACATCAAGGTGGGGTCCACACACCAGCGGACCACCACACTATAGTGAGAAAATCAAGCCAATATATATGGTTTTGCCCCATCCAGATGGCCAGCAATGTGGGCCAGAAAATAGGACAGTAACATGCTACTGCATGATGTAGCTCACACGTTGCTAGATGGGTGGATGTACATCATATTCCTCAAGGTAAGGCCCTCCTAGATGGGTCACACACATCCAGACCTAAGCCACCATCTATATCATCCATTCATCCGGCCTACATGGTCATCCAACTCGTGCAGCCCAACGGCTAGCAATATTGGCCTAGACATCCAGCAGCATGAGCAACAGGGACATCCTTGCTGCTAAACGGTCTAGCTGCCATGGACATATCAGGTGGGCCACACATCAGGGAGAAAGAGAGAGAAGGAGAGAGAGAAATAAAAAATCGGCCAGGGCTCCGCCACTATTAGCCCCTCAAAGTGATCCAATCCATACATCAAATGAGTCCATCCTAGCATGGGCCTTACATCAACAATCTAAGGTGGGATGCCATCCCCACCATAAAACCAAGGGTCTAGATGACCCTTCAATGCTATAGATCAAGCAAAACATCATGATGGGGTCCATGGAGAATGGCCCCATCATGGCATGTGCATACAAGGTAAGGTGGGCCATTGGCCACACCTAGGGGTCAAGATAGGATCCTCACTATTGATTGGTGGGTCCTACTTGCCCCATACTAGAAGAAATCAGTGTCCATGTAAGAAATGAAAAGAAACTAGTCTTAGGAGGCACTCACTCCTCCTCTTTTTATCCTTCTTCTACCCTTAAGTTCTCGAGCTTCAATGAGGGTCTTTCAATGGTGGAGATGGGTTATGGACGGTTGGATTGGGAAGGTTTTAGGGTGAAAGAGGGTTGGAATGGTTGGGCTCTCATGGACATCCCAAGCTTCCTTGCTAGCAAGAATGAGGAAGATGAGAGGGATAGAGGGATGTGAATGAGGGTCAATATGACTATGTAAGATGATTATTGCATGTGTAAGAAGCATGACATGCCTAACAATTATTACTAGCAAGCATGGGATGGGGTAGGGTGATGTCACCCTAGGCTAGGTAGCATAGGATGACATCATCCTCATGATGACTTTCTAGGGAATGCACTTTATCAGGAAATATATGGTCCCACAACGCGTGGTCCATGGCCAAGATAATGTGCGGGCTATATCTCCTAATCTAGGCATTACATTGGCGCACAAGACGCTGTGTTGGAACCGTGGCGACGGTGCAGTCGCACTCGTATAGGTCTCGGGTTGAGTTAACTCAGGTTTACATATGCGACTTGAGGTCGCTCGTAAATGCTGTCTACAGGTCGCGGGTTACTAGAATTCGATGGGGAGGACTGTGGGATCCTAAGGAAAGAGAGATACTAGGACATGGGCCTTACATGACAGGCCCCAAACTCGGAAACTGGGCTCACAAATCTGGTGCCGACAGCCTTTGTAGTACCCCATTCTCGACTCCTAGAGTCCGTACGCCAGATTCCGATCTTGGGATCCTACGAAGAGGATTTTTAACGTACATTTATCCCGCTAGAAGCATAACCCACAAACAACAACAACTAGAAACATCACCACATATCCTCTATAATCAAAACTTTAAGTGCAATGCGTATAAAGGGAAATACAAAGATAATAATAGAAACTCCAGAAGCTCTGCATCATGCTCTTGCTCCAGCTCAGCTATGACATAGCGTCACCTGCACACATCTATCGTGTGTAAGCTTATAAAAAGGTTAGAGGGTGGTGTAAGTGTGTGGGCAAGGTAAGTGTCATGTATGCAATAATAGAGCAAAACGGAAACATGCTGGTAAGTCCATAAATTTCATCAGCCTTATCTAAGTTATGTGATGTAAAACATAATAAACCAATATCATATACTGAGAAAGCAATGTAAATCAATTATGCAATCGGAGAATAGTAAGTCAAAAATCAGATATCGAGGATGCAATTCAATATGCAAATTCTGATAAGTCTACGAATACCGTCGGCTGTATCTAGGCCATATAAATGCAAAAACATAGCAACCCAAATGCCATATGCCACGGATGTAATGCAATATGTAAATCGTGATGAGTTCATAATACCATCAACCTTATTCTGGATATGCAATATAGATGCATAGTAAATGTTCACTCCCCATGTGCAGGGTTATGATGTAGTAATAAACTCGGTAAGACAGAGGTCGAATCCTAAGGGACTGAAACCTGTACGTTATCTAAAATTAAATAGATCTAGAACTAGACTAAGATGTACTCTAAATCAAATAGAATTTAATGAAGAATTATGAAATTATTATTTAAAAGTTAGAAAAACTTTAGAGAGAAGGACGCTAGGGATTCAGAGGATCCACTTGTAGAGATCAGGGAGATCTTATTCCAGCTTCAGGAATCATGGAATTTAACTGAACTGTCGTTGACATAGTTTCAAAGAGATGAAAGGTATATGAATTAGAATGGATTCCATCACCAAACCATGCCCAGGACACTATGAAAAACAACATAATTAAACTAATTACCAACCAATCAACATGTATGAAGTTAGAAAGGGTACTGTCATCCGACCATGCCCAGGAGACTATGGTGAACAACAGGGCTTCCTGGCGTCATAAACATGAAAAGGAAAAGAAAATATTCAAAGCCATCACAGATCCACTGTAATTTCAGTCACAACAGACCATTAAAGACTAAAAACACTCCATTAATTAACCCAAATCAACATTAGTTCAGTTCATAAATTAACTAAAATCATAAAATAAACTCTCCCATCTCACTACAAGCTTCACCTCTTAGCCCTACTTAAGAGGTTTAGCCACACATAATTAGGCTACTGGCTCTAAAAGAAGACATTGAATGGAAACAAAAATAGAAAAAGAAAAGCAAGAAAAACTAATGAAGCCAGGCTGCTCACAGCTTTTTCTCTTCTGCCCCTTTCCACGTCCCAGATGTCCCTTTTTTATAGGCAATATAATAGATGGAAGTCGACTGGATGCGTAGAGGTTGCTAGAGTCGGTGGCTGTAGCTTGCGCAGCAAGTTTTAATACGCAACACGTTCCACAACCGGAACTCGCAATAACGCAAGACAACCTGCGCTTGGCTCGGAATTTCGAAGTAGTGAACACATTTCAACTTGGAATTCCTCCATGGTTAGGGTCATCTGGAGCCTGGGCGTCAACTGGATGGTTCAGATCATCAAAACGAGCCATGATAGTGGCCCACGACTCCCTCGAAATCTGAGATTTTTCGGACGCTTAAACAGGGTTGCGGGTCATCGTTCGCTGCGGCATTGGTGGGGCCACACCCTTCGGCGTCTGAGAAATCCAGTCCGTTCACCGAATTCCTATCGGAATTTCGGTCGAAAATGTCTCATTTTGGACTTCTGGTGATGAGGCCCACAGGATCCTTCGTTCCGCCGTTCATCCTCTGTTCGAATAATAAAAACCCGATCTTCGCTGTCGATTGAAAGACTGCCACCTAGGCAGTGGTAAAAGGGCCATTTTAGTTCTGATGAACGGTGCCAATCAGTCATATGGACTGATATGATGGGCCATCTGCAATCACCTGTAAGTCCCTATTTGCAGCAGCGGGAAGCAGAATATAAGATTTCTTTTTAAAACAAAGGAAGGCGGTCAAACTCCCTTTTGACCAGCTCAGCCGATCCGGTGCAACAAGAGTGCACTTGTGCACTGTGCACTACTACTTCCCATGGGGTCCACTACAGTGTTTCAGATGTAATCTGCTCCATCCATCCAATCTTCTAGCTAATTTAAAGGGTCGATCCCAAGTTTGAAGCTTATCCAGAGATCAAGTGGGCCCCAGATTGACGATCTGTGGCTGATCTGTCCGTTGGGCCATTTCCACGAAGAGTCAATGGGCAAAATTCGATGTGTACGGTTAAATTATAGTCCTCAGGTCATATATGAAGTCTCGAGCCAAACAGATGGTGGGAACCCTGTGATCTTGTGTTCTAGACCAATTTCGGGCCATTTGAACTTCAGTTTCTCAATTTTCTCGATTTTCTGACGTATAAATCTGTCGATCTTGCTCCCCTTGGGTCCGTCCCTTGCCTTGGTGATCATCAGAGTGTTAAATCCAAGCTTTTAGCATCCTTTTTCAACTTAAGCTCCTAAATTCAACTTACAGCATAAACACGATTAAATCGGCCTTTAAACAGTATCTTATGCGTAAATCCAGGAAATAGTCGGGGTCTAATATGCAATATTTGACCCTCAACATAACCCCCAACCAGCATTTTGCTAGTCCCAAGCAAAATATGTGAAAAATAAGTTGAGAATTACAGGATAATTTCTATGAACTCGAGTGATTTCTTGAGAAATAATTCAGATACGAGAAATCTAAGAATCATGACTGTTGGAAATTATTTTCTCTTGGACCCAAGCACACAGTAAGCTTCACAATCAAGTTCATGGTATTAATCCAACAATCAGAAAAATTCTAAACATTGAGTTTCATGGGTATATAGTGTAATCTCAGCTTATCAATATTAAAATTCACTTCTCTATTTCAAGGTATCATTGATAACCAATAGAAGGATTCATGATAAAAACCAAAACCAAAACCTGCCTCATAGATCAACCTACCAACTTTTGATTTTTCCATTAAGAGTGATGCCAAGAAGGGAAATCAAGGCCTCACCTATAGGGAGCAAACCTATGGTGAAAATTATTTGCCCAACCCTTTCCAAAGGTATCTTTTTCTTCTTTCTTTTTTTTTTTAGCTGGGTATCTTCTTTTTCTTGAACTGATCATGACAAGCAAATTCTCAGACTGGTTCCTTACATGCTTAGTAGTTACCAAGTAACGCTTCAATATCAAACTGAAACATTAATGTGAAAGAGAGATGTACCATGTGAAATCATGACTCAATCAATGTTTATAACTTCTAATTCTGGATTAACACTTCAATCTTAACTATGAAATCTAACAGATGCTAAATCCAATAGTCATAAATTACTAATATTACGTATCTTAAAATTCTAAATCTAAGATGGTCATCAAAATCACTTCGAATTCATAAGAAAGTTCAGAAAAATTTAAAATTTTTCATAATTTTGCTCAAGACCAAGAAAGAACTGATTAGGTAACCTAATCCCCCACCCCCAACCTAAAATCTACATTGTCCTCAATGTAAAAGATATAAACATGCAATGCACATGGGACAACGAAAGTAAATGAGAAGTGATGGGAGGATAGTACCTGGATAATGAATCGAGAGAGATTTTTCAAGAGATCGCTTGAAGAGAGCAGGTTAGTACGAGAGAGAAAGAAAAATAAAAATAAAATCCTACCTATACCACTTTCGTAGGTGCTCTCGATTGCATTTAGCGTATGCAACAAGCCTTTAAATCCCTAGGTTACCCCTAGTGGACGAGTTGTAGTCTCGTGAGGGTTTGCAGTAATGTTACCCACAGACATTGAACTATCTAACTAGAAAAATAAAATGAAAAGCTGGGTTGCCTCCCAGGAGCGCTAAATTTACCATCTTCAGCCAGAAAAATAAAGCAACAATCCTAGTCCTATGAAAGCGATAAACCCACCTATACCTCCATCAGACTATGGGATCAATCCTGGTAAACAGGAGCAGTCAGAGGTATGGACATGTCCTCTGAATCAAATGTCTCAACAAATGGCTTTAATCGATGTCCGTTGACTTTAAACTCCTTGCCATTGTCGGGATCTCTTATCTCGATGGCCCCATGAGGATAA
Source organism: Magnolia kwangsiensis (assembly GCA_037074715.1). NCBI lineage: Eukaryota > Viridiplantae > Streptophyta > Magnoliopsida > Magnoliales > Magnoliaceae > Magnolia > Magnolia kwangsiensis. The sequence continues at coordinate 18,082,877 of CM073587.1, read as the reverse complement.
GCAGTGACTAAAATGTAAGGGCCGGTCCAACGAGATCGAAGCTTACCCGGAAAGAGATGTAGTCGAGAATCGTACAAAAGGACTTTTTGACATGGCGTCAATGATTTTCATAAAATATGTTGATCATGAAACGCCTTCATCTTATCCTTGTAAATTCTCAAGTTTTCGTACGCATCATTCCGGATTTCTTCCAGTTCATTTAATTGAAGTTTACGTAGCGAGCCAGCGTTGTCCAGATTGAAATTCATATTTTTGATCGCCCAGTACGCTTTATGTTCCAACTCCACAGGCAAGTGACATGTCTTCCAATAGACGAGTCTAAAGGGAGATGTTCCAATAGGGGTTTTAAAAGCAGTACGGTATGCCCATAAGGCATCGGTCAATCGGACTGACCAATCCTTACGATCAGGGTTAACCGTTTTCTCTAGGATATGTTTGATCTCCCTATTAAAAATCTCAGTTTGCCCACTTGTCTGTGGATGGTATGAGGTGCTCACCTTATGAGAGATACCATATTTCTTCATTAAGCTCTCAAATAGTCTGTTACAAAAGTGTGAGCCCCCGTCACTAATGATGGCTCGAGGCGTCCCAAACCGCTACAAGATGTTTTCTTTTAAAAATTTAATAACCGTGCGATGGTCATTGTTGCGCACGGAATTGCCTCGACCCATTTAGTGACATAATCTACGGTGAGCAAAATATATAAATTTTCAAAGGATTGGAGGAAAGGTCCCATGAAATTGATGCCCCAGCAATCAAATGCTTCTATGATAAGAATGAGATTCAAGGGCATCATATTTCGACGGGACAATGCTCCCAATTTTTGACAACGCTCACAAGCCTTGCAAAACTCATGAGTGTCCCTGAACATGGTGGGCCAATAAAAGCCACATTGTAGAATCTTGGCCGTGGTCTTTTTAGTAGAAAAGTGACCACCACAGGCCTGTGAGTGACAGAAGGAGATGACACTCTGATGCTTATCCTCTGGCACACATCTCCTTAAGATTTGGTCTGATCAATATTTAAACAAATATGGATCGTCCCCAAAAAAGTTACACACCTTGGAAAAGAATTTCTTCTTATCTTGTGACGTCCAATGTGTCGGTATGGAACCTGTAGCAAGATAATTAGCAATATCAGCAAACCAAGGTGAATGGGAGACTCTAAAAAGTTGTTCATCAGGGAACATGTTATTGATATGAGTCGCCTTAAGGGAATCAGAGGTATTAAGGTGAGAGAGATGATCGGCCACTACGTTCTCTACTCCATTTTTATCTTTAATTTTCAAATCGAATTCTTAGAGCAGAAGGATCCATCGTATTAGGCGGGGCTTAGAATCATTCTTAGAAAGAAGATACTTAAGTGTCGCGTGATCTGTGTAGATGATGATCTTGGATCCGATCAGGTAGGACCTAAATTTTTTCAAAGCAAACACTACAGTTAAGAGTTCCTTTTCCGTAGTTGAGTAGTTCATTTGGGCAGGATTTAGAGTCCTACTTGTGTAATGAATGACGTAATACCGCTTATCCTTTCTCTCGCCTAGAACCGCTCCAAGAGCATAATCAGACGCGTCGCACATAAGCTCAAAAGGCAGGCTCCAGTCGGGTGGCTGCATGATAGGTGCAGTGGTTAACATGCCCTTAAGCTTGGTGAAAGCTTCTTGGCACTGCTCAGTCTACTCGTATGGTGCATCCTTTTGAAGAAGATTACATAAAGGACGAGAGAGGAGACTAAAGTCCTTTATGAATCGTCTGTAAAATCCTGCATGTCTTAGGAAGGATCACACGACTCTGATGTTCTTGGGTGGAGGTAGGTTAGAGATAAGATCAATTTTTTTCTTATCTACCTCGATTCCCTTGGACGAGATGATATGCCCAAGGACAATTCCCTTTTGAACCATAAAATGACACTTTTCCCAATTAAGTACCAAATTCTTTTCTTCACATCTTTTCAGCACACATTTAAGACTCTCTAAGCACTCGCTGAAAGATGAACTGAAAACAGAGAAATCGTCCATGAAGACCTCTAGATATTTCGCCACCATGTCAGAGAAGATACTCATCATGCATCGTTGAAAGGTGGCAGGGGCACTACATAACCCGAATGGCATCCTTCTGCAAGCAAAGGTGCCATAGGGACATGTAAATGTGGTCTTTTCCTGGTCCTCAGGGGCGATTTCAATCTGATTATATCCTGAATACCCGTCAAGAAAACAGTAATAGGAATGACCAGCTAGCCTTTTCAAGATTTGATCAATGAAGGGCAAAGGAAAGTGGTCTTTTCTTGTGACGGTATTCATCTTTCTGTAGTTAATGTACATTCTTCAACCAGTAGTAACTCCGGTCGGCACGAGCTCATTATTGGCATTGGCTACGATGGTGACCCCGAACTTCTTAGGGACCACCTGAGTTGGACTCACCCATTGACTATCGGATATGGGGTATATGATGCCCACGTCCAATAGTTTGAGAACCTCGGCCTTAACCACTTCCTTCATATTTGGATTTAGTCTACGTTGTGATTGCCGAACAGCCTTTGCATTATCCTCAAGATATATGCGATGAGTATAAAATGATGGGTTAATTCCTTTGAGGTCCGCTATCGTCCATCCAAGAGCTCCCTTATGTTCAATGAGAGTAGATATGAGCATACTCTTTTATTCTTTCTCCAATTGGGTAGAGATCACCACTGAGTATGTCTCATCTTGACCTAAATAGATATATTTTAACTCAGAGGGCAAAAGTTTTAGGTCAAGCTTCGGTGGCTTGAGGTTAGATGGTAGAGGCACTACATCAGTTTGGGGCAACTCTTCAAATTGTGGCCTCCACTGGTTAACTTCAAGTACCGGTGCAGTATCCAGCATGACACACGTCTCCCTAATTATATCATCATCAAGATCATGGGAGTAGGCCAGGCACGTCTCTAGAGGGTCAGAGGATAATGTGAGAGGCATTCTATCTTCAATAAAAGAATCAATCATGTTAATATCGTGAAAATCGTCATCATCCTCTGAGTTGCTGCCGTTATTGAAAAAGATATTCGATTCCAATGTCAAATTTCCAAAAGACATAGTCATGACACCATTCCTGCAATTGATAATTACATTTGAAGTGGACAGGAATGGGTGACCAAGAATGACAGGAATCTGAGTGCTCGTGTCATTGATGGATTCGGTGTCCAAGATGATAAAATCTAAAGGGTAGTAAAATCTATCAACTTGGACCAACACATCCTCGATTATCCCTCTTGGTACACGAACAGAGCGGTCAGTAAGTTGTGGAATGGTCCGGATGGGTTTTAATTCACCCAAACCTAACTGTTGGTATACCGAGTAGGGAATTAGATTGATGCTCGCTCCTAAGTCAAGAAGTGCGTGATCAATTCGATAGTTTCCGATTACACATGATATGGTTGGGCAACCAGGATCTTTGAATTTTTGCGGCACATCTTGTTTTAGGACGGCACTCACTTTCTCAGTTAAGGAAATCTTCTTTTGAACACCTTGCCGTCGTTTGGTCATGCATAAGTCCTTTAGGAATTTGGCATATAAAGGTATCTGTATTACGACATCAAGTAGAGGAATGTTGACTTTCACTTGTTTCAACACCTCTAGGATATCCTGAGAGTGAGAGAGACGTTTTGGTGCAACCAACCGTTGGAGAAACGGAGCAACTGGCTTCTCTAGAGGTTTCGGTTCAAATTTTTATGAGGCATCACTAGATTCATCGTTATTGTCCTCTTCTAGTTCTTGAGGCCTTTCAGGCCTTACCGGAAGAGTTTTATCAATAACCTTCCCACTCCTAAGAGTGGTGATGGATTTAGCGTGTCCCATTTGATTTGAAGAGATGGGATCACTTATCTCGTATTGCGGTTTAGGATTGGGGAGTGATTGTGCAGGGAGCATCCCTTTTTCCATAGCCGTCATACATGAATCTATTCTTTACATAAAATCTGAAATTCCTTGCATTGTCCGAGCCAGCTCTTGTATGGAAATTTGAACCGATTCTTCTTAAGGTTTCCCCTGATTTGGATTTTGATTGAAGAAACCTTGAGGGGTAGCAGTTTGTCCATTCCTCCAACTAAAATTAGGATGATTTTTCCAGCCAGGATTGTACGTATTAGAGGATGGTTCATTGAAAGGTCTTTGATAGTTATTTACGACATTGGATTGTTCATTCAATACTTCTCAAAAGGCAGGTATTGTAGGACAATTTTTAGTAGTATGAATGTTGCAATCACAGATGCCACAAACACTTTCATTAACCTTTTCCTTCTTTCCTTCCATGGCCTCAAATTTTCTGGTGAGATTAGCCACCTTAGTGTTAAGATCATCATCCTCTTTCAGGAGATATGTTCCGCCCTTTTTCTTTGAATGAGTCAGCCTAGACGTAGTGTTTGTCTTTGGGTAATAGTCCCATGATTGAGTTTTTTCAGCGAGACTATCGAGGTAATCCCATACCTCGTCGACATTTTTATTAATGAATTCTCCATTACACATTATCTCGACCAATTGGACCATGGAAGATGTCAGTCCATCGTAGAAAAAATTTGTAATGCGCCACATTTCAAAGCCGTGTTGTGGGCATGAACTGACCAAATCCTTGAACCTTTCCCAACATTGGAAGAATGTTTCATCTTCCTTTTGGGTAAAGTTCATGATTGCTTTTCTGAGGGTAATTGTTTTATTATGTGGAAAAAATTTCTTCATAAATTCCCTCTGCATATCATTCCATGTGCCAATGGATCTAGGATGCAGTGAGTGAAACCACGTCTTGGCCTTCTCTTTCAAGGAAAATGGAAAGAGTTTCAGCCTAATAGTATCCTCAGATACATTAGGAAAGTATAAGGTGGTTATAATCTCGTCGAACTCTTTCAGATGTAGATACGGTTCTTTAGACTCGAGCCCATGGAACTTAGGAAGGAGTTGGATAACCCCTGGCTTGATGTCCATCTGTCCTGTATTCTCAGAAAAAATCATACATGAGGGTGTACTCACCCCCACGGGTTGTAAATAATCTCATAAAGTACGAGGCGGGGGTGCTTGATGCACCTCATTTTCAGCTTGTACTTCCTCAACCCTCGGTTGTGGTAGTGCTTGAGGTTGATTTTCAGCCATAACCTCAATTTCAATTCTAAACTTAGACCTAAAAAAGATAAATGAAATAAAAATCTAGAAAGAAAGAGAGGATTTGGAAAGAAATTACCAGATTGGAGTTCCTAAGTTAAAAACCTGCAAAACAAACCAAAACAAGTTAGTTTCTAAGAATAGAAAGTCTAAAATTATAAAATTCCTAATTAAAAGTGAACTAATTTCTAAAGAAAAGAAGAAATTCCAAAGAAGGTAGAAAGTTTCTAAAATGAATTAGGAAAGTCTTAACTAAAAAGTAATAAAAGAGATGTGAAAAATAGAAAGTAGAAATTAGAAAGATCTTACCGAATTAGAAGTTCTTGTCTTAAAGCCTACAAAAGAAATGTTAGTTTTAAAAATAAAAAGAAAAACTTGAAACTAAAGTTAGCAAAATCCTAATCTTAAACTAATTCTAAAACTAAATAATTTCAGAAAATCGTAGCCGACAGTCCCCAGCAACAGCACCAAAAACTTGTTCACTCCCCAAGTGCAGGGTTGTGATGTAGTAATAAACTCGGTAAGACCGAGGTCGAATCCCAAGGGACTGAAACCTGTACGTTATCTAAAATTAAATAGAACTAGAACTAGACTAAGATGTACTCTAAATCAAATAGAATTTAATGAAGAATTATGAAATTATTATCTAAAACTTAGGAAAAATTCAAAGAGAAGGAAGCTAGGGATTCAGAGGATCCACTTGTAGAGATCAGGGAGATCTTATTCCAGCTTCAGGAATCATGGAATTTAACTGAACTTCTGTTGATATAGTTTCAAAGAGATGAAAGGTATATGAATTAGAATGGATTCCATCACCAAACCATGCCCAGGAGACTATGGCAAACAACAGAATTAAACTAATTACCAACCAATCAACATGTATGAAGTTAGAAAGGGTACTGTCATCCGACCATGTCCAGGAGACTATGGTGAACAACAAGGCTTCTTGGTGTCATAAATATGAAAAGAAAAAGAAAATATTCAAAGCCATCGCAGACCCACTGTAATTTCAATTACAAAAGACCATTAAAGACTAAAAACACTCCATTAATTAACCCAAATCAACATTAGTTCAGTTCATAAATTAACTAAAATCATAAAATAAACTCTCCCATCTCACTACAAGCTTCACCTCTTAGCCCTAGCTAAGAGGTTTAGCCACACATAATTAGGCTAATGGCTCTAAAAGAAGACATTGAATGGAAACAAAAATAGAAAAAGAAAAGCAAGAAAAACTGATGAAGCCGGGCTGCTCACAGCTTTTTCTCTTCTGCCCCTTTCCACATCCCAGATGTCCCTTTTTTTATAGGCAATATAATAGATGGAAGTCGCCTGGATGCGTAGAGGTTGCTAGAGTCAATGGCTGCAACTTACGCAGCAAGTTTTAATACGCAACACGTTTCGCAGCCGGAACTCGCAATAACGCAAGACAACTTGCGTTTGGCTCGGAATTTGGAAGTAGTGAACACGTTTCAACTTGGAATTCCTCCATGGTTAGGGTCATCTGGAGCCTGGGCGTCAACTGGATGGTTCAGATCATCAAAACGAGACATGATATTGGCCCACGACTCCCTCAAAATTTTGGATTTTTCAGACGCTGAAACAGGTTTACAGATCATCGTTCGTTGCGGCTTTAGTGGGGCCCACACCCTTCGGTGTCTGAGAAATCCAGTCCGTTCACCGAATTCGTATCAAAATTTCGGTCGAAAATGTCTCATTTTGGACTTCTGGTGATGAGGCCCACAGGATCCTTCGTTCCGCCGTTCATCCTCCATTCGAATAATAAAAACCCAATCTTCGCTGTCGATTGAAAGGCTGCCACCTAGGCAGTGGTAAAAGGGCCATTTTAGTTCTGATGAACGGTGCCGATCAGTCATATGGACTGATATGATGGGCCATCTGCAATCACCCGCAAGTCCCTGTTTACGGCAGCAGGAAGCAGAATACAAGATTTCTTTTTAAAACAAAGGAAGGCGGTCAAACTCCCTTTTGACCAGCTCAGCCGATCCGGTGCAACAAGAGTGCACTTGTGCACTGTGCACTACTACTTCCCATGGGGTCCAATGCAGTGTTTCAGATGCAATCTGCTCCATCCATCCAATCTTCTAGCTAATTTAAAGGGTCGATCATAAGTTTGAAGCTTATCCAGAGATCAAGTGGGCCCCAGATTGACGATCTGTGGCTGATCTGTCCGTTGGGCCATTTCCACGAAGATTCAATGGGCAAAATTCGACGTGTACGGTTAAATTATAGTCCTCAGGCCATATATGAAGTCTCGAGCCAAACAGATGGTGGGAACCCTGTGATCTTATGTTCTAGACCAATTTCGGGCCATTTGAATTTCAGTTTCTCGATTTTCTCGGGTTTCTGACGTGTAAATATGTCGATCTTGCTCCCCTTGGGTCCGTCCCTTACCTTGGTGATCATCAGAGCGTTAAATCTAAGCTTTTAGCATCCTTTTTCAACTTAAGTTCCTAAATTCAACCTGCAGCATAAACACAATTAAATCGGCCTTTAAACAGTATCTTATGCGTAAATCCAGGAAATAATCGGGGTCTAATATGCAATATTTAACCCTCAACAGTAAACCAAATGATATGTGTTGAGGATACAATGCAATATATAGTGTGAATGAAATGACCAAGCTAGAGTGTGAAGTCGGGATGATAACATGTAGTATCACAGGTTATGAGGTCCATCATAAGGGACTTCTATCCAAACCACTCCCATACCTAAATTTGGATAGCCAAACTCAATATTGTAAACTCTTGATCTTAGGTTGGTCGTGCGCCCCAACCGAAATCCTGGCCACTGCAAAGGTACACATGATGACTTGATTGCGCACCACCAGCCCAAGTGGATAGTGAGTGAATGAATGAATGAGTCAAATGATGAGTATGCAACTCCCATTCAGTAAGTCCACATATCAGTATAGCGCATCTCTGGAATATCACTGAGGTCTAGTACACTCCACAATGGTTGCCGCCTCCCTAGCCGTACAACCAACGAGTAGAAAAGACCTCACTATCCGCCTAGCCAGTAGTCTGTCAATACCTACCCGGCTCATCAATAGCGGACCCATTAATGAGCTGGTCATACCCAGCCTAGCTTATAGCCCCCTCACTCGGGCTGATAAGGCCACACCCCCTCCCAACCGACCATGACATAGTGGGAGACGTCGTCTACTGGTATTCAGCACTCAGGCACTCATGTATCGACTCGGTCTAAACATTGGAGTATCCTCCGGTACCAAGAGAATTTTGGAACTCTCACCCAAGGACATCCTATGTGCCCTACAATGTTAGAAACAAATATTTTCAGTATCCCATCTAGTCATCCACGATGAACCTGTGGATGCCACAGCCCTGATATCGTTAGAGTACTAAGTGATCATTTCACTCAAATGCGAGATGCATGAGTCATACCATCCAGTCATGCGTCAAACCTACGTGTGCCATGCGATCATGTGGGGCAAGTCCGTCTCTCAGAGAGTCCCATAATAATCCTCCCAATGACATGTGTTATGATAAAACACTCCTTATATCAAGCATACATATGATGTGCATAGGCATAAATTGTGAAGCTATACTAAGCATGTTATATGATGATGATGTACTCTCCTCATATCAAGGATGGGCTTAGACGGACTACTCATATCAAGAATGAGCCTAACGAGGCCTAAGGGAAGGTCACAATGTGGACATTTAACCATCATTGCTCTTACAATGTGGAGATCAAACCATCATTGCCTCCAAGGTATGGTCCATCATAAACATCATTAAATACATCATGGTGGAATCACACATCACATCGGTCCTCATATACATCGCTTTGGGCCTCACATAAGGGCCTCACATACATCGCATTGGGCCTCATTCATGGGCCTTGAATACATCACAATAGGCCATATTCCATGGGCCTAGAATACATCACAATGGACCACACCCATGGGCCTCGAATACATCACATTGGGCCTCACTCATGGGCCTCATATACATCATATTAGGCCACATCACATGGGCCTCATATACATCAAGTGGGCTACATTGCATAGGCCTCATATACATCACAATGGGTCACATCACATGGACCTTACACATCGTAATGGGCTGCATTACATGGGCCTCATATACATCACAATGGGCCTCTCACACGGGCCTAATATACATCGCATCGGGCCTTATCAAATGGGCCGCAAACACATCATATTGGGCCTTGCCAAATAGGCCACAAATACATCACATGGGCCTCATCAAATGAGCCGCAAACAAATCATATTGGACCTGGCTAAATAGGCCACAAATACATCACATGGGCCTTATAAGGCAGCCCATTGCCCAGAGAAATGGATGGGTAGTGCGCACATAACACACACATCATTGTGGGCCACACAGATACAACAATTGGGTCCCAAATTATCAAGGCAGTAGCAACGTGGGCCTCTTGATCGGACGGTGTGGATCAAGGCATACATCATGGTGGATCCCACAGGTCAGCCACACGATCCAGAAAATGGATGAACGGTGTGGATTAAAATACACACATCGGGTGGGTCAGCACCATCCCAGCTGGACAATGTGTACAAAACACGTACATAATGGTGGATCACACCGTCTCTTGTTGGATGGTGGGGATATAATACATAAATCATGGTGGGCTACATAGATGGGGTCCATGTCCAGCTGGACTGGATGACGTGGATACAACACGTACAACATGGTGGCCCACACACCACGGTCTTGGGATGAATGGTGTGCATAAAACACATACATCATTGTGGAACCCACCGTCCATGTACTGGATAGTGGACGGTGCGGATCAGAACATTCATCACGATGGGTCACACCATCCCACATACAGGGATGGTGTAGATAAACCACTTACACTAGGACCCCACCGTCCACATACTGGATGGTGGAGTACAGAACTTGCTGACGTGATAAAGCAGCTATGTTGCACATGGGTCCCAGATGAACGGTTGGGATGTAACACTTCCCTAACAGACCCACAGAACTGTTGACTTTAGTATAACAGCTAGGTAAGAGGGTAGTCCCCACTGTCCATATGGATGGTTGGGATATAACACGTGCCTCATGGTGGGCCTACAGAATGCAGACATCAAACAGCAGCTATACCACTACATGGGACCCATCGTCCAGATGGACGGTTGGGATATAACATATATCCCATGATGGAACGCACAGAACTTGCTGACGTCAATACATCAGCTATAAGGTTGATGTACGTACACAGGCCAATCTACTTCCAGCATGGGTCCCACGTGCTGAAGCAGCACGTCATCATGGTGGGCCCCACGTTGGATCAAGCTGTTGTTTGCATTTTCCTTGATTCCCGGTCAGCAATAGATGGTCTATTGTTGTTATGGTGCATCCCACAACAGCAACAGATCTACACTGTTACAAATGGACTGCGGGGAGGGTATATCACGTACATCATAGTGGTATCCACGCGGGTGGGCTACAAAGTCCCCAGGACTAAGCAATCTTGGGTCTACCATTCAAAATGGGCCTGCCCGGCCGTTAGATGTCTAGCACTTGGATAACAAAGACATCCTTGTTGTTGAACAATCTAGATCCCTCTCACCTACATCAGGTGGGTCACCAAATATGGAGAGAGAGAGAGAGAGAGAGAGAGAGAGAGAGAGAGAGAGAGAGAGAGAGAGAGAGAGAGAGAGAGAGACGACAATGGAGGGGAGGGGCTCCGCCACTATGATCTCTTCCTATCTTACAATGCATACAACAAATGGGTCCCAAATCATGTGGGCCCTAAATCAAAAATCGAGATCTAATACTATTAACAATCACCGTTGGATCTTCTTGGTCCAATGAAATGCCAAACTCCTTGGCTCTCTCTTTAATGGAAGATGATGAAGGTTGGAGGTTAGGATGAGAGATAAGAGGATGGGAAGTGGGCCACACTTTGCTCTTTCTCTCCTTGAGAAGCTTAGATGATTGCTCCCTCCTCTTTGGTTGCTTGGAAAAATGGTTAGAGAAGAGAGAGAGAGAGAGAGAGAGAGAGAGAGAGAGAGAGAGAGAGAGAGAGAGAGAGAGAGAGAGAGAGAGAGAGGCTCTAAGGGAGAGGGATGGGTGTGATGGGTGAGAGATAGATGTGAGTGATGGATGTACTTGACTTGAGAGTTAACTTAGGTGGGTTAGTTGTCTTGGGGAAAAAGAAAGCATGGGCTATTGATGGGATGTGTACTTGACTTGACTTGATTGATGTGATGGGTTTTAGAGATTCTCTCGGGATTGCAATGCGCGGCGTTTCTTCGAGATAAACACGGGCTCACAACTCCTAGCCTGGGTATCTCATCAGCGCGCAAGAGACAGCTTTGGAACTGGGATGACGGCACGGTCACAAGGGTACAAGTTTCTATTCAAGCTGACTCAGATCTATAAAATGCAACTTAGGGTCGCGCCCAAACGCTGTCTACAGATCGCAGGTCACCAAAATTCGACAAGAATGATCGCGAGAGTCTACGGAATGGTACAGACTAGAATATGACCCTGACATTACAGCTCTCCTCTCCCAATAAAAAATTTTGTCCTCGAAATTTACACTAACACATAGAACAAAAAGGAAAGAGGAAACATGACATCATATATATATATATATATATATATATATATATATATATATCAAAGCACAATACAAGGAATAATCAATCAAAGATACGGGGATAACGCTCTCGAATCTCAACCTTGCGCTCCCAAGATGCTTCATTAGTACTATGGTGATCCCATTGCACCTTCACCAAATGAATCCTTGGTCTGGTGGACCTGTTTCTTTAAATCAAGGATGTGAACTGGTTGCTTAATATAAGAAGCATCCTCACGAACCTCTAGGGGCTACCAATCAATCATGGGAATGGTGTCTGACTCAAACTTCCGCAACATAGAAACATGAAAAACGTTATGGATGTCAGACAACTGAGGTAGTAAGACAAGCCTATAAGCCATGACACCAACACGCCCAGTGATCTCAAAAGGTCTAATAAATCTCGCGGCAAGATTGCTCTTCGCTCCAAATTGAACCACACCCTTCATGGGTGAGACATTGAGATACACATGGTCCTCAACTGCAAACTCCAAGGGATGACGCCAACGAGCAACAAAACTCTTCTACCGGCTTTGAGCTATGCACATCCCCTGTCTGATGATATTGATGACTTGTTGCACAAGCCTGGGACTTAGGAGACGGATCTCTCCAACCTCGGTTCTACAACTTGGGGATCTACATGGTCTGTCATGGGATGCCTCAAAGGGAACCATGCCAATGGTCGTCTGATAGCTGTTATTATATGCAAACTCAGTTAGGTCCAAATACTTATCCCAGCTACTCGAGAAGTCAATCACAAAGGCCCGAAGCATATCCTCATGGATCTGGTTAACCCTCTCGGTCTACTTATTGGTCTGTGGATGATATGCAGTGTTGAATTGCAAGGCAAACCCCATAACCTTCTGGAAGCTCCTCCAAAACTGAGATGTGAATGGTCTCGGTCAGAAACAATTGAAACTGGAACACCATGCAGTCTCACGATCTCATCAATTAATAATATGGCAAGTCGGTCCAAAGGCTAGGTTGCACAAATCGTGAGAAAATATGCTGACTTCGTCAGAAGATCCATGACAACCCAGATAGTGTCATGACCGCACTGAGTCCTCGAAAAACCCATGATAAAATCTATGGATAGGTGCTCCCACTTTCATAACGGGATGCTCAACGGATGCAATGGACCTGGGGGCCTCTGATGATTGTCCTCGACATGCTGACATGTGTTACACTTGGCCATAAACCTGTTGATCTGGCGCTTCATCCCTGTCCAAAAATATTGCCTCCTCATATCGCAGTACATCTTTGTCGAGCTAGGGTGGATAAAAAATCTCAATCAATGTGCCTCGATTATAAGATCTCTGCACAACTATAGAATATCCAGGATACATAATTGGCCTTTAAAATGAATTCTACTATCAGAACCAATCTGTCAATCTGACTGACTCTTAGATGCTGCCTTTGCTTGATAATCTTGTAATGAATAATCTTATAACGACTCGTCTGTTTGCTGAGCCTTGATCACCCTTGTGATAAGAGGGTTGAATCGACAAGTTTGATAGCCGAATAATAGAAGACTGCAGACCAAACTTGAAGTCATACTCTGTTATATGTTCAAGCATCTTCCACTCATGAATCATCATATGCTCCGCCAGGCCTTGTGGCTGACGGCTAAGAGCATCCGCCACTACATTCGCCTTGCCGGGGTGGTACTGAAGATCAAAATCGTAGTCCTTTAAGAGATCCATCCAATGTTTCTACCTCATATTGAACTCCACACTAGTGGGGCCCACACATATAAAGTATAACACTAACGCTAATAATTCTCTTAAACTATTAAGTTTAAATTGTAACTAACACACCAACTAGAGTCCAAACCCTAAAGTCTAAGCCTAGACCTAGACTCTAGGGTGAAACCCTAAACCTAAGTGACCCAAACCCTAGGTTGTATGTTAGAACATAGATAATATGTAAAACCTTGATCTAACCATACAACCTTATGGTTTATGGTAGGACTCGAATTAAAGGGCATCCTAGCGAAGATGTAGGCGGTTTAAAGTATAAGGTGATAATTTCTTCTCCTTGAGCTTTTCATTTTCCCATTAGCATAAGTATAGTTTTACTTTAATTTAAATTACTAATTGATATTTCCATCTTATAATCACGTGTGTAATTGTTGGAATCAAATTGCTAGGTTTCATGCTTAACATTTATCTTTCATATTATCTCATGCTTGTGGATTATTTGTGGATTGCTTATGGAACTTAAACTGGTACATCAGTGGAAAAGACCCACCTATAAATGTATATCCATACTTGGGATGTAACCCGACTGGTTATGATTGAAATGGACCTTCGGCTTTGTGGTTATTAAGTGGTGGTTTAAATTGATTAATGATGTGGGCCTACCATCCAAGGTTGTTATGTTCAATGGTTTTAAGGATGGTCTCTTATCGCATGGTTTCAACCCTACGTGGTTTAGTTTTACTAATCGCCCTATGTGACTTAGTTTTGATATTCACCCTACGTAGTTTTATTTTGGTACTTGCCCTAGATGGGTTTGACATTTTATTCGATACAACCCTATGGCAGTAAGCCCCATATACTATAATACGATTGGCCACTAGCTGACGGATTGCCATTAAACATCTTAAGATGGTAGTCTCGTGAGCCGGGGATGGTGATGTGGGACCTATGCCCGAGTTGTCGGCCTACACAGGTGACGAGCCTCTGTAGTGACCTTGAGCTTATTTAAATTGGCTTATTGTAACTGGACTAATAACAGGTTGGCTATTCATGCATACATGGCATAGACCAGCATCTATTGCTATTGTACGTGATGTATGCATTTGTCTAACTGGATATTTTTCCTAGGTCAATGATTATATGGGTGACGAGCCCAAATTCAACATGGATGAGCATCTCTAGGGCATTGATTGCATTCACGCATCCATGCATCTAATAAGACCTACATCCTATATTATTTTGTATGCTTTACTTTATAACTATGCTTACCTAATGCGGCAATGTGTAATCTTAAGGGGAATTCACACTGAGTTGGTTACTCATTCATCAAAAATATAACCATAAAGGTAGCACAGATGGCCCATACAAGATTCATGTTCATGTTGATGAGGAGCAGGTCATGGTTGATAAGGGTGCGTAATTGTATTTGTTAAGGGTTGTTAGAGGATTTCACAGCTCAAGATTGTTATAAATTTACTTTGTTTCACATGTAATATGATTTCATTTCATAATTGCAAGAATAGGAACATTGGTTTGTATAAGTCATTATGGTCAGCTCTTATATATTTAAATGATAATGTAAACTTCCTTTATGTTTAATTTATCCATACTATGTTAATCTGCTAACTCTGAAAGAAAAGAAAATAAATATATGTACATATGGATGGAAATTGGCTCTCTTTAAGTTAACACTCAAGTTTTTGGGAAACGGGTCGTATACTCGGGTCCTGAAAAGTCGGGGTGTTACAGTTTTGCCCCACTGTATGCACAATAGTTAGTCAGCATAGTAGCCTATTAGCACAGTAGTCTATCAACCACTGGTATCTCACCCAGGCCCTTAGGCCCCACCCATGTGTTTAACAATGACGGGACATCACAATATTAGTACCATACATATCTGGGATATCACCGAGGTCTAGTACAATGTTGTTAGTCATACTAAGGCTATGCGGTGCAAGGCCTACGTGGCCGATGTCATATGTAAGATGCAACGCAAGCATGTCAGTCCTCATCAAGATCCACATATCATTACAGTTCATCTCTGGAACATCACCGAGGTCTAGTACACTTCACATTAACCGCCCCTCCCCCAGGAGAATAGTCAAGTGAGTGTAAGAGACCTCACTACCCGCCTAGCCAGTAGTCAGCTAATATCTACCTGGCTCGTTGGTAGCGGACCCATTCCTCGAGCTGGTCAAACTCAACCTAGTTGTTTTTCCTTCACTGGGGCGGGTAAGGTCACACCCCCTTCCAACTGACCACGACATAGTGGGAGATGCGGCCTACTAGTATTCGGCACTCGGGCTCTCATGCATCCACTCGATCTCAACGTTGGAGCAACCTCTTAGTACTATAAGGGTTTAGGGACTTTCACTCAGGGACATCCATGGTGCCCTAGTTATAAAATCAAAATATTTTTGGTGTCCAATCCTTCCATCCACGATATACTTGTGGAGGCCACGACCTTGATGTTACTAGGGCGTACAATAATCATATCACATAGAATACGAGATGCATGAGTCACACCATCCAGTCATGCATCAAACTTGCACGTACCACGTGCTCATGTGGGACAACTCCGTCTCACAAGGAGTCCCATAAATAACTCAGCCCAATGGCATATGCTACGATCAATCATTCCTCATAACATGCATACAAATGATGCGTATGAGCATGTATCATGATGTTATACTAAGCATGTTCTCAGTGTGTCCTACTAGACTAAGTATACCAGCATGATTATCATATATAAACAATAATCGGCCTAAACACAAGAATAGCCAATGTGACGTGAGGGTCCATATATTTAAGTGTCTTCAATAACACACTGAGGCCCTATACCTCTTGTGAATACTTAACAAATGGCCACTAGGGCTCCTATAACACGCATATACATAAGGTGCATAGGTTATGGTGGTACACAAGTTCTAACATATATCATCATTATCATAGACATCATTCAACATCAAATTTATCCTCATAACATGTATCATGCAATCATGTGCATAGAGTACATAACATATAGGGATTCACATGCATCGTCAATATCATGGCCATTGTCCAATACTATCATTATACATGCCCTAGGCATTAGTTGTCTATCATACAAAAGGTTATCGTTACGTCCACTAACATCATTTATTTATCATTATCCATGCATCAAGTAAAATATGGTTTTCTTATCCACATTATCATCACAACAATCAATAGGTGCATTATTTTCACTTGGATATCAAGCATGGTGGTCAACTAACATGTTTTATCATCATGCATATATATATATATATATATATATATATATATATATATATATATATATATATATATATATATATATATATATATATATATATATATATATATATATATATATATATATATATCATCATCATTTCCATGAGGATCATTTTCACTTCATGATTAACATAAACAATGTCATAAGTGTTATAAATAGTTACTCATCCATCATCAATGCATATGCTCTAATTCACCATCCATTAAATCATATCTATCATTTTAACTAACAATTCACAATCATCATTATCATGTAACCATATATGTATCATTATCTCACCCATCACTAGGTGTATCCTACTTAGTGTGACTTCCACATGGACTTGAACTACATGCAAGGCATGGGGTCATATAAGTCAAGTGTGAGTCCTACTTAATGAACCAATAGGCTAACCCAAGGGCATAAATGTCCAACCACAACGCTTTCAATGGTATGGACTAGTTCTGCAACTAAGTGGGCCCCACATATTCCACCAACTAGAAACAATGCACAATCTCAAACACAAAGGATAACATGTTAACATCTTTCATGTCATATATCATATTGGGCCCACTAGCCACATACATAACAAACCAAGAAAAACCCAATTATCTAGTTTATGCATTGTAAAATAGGTCTCTCTAAGTGTGGTTCACTTGACTAGAGGTAGTATAAAAGGCAAGCTGCCCCAATAGCCAATGGGCCTGCCCAACAAGCTCAAGGAAGGTTACCATTGTGGGTTTCTCATTCCCCAACGATTTCTCCTAGTGTTGGGCTTGCTTGGGCCTTAGGGTTGCATCATTTAGACAGACCCAAGGGCACTTATGTCTTAAAAGAGTATTTGGAAAGCAAGATCTATCCACTAAATATTTTACAAGTTATACAACACTCATTTACAAAACATGCTAGGTGGACTTCATTACATGAAAGGTAAGGCCCATACAAGATAGCCCATACTAGATGGCCCACTTAAAGTTTTTAAGCCCAACGATATCTAAGAGTTATTTCTCAGAATTTAGATTCTACATTGAATTCATTGGGAAGGTGGTGGACCCCACTGACGTGGCCCCACATAAATTTTACATCAAATAGATTTTTACGCAAATGTTGGTTTTTGGCCATCTTCAATTTAGATTTATGAACATGTGGGACCCACATTTGGTGAAAAGAAGGATCCATCTGGTAGCTCTATCTATGGGCTTTAAAAGGTATAAGGTGAACCTCATT
This sequence comes from Magnolia kwangsiensis, assembly GCA_037074715.1. Lineage (NCBI taxonomy): Eukaryota > Viridiplantae > Streptophyta > Magnoliopsida > Magnoliales > Magnoliaceae > Magnolia > Magnolia kwangsiensis. The sequence goes on along the minus strand of CM073587.1, from coordinate 18,064,933 downwards.
AGTTTAGTGTATACAATTTACAGCGATGTCCCAAATATGGGTACTTAGAGGAAATGTACAGGAAACAGTGCAGAATTAGTTTTGGCCCGATCTTGAGTACATCCCATGATCACAGGGGACCACCTTTTAGTGTCCCATCAGGTGTCATTGGTTGTACTATATATGTACTATAAATTGGGACCAACTGGTTGTGCACACGTAATATTTGGTATAAGACCAAATATAGGTACTTTGATTTTCTGCACAACCATGCCTAACCACATTTTGGGATCCACTCCCTAATCATGTGGGGTATGATTTAGCCTGAGTAAAATATTATTTATTTATTCATTGGTATCGGTTAAAGGTTTCAAGTGGTAGCCTACTCATATGTCAAGCGTGTGGTTCACTTCAGAGGCCCAAAGTTAGTACAAAACACAAATAATCAGACAATTTTTCAGAAATGGGATCTGTCACAACTTAAGGCCCAATTTTCAAACACTTAGGGATCATTCTTAACAAAAAGATGAGACATTCTAGCTCAATTATATAAGGATTAAACATCCCTCAAAGTGGGACCCTTAACTACAGAGTATGGGGCCCACTACAAGGTATCAAAGAGGCCTACATGCAATACAGTCCAGTACGTGCAAAATTTCAGCAAACAGAAAGTGCAAAGGAAATGAAATAAATCCAATGAAAAATGAGGCCCACATGCTAACAAACCATAGATAAGAGACACACAAAAATATACATGAGTTTTTAAATTAGATGAACTAATAAAATATATAAATCAGAAGTGATCCCACACCCAAGTGGATCAATAAGATGATGAATGTTATGTACAACATATATCCAACATACGCATCTAATAGCACATGAAATATATTGATCAAATCTCTATGATTTGATTCTCTGTTGGAAAATCTGATCCAATGGATGGTTTAGTAATACATCATTTAGGCTGTATATAAGTTTCTAACCATACGGAGCCTTGGATCCATCTGGACCATGCAAAACAATTTAAGATTTATCCTTACAGAAGTATCTGTCGGTTCAGAATTTTTTAAATTTTATCATGAAATAATATGATCATAGGGACCATACATATGATTATTTTCTATCTCAAGTAAATTAAGAACAAATATCAAAAGCGTCTGACCGTTGGAATCACAGATATCGACCACACAAGAATGGTCATAACAAGCCCCCAAATACAACTTTTGTATAAGGCCAAGATCTCAGCCATCTAAATTTCGATTGAAGCTTATTATATACCACTGGAAAGCTAGTTTGATTTTCTATGAATCCAAGGGAACATATATTTTTAATACATTCATTAAAAGAGTTAAAAATGGGTCTATTTTAGGCAAATCGGAATCCTACATGTACTACTGGATAGCAACCAAGTAAACTTGATGTTACGGATAATTGGACCGTTGGATGGCTACAAAATTTGGTCCCAAGTTAGTTCATATTGTGGTTCATATTATTCCTAACTTTCAACTTTGATCTTAGCATAGTTGATTTTATATGAGTTTTAGAACTTGCTATCCAAATACAAAAAAATATGATTACAGGTGAAGGGTGTGGATATGATGTTCAACATGGTGGACCAAACTAACATGGGCCACTTTGCTGACCACCATAGCCATAAATACATGCACACAAGAACTTCACACCAGTGGGGCCCACACATATCAAGAAAATAAAAAGAGGAAGAAAGAGGAGGATGGGAGGAGGGGTGTAAACTCACCTCAATGGATGGATGGTTGGATGATGATGTGTGGTCCACTCCCTCTTTGATTAATGGTGGGCCACACCTTGGCCCCACTCTCTCTCACTCACTCTTAAAATCTTAGAATTTTTCTAAGTACGGGAAAAGAATAAGTGCAAGAGAATTCCTACACTTATATAGGAAATTGGGAGTTGAGGTGGCAAGATGATGTGGCAAGTTTATGGGATCTTATTGGGGCTAAAGTGAGGTAGAAGGTGATGTATAGTATGTGTAGTGGATGGATGAGGTGGATGGTGCTAAGCATGTATTTTCTAAGGTGAAAAAAATCTAGACATGCATTGGCTAATGGATGGATAAGGGTTATGAGTTATAGGCGATGCATGGTGGATGATGAAGTGGAATGTTGTAATTGGTTGTTTGAAGTGATGTGGTACAAATCAAGACGTGCATTGGATGAATGTATAGGATGATGTGGACATGAGCCATGATTAGTTTCTAAGGCACGAGGAGAAAGCTAATGATGAGTTTTGGGATAAAATCCAATTTTATCTTATAGTGCTTGTCTTACATATGCTAGCTTATATTTTGTCATGTAGCAATTGTCCAATTTTGTGGTAATTTCTATGTTCTAAAAGTGAGATTTATGCCCACATGGGCTTAAGTCCAATGAGCCTAACATAATAAAGGTTGCTTATATTACTGGATACATAATATGGGCCTTACATTTGATAGGTCATATCTCACTAATGGAGCATCGGATTAACACACGATTTTTGCTGTCCGACCGTAACGACGATGCGGTCCACATGACAGTGTCTCAAGGTCATCCAGAATAAATCACCTAGGTGAGTTTTCTAGGTACACTAGGATGCAGTGTATGGTATATTAACAGTGTGAGTTGGGACACATGTGCACACGAGCGATGTTGCAAAAGACCGAAATCCCACAAGGTTGTCCTACAAATAATTTAGAATCAAGTTTTCAATACTTAGGCTATTGAGATTTTTGTATTCTTTATATATTCTGATTTATTTTGATTATTTGGCAAATTCCTATTCACCCCCCTCTAAGAAAACTCTAGTTCTCCTTTTCAAGTGATATCAGAGAGGGTTTCTCTTTTTATTTTTTTTACATTTATCTCCTTGAGCTAGATCCAGAGCTATAAGATGTCAAATTTTGAAAGCTTATCCATTAGTAGGCCACCTCCCTTTGATGGCTCTAATTATTCATATTGAAAAGCCAAGAGGTGGATCTTTCTCAAATCCATTGATGAAAGTGAGTGGCACGCCACTATGACTAAATGGATCTCACTTATGATGGAAGTAGTAGCTGAAGATAGAACCACATCAATGAAAGAAACCACAGACACTTTTTGGACTACTGTTCAGAAAAGTGAAAGTAGTACAAATACAATAAGTTGTGCTCTATCACTAGATGAATTTAAAAGAATTATTTCATGCAATACAACTAAACAAGCATGAGATATTCTTAAAATGACACATGAAAGAACTATCATTGTCAAAAAATCTAAGATCCAAATCCTCACAACCAAATTTGAGGAGTATGAAAGAAAATGAGTAATTTATGGACTTTTATACAAAACTAAATAACATAGTAAATTCCATGTGGGGTCTTGAAGATAAAATTCTTGAAAGCAAGGTTCGCACAAAAATATTGCGATTACTTCTTGATAGGTTTAATTCAAAAGTTACCATTATACAGGAATTGAGATATCGGTTCTCTTCAAACTTACAAGCTGAACTTCAAAGCACCTAAAATCAAGTCAATTGCTCTTAAAATTTTGAAATCTAATTCAAATGATTCTAATGTAAATTCTGATATTAGAGAAAATGAAGATGATATGGATATGTTGGCAAATTTTTTTTATAGAATTTTATAAAATAAGAAAATATCAGATTTCCAAAAACCATTTGACAAAAGAAAAGGAAATTCAAATTTTTGGAAATCTAAAACAAAAGACACCTAATGTTTTAACTGTTTTAAAAATGGGCATCTATCTTCTAAATGTCCTAAAAAGGATAAATCTATAAGAAAGGGCATGATAGTTACTTGGGATGAATCATCAGAGTGGAAACTAATTCAGAAACTGAAAAATCAGACCAAGAAAATGCAAATGAATTAAAAGTCTTTATGACTATAGCCAGACTCACTTCTTCAGATAACTGTGATATGTCTGATTATGAAACTCCAAGAAGTGACTCTGAAAATGAAGATATTCGAGATGCATATGATGCCCTATACAGAGAAAGTTGTAAAATAATAGCTAAATTAAAATTTTAAAAAGAAAATTATGTTAAACTACAATTAGAACTTGAAAAAGTTATTTTAGAAAAATCACATTTTTCCAATTGTTTTGAAAAGACCAAGTTAGATTTAAGTTTAAAGATTTTTGAATTGTAAACACTTAAATCTGAAAATGAGAAACTAAAATTTGAAGTTTTCTCCCTTCAGAGTTCAAAAGACAATTGAAAATATAACCAAAGTGATCAGAAACTTGAAAAACTGTTAACCACATCTAAGTGATGTGGTGACAAGTCTAGACTGGGTTATATTAAAAATTACTTTTTGAAATCTAACTTATCTTTATAAAAGAAGAATCCTTGAACTCTAACCCAGAGACTTTATAAGAATTAAACTATAAAAGGAGTTACTTCAAAATTTCAAAACCTTTTCAAGCCTCTAATATAAAAAATACTGCCAACTACCATAAATATTAAAGGAATAATAATAGAAATCCTCCTTTAGCTGATAAAATTGTGGACTTTCTTAAAGAGCTATTGAAATCCAACTTTGGTAAGAATAGAGTAGAAACAGAAGAAATCCTAACTCCTAAACACAACATAAAATAAGAGATCCTCTTAAACGTAGAACCGTAATGAAATGAGTTTCAAAGGTTGAGCGTCTTGTAATCCACGCAGCTTTCAAAGAAAGTAGTCATTCAAGATGGTACCTGGATAGTGGATGTTCGAGACACATGACGAGTGGTAAGGCTATACTCTCTAACATCAACCAAATAAATGGTGGCTCGGTTACATTCGGAGATGGAAGCAACTATAAGATTATTAGCCAAGGTAATGTATAACTTCCTAACATAACTCTCTTTGAAAATATTCTTGTAATGCCCTGAAAATCGGGGATAGAACATAGCTCAACTCCCGAGTTCCCACGCATCACTTATGCAATATAGATAATGTTGTTTAAATGTTGTCCATATTAGTACATTAAACATGAGTGAGATTACACTAAATCAACATATCATACTCCAAAGTTAATTTAATTAAGCAAGCAGAAGACTGAGATAAATATAAAAAAGTATATATGTGTTTCACAACCCCCAAAGTATGAACATGCTATCCGGCCGAATATATACATATGTTTGTTTCAAAATGTACAAAACATCAAAATATAAATGTTCAACTAATTTAGTATCCCTATAATCCCCGTGACGCAGCTCTAGGTCTACATGGACCCGCCTAAGAGCTAAATGTAGGAGAACTCCTCCTCATCGAAGAAGTCTAGCTTCATCACGTAAGCCTCATCACAACCTGCATCTAAATCAAAGTCTGGTTGGTGTTCTAAAACACCGTCCCAGAGTGGGAGTGAGTGATCAACTCAGTGGTACTATAAGGCAAAGGTTTACATGTATCTCTTCTAACAGTTCTGTCAAAATAATCGTGAGTTTACAATAAATGCCTCTTTCAATCACATATATATATCCAGTACTTTGAATCTAATTAACCATTCTTCCAGATTTCTTCTATTTGCAATTTTATTTCCAAAACCTCTGCTTCTCATTCTCGTTCTCTTACAATGGCTGCTTCTTCATCATATACACCTTCGTTGGACCAGAAAGACATAATGGCGATGATGGATCTTCTTTTGAAGAGGTGTATCGAAGAGACTATCTTCAAATCCCCTTTAGGCGAAGATGTTCTTTACCTCGGTCCAGCATTCTCTTTAGATGTTTCAGCTGATGAAGTTCAACCTCTAGATCCATTCTTCCCAATCTGTCTAGGAGAAGTGATATTGATACGATTTAGATCTATCCCTAATGTAGCAAACGTGTAGAAAACATTGAAGACATGGCTAACCTCTCCCAGAATGGGAAACCTGGTTCACTTGAGTATCCTCCTAATATGGAGAATCATGGAGAAATATGGGCATCTTTGAGTGCGTGAATCTCTCTCTCTCTCTCTCTCTCTCTCTCTCTCTCTCTGACTATGAAACCAATACTAAAATTGTGGTAAAACTGCTACTATTAAAGTATGGATATGTGTCAAAGTGTCCTGGAGGAGGGTGAATAGGACTTTTTAGAACTTTAATCCTACTAAGCTATAAATTCTACCAACCTAAAAAAGGTTAAGCAGGATTATAACAAGATCATTTAAATTCAAGTTCTAGTGCTGCATTTTATCAAACATTTATTGTGCATAAAGTAAACAATTACATAGTCAATACGTATGAGCAAAGGCAATCATCATAAACACAGCAATATATAATGGTTTAGCTATGTGCCTAATCCACTCCCAGCTGACGCACTCCACTCTAGAATGTGCCGAATTTCACTATCAAATAGTTTTAGATCAAGTTAACCATAAACCTTCACAACCTATACAAGGTTAGCTAAGGAGTCTACATAAGACAGCCTTAGGAGTCTAAACAAACTAATAGGTCCTATTCAAGGACACAACTAGGAGCCTACACAAGACAACCTATGCCTACATGAGGTAATAACTCGTACACAAGGACATCACTAGGAACCTACACAAGGCAACCTATGCCTACTTAAGGTAATATAAGTCCTAAACAAGGACATAATGTATTCTCCCGCCGGAGGCATACAAAAGGTCTTAGCGAGTTTGAGAACAAACTCTGAAACTAAATCCTACACAAGGAAGGGATTTTAGACTCTATGGACTCTATACTTACTTGTAAGTAAGTGAACCCATTGTCAGCACATACTGAAGATGATCTCCATTGTTAACGAAGAGTCTTCAGTTCCCTTGATCTGCAACAACTGTAGATGCTTCCAATACAAGTCGCCAGTTGTTGGGTCAAGTTATTTTGGTGAATTTTCACTATTAAATGTTGGTCTTTAAGTGTGGATGAGATTCTCAAATATCAAGCATTCATGGGATTCTAGCTCAATGATTTGCTAATAAATGAGCTGCTAGAAAATCCTTAAATGGTGGAGTTCATTCTTCATTCTAATCTATTGATTCTTCAATGATTGTATTTAAGATAGGGTTGAATGATGAAATCCTATGAAAAAAGAGATTTAAGATGATAGGTGGTTTTCTATAGCAATAACTCTTTTAAATGTTACTATTTTTCTCACTACAAACCAAGAAACCAAGCATCCAAATATAAAGGCAAAAATCCCAACAGTAAAAAAATGGGCAGATTCTGTCCACCTTCGATGTCATTGAAGTGTGTTTGATGTCATCAAAGGTCACCTTTGATGGCATTGGGATTTTCTCTAAAAATGCTTGGTGCTTGTTGGACAATCTCTTTTAATTGTTGGATGTCATCGAACATGCTTCGATGTCATCGAAGGCAACTCGATGAAATCAAAGAGTTTAGTATATTTTCTATAAAACACTCTGGACAAGTCTGGTCCATTTTCAATGTAATCGAACATACCTTTGATGTCATCAAAATTTGAATTTCGATATCATCGAACGGAATTCAATGTCATCAAAGAGCTCATGATTTTCCAATAGAACTCTCTAGACAAGTCAGGTACACATTCGATGTCATCGAACATAGATTCGATGTCATTGAATTTTAAAATTCGATGTCATTGAAGGTAGTTTGAGTCATTGATCATTTAAGTGATTTTCAACCTGAGCTTGTTGGACATATGAGTGCTCATTTTCGATGTCATCGAGATAGGTTCGATGTCATCGAACCTGTAAGTTCGATGTCACTGAAACCTGTTCAATGTGATCGAGATTTGTTTCAAAATTTTGGTTTGGTTGTTGGACAAAAATGAGTCCTTTTTCGATGTCATCGAAACTTGTTCGATGACTTGAAAGTTGTAGAAAACTTATGATTTTTTCAGATGTTCTTGCAACTTGGTTTTCTATTTTTCTAATCTTGCCAAGATGTTTTCCTAGTTGATTTTAGGAAAGATTAAAACATTTTTAGGAGGATTATTACCTGAAGTGTTTTGGTCATTGGATGTGAGGTTTAGTTTACCTTTGGAACTCTTTGAACACTTCCACTATCTTGAGTATTCAGCTTGTAGTCTTCCCTATGGTGCTCATTAGACTCTATGACTCAACCGTCACATTAATTGACAAATGTTAGCACTTTCAATCTCCCTCTTTGTTAATTACATGACAAAACACCTAGAACAAACAACTAAATTGTGTGTAGAACAACACTGCACAATTTTACAATCCAACATTGCATTTTTACAAATATAAGAACAAGACTTTGTTGTTTGAGCTGCTGCGCGCCCTATCTTCCTACATCACCATTATCTTCAAACATACCAACATATGCACATAATGGTGGGATTGTTCTCCCCCTTTTTGTCATCCATTGGCAAAGGGTCAGTTTATAGAAAACAATGTTATGCTACATAACTAAAGTTGGAGAATTTAGGTATTTTGCAATAGAATCATATATCTTGAAGTATAGGAATTTAGAACAAACATTATATGAGAAACACAAAACAAATGATACATATATATATATATATATATATATATATATATATATATATATATATATATATATATATATATATATATATATATCATCTAATATGCCCAAAATGGGATAAGCATCAAAAGTAATCATCATCCAAAAATAAATGCCCCAACCATGAGTAGTAACATTTAAAAAATAGAAAACCATCACAACCCCAATAGAATATATCTATCGTCACAAACACACACAAGCTAGGGCAGTAAAAAGATACATATGCCCTAGCTATCATATCGACACACATGTATGCGATGAATGTGAAACTACGGTGCAGGTGTGGCATCACGAGGAATAGAATCATCTCAGTGACATGTCATCATGTCTAGAATTTGTTGCATTATACGCTCTAGGGCTTCGACCATCCACTCTATGCTGGACATCCACTCCTCAGTCCTAGATAGATTCTCATCGTATCGATCGAGTCGCTCCTTGACTCGAATCTGTCCGCAGATAATAGACCCAATCCTATCCTGATGGTGTCAATGTCGTCGTGTGCTCCCAAAATCAGGTGTGCTGGAAAGGATCGGCGAAGGTCAGACCTCATCTTCTATGGGAGCCTCTATCTCCCTAGCCTCTATCTCTGTATGCATGTCCTCTCCATCTAGAGTGGAAGATGTTGTTGTGGCAGAGTAAATCTTTAGGTCCACGAACTTTATATTCATCTTGGTGAAGGTTTGTAATGGATGCTCCTAGCCATTAGTGGCTAACAATCCACACTCTAGACAAAACATACATATGATATATGGGAAAGGAAGATGAGTTAGCCTAGTGTCATGAACAACGAAGGAAATTTAGTGTAGAATTAAGGACAGAAGACACAACTTAATACTCGTTGCGACACTATACAAGATCCTGAGCATGAACGGAGTGAGATCGACACGATTGGTGTAAGTGCTATAGTTTCTTACTCCTTTGATTGCCAAATTTTATAGTGCCAAAACCACAATCTGTGTCTTATGTAGCACATTGATACATATGTTCAAGGCAATGCATCACATGTACAAGGACAATGCTTCAAGTCAAGAACAAAGATCTATTTCAAAGAAATGCAAGATCAAGTACATTGTTCACTTTAAGCTTTAAAGGTCAATGTTTTAAAGTGACATCGAAAGACAAGTGAACTGTTCATACTCAAGACTCAAGGTGAAGTACAACACATGTACTATAAATTCAAGCGTCAAAAGATCTCAAGTACAAGCTTCATCATGTGTCGAGATCTCAAGCTTCATGAACTTCAAAGATCATCTATCATCTGAAGAAAAGAAGGTTCAATGTTCATATATTATGGTTAAGGTATAAAAGACCTTAGATTGATCTTAGGGTAGGTCATTTTGAATACATAATTCAAATTGTATCATTTTATAAGTGTTTGGACTGTTCTTTGACTAGTCCTAGTACTGTCTCGACTAGTCTAAGAAATTTTAAGACTAGTCCTAAGCTTCTTACAATTTTTCAGAATTTTTTGTTAAGCCATGACCAGTCCTGGAGACTGCTCAACCGGTCATGTGAACAGTGCACGACTCATTCACGACCAATTCTACAACTAGGACTCAAACTCCAGCAACTGTTTCTGGTTCCACACGACCAGTCGTGGACAGGTCATGACCAGTCATGCAAGGCTTACGACCAGTCGTGAAACGAATTAATCTGATTGCGCTCAAAATTTCAAAAATTCATGGGTCCTACGACCAGTCGTAGTGTCCACAGGACCAATCGAAGGTGTGACTTCTGCACTTATAAATAGAGCACGATTTTCAGAGTTTGGGAATCTAATTTAAGTATAATGAAGACATCACTCTAAGAGATAAGTTTGTAAACTTCTTAAGCTATATTGTGCATATTTAATATTCTCTTTTATTAGTTTTTTATATTTGGTTTTGTATTTTGTATTCCAATTTGATTTGAAAGAGGGATTGAAGAATTCCTACTTCTTGGAATCAAAATCAAATAGAGCTAACCCAACTTGATTTAATTTAAAATCAATTTAGAACTTAGAACCATTTCATAAGTGAGTGGACATTGAACTTCTATATTCGAACTTCTACTCCAACTTGGTTCTTTCATGCTGCAACAAAATGAGAATATCCAGATATTTTACATTATTATAATTTCCTTTGTTTTGGTTTCTTTTGAGATTGAGTGAGAAAGATCTAGAAAACTCAGAGTGTGGGGTTTTTTGAATTGTGTAAGCCCACTTAAAAGACAACTGTGAAGGTTTTAGGTAAACTTGGAAAAAACTATTTTCATAGTGAGTGCTCATATCCACTATGGGAGGATATTAGGAGTGGAGTAGCTGTGTGGTTGTTGTTTAACAATTGGTGTACACACATGCGAACCACTATAATTCTTTATGTTTTATAGGTGTGTGGTTTATTTTCTATATCTTTTATCATTCAAGATTGTGGGATGTATTTTTGGATGTGAATATTGTAATCTTTACATTTCAACATTGTGGGGAATGTTGCAATAGCTTAGATTTCCTTTCTTACTATTTTCTTTTTACTCCTTTTCAGTTTAATTTTTTGATACAAAAATCATTCTAGTAAGGTTGTCCTGCCATAAACCCTTGGTTTTTATGGTGTAAGCTTGTCCTTAGAACAACATTTGTATCAACTTCTCAATATTAGAATTTTGAAGTTACTTTACATTTCCGTATTGTGAATTGTTTATAGAGCTATCTTTCCTTTAATTGATTAAATTTTGCTGTTATCATTTTAATTTGGCATAGTCCTATTCACCCCCCTCTAAGACATATAGCTCGGCATTTTCAATTGGTACCACGGGGTAAACATTTGTGGCGAAGATAGCATGAAGGACTCGGTACTTGGGTAGGATGTACTTGGTTTTTAGGGCATTCCCTTAATGCCATAGGATGTCTTGTCCACCACACATATATCTGGTGGTCAAAGATCGGACTGTGGAATCATCGGTGTCCAAGTCAGAAAGTCCATCAGGGGACACAGTGAGACCATGTAGGTTGGCGACCATGTCAATAATGATGCCCATGGTGGACTAACCAATAATGATAGACACAGATGGTGGATCAAGGATGGGAGAGTGGCAATAATCCAAGAATTGATACACATCCTCATCGCAAGTAATCCCACCAAAATCTAAGAGTGGTTCCCATCCAATGGAAATTCGAAGCAACTCGATCCCAAAGGATCAAATACACTCCTTGTCCACTAGTTGCTCACGGATGACTTGCCTACCCCAATATTTTTCTAATAGGGATGCACTGGGTGGAGCAATAGGTGGGTCAGGGATTGCATTTTATGGTGCATGACGGTTTGACGTCCCTTGCTATGAGGTAGGGGAAGCCAAACTAAAAGGTTCCGTAAGAGCCTTGGCCCGTTCCCGTAGAGCCAACTTCTTATATCTTAATGGTCTAGAGGATTCTCCTTGTGTCGGTCCCTTGCATTTTTCTCTAAGCATGGTGTAAGTAAGAAATATACCAAGAAGAAATCAAAATGTAAAAACCCAAAGAGATTTTAAACCCAACAAAGAAATCCCCAAATCGGAATCCAAGGGCAAGGAAAATGTGAATGGAGATTAAGATGAAGAGATTTACTAAGATAGGGAATGAACGAGAGTGATTTGACCAAAGACCGTCCACCAAACCACCACCAGAGAGAAGGAAGGGAGAAAGAAGCTCCTCGAGCGAAAAGGAATGAAAAATGGGTTTTCGGTGCGCACCTGATTTTATATTATCAGGATCCTTTGACATCATCGAGGTTGTTCGATGACATCAAAGATGATTGTTTCGATGACATCGAATATATATGTTCAATAACATCAAATATATGTTCAATGACATCGAACCTCTTCTGACGGTTCAGTTCCTGAATGCACTTAGATGACATCGAAGTGAGTTTGATGACATCAAAGTGAGTTCGATGACATTGAATGACTCATCAAAACACTAAGTTTCATCTTTATCCACATGATTCGACTCGATCAATGAAATGTACATAGGTATATGTGTATATATTAAGTTTTGTACACTCAGAAAATTTTATACAAAATGAAAAAGAAATTAAATAACATATCCCATGTTATGTTAAAAAAGAATATGAGGCCTAAAATCCTCGAATAAATAGTCATGAGCCACAAATCTGTTAGAATGCACATACTCCAATAGATTTTTGGAGATCTCCAAATCTATTGGCATCCAGGGGTTTTGTTAATATATTGACAAGTTGTCGCTCGGTAGGCACATAATCCAACACAATAATATTTTCTTCAACAAGTTCATGTATAAAGTGATGTCGGATGTCAATGTGCTTTGTTCTTGAATGTTGGACAGGATTTTTTAAAATATTAACGGCACTTGTGTTATCACAAAATATTGTCATTATGGATTGTTCAATGCCATAATTTAGCAACATTTGTCTCATCCAAAAAAGTTGTGCGTAACAACTATCAGCTGCAATGTATTCTGTCTCAGTAGTAGATAAGGATATTGAATTTTGTTTCTTATTGTGCCAAGATATAGGACAGTTACCAATGTAAAAACAACCTTCGCTAGTTGATTTGCGATCATGTATATTACCAGCCTAATTGACATCTGAATACCTGACAATGATGGTAGATGTATTAAATGGGTACCATAAGCTGAATTCAATAGTTCTAACCACATATTTTATAATTCTTTTAACCGTGGACAAGTGTGATTCCTTATGATCGGCCTGAAATCTAGCACATGGGCCTACGCTAAAAGAAATGTCTGGCCGGCTTGCGGTTAAGTATAGTAATCTCCCTATCATACTGCGGTACAAGTGTTGATCCACACTCTTGTTATTTACATCTTTGGAAAGTTTAAGAGTGGTGCTCTTGGGAGTATAATGAGTACAACCATATTCAAGTCCAAATATTTTTACCAATTCCTTTACATACTTGGTCTAGTATACAAGGATCTCATTTTGCATTTGTTTCACTTGTAGCCTCTGAAAGAAATTGAGCTCACCAACCATGCTCATCTATAATTCTAATTTCATTATTCCAACAAACTCATGGGCCACATCTTCACAAGTGGATTCGAAGACTATGTCATCCACATAAATCTGGGCTATGAGTAAGGCATTCTTGGTCTTTTGCTTAAATAGTGTTTTATCAACACTCCCCCTGCAAAATTGGTGGTCTAGTAGAAATTGCATCAAATGCTCATACCATGCTTGGGGAGCTTGCTTAAGACCATAAAGTGCTTTACTCAATTGGTATACGTGTTGAGGATGTTTGGGATCAAGAAATCCTTTTGGATGTTCAATGTATACTTCTTCCTCAAGTACACCATTTAGGAAGGCGCTCTTCACGTCTATTTGAAATAATTTGAATTGTAAAAAACATGTAATGGACATGAAGATTCTTATAGACTCAAGGTGTGCACTGGGGCAAAGGTTTCATCAAAATCAATGCCCTTAATTTGTGAGTAACCTTGCACAACAAGTGTAGCCTTGTTTCTCACGACATTCATAGATTCATCAGACTTGTTCTTAAAGATCCACTTTATTTCGATGATATTTTTTCCTTGTGGCCTGGAAACTACTTGCCACACTTCGTTTCTCTCAAATTGTTGTAGTTCATCTTGCATAGCTGCAATCCAGTATTCGTCTTGGAGTGCTTCTACAATATTTTTTGGTTCAATTTTTGAGGTGAATCAGAGATGACTGTCAATGCCCTCAAGCTGTCGTTGAGTTTCACACCAACACTAGGATCTCCAATAATTTGATTTGGAGGATAATCCTTAATAAATGGTAAGTTACTTGACGGTTGAGGCTCAAGTGGAGAGGTGGATTTTCTATCGAATTTGCCTACTATGTATGGATCCACATCATCCTCCACATCAATTGAGGGACCATCTTTATCATGAGGTTGGTCATCAACAACTACATTGATGGTTTCTTAAATTGTAAGGGTCCTCAAATTGAAAAATCTATAAGCACGACTATTTAGAGAATATCCTAAAAAAATACTATTGTCACTCTTAGAGTCAAATTTTCCTAATTGTTCTTTATCTCTAAGAATGTAGCATTTGCTACCAAAGACACAAAAATATTTAACATTAGGTTGTTTTCCACACCACAGTTCATATGGAGTTTTGTCCAATCCTGCTGTAAGGTATACTCTATTAATTATGTAGCAGGTGGTGTTGACTGCTTCAGCCTAAAAGTTTTTTTATCATGTATTTATTGTTAAGCATAACTGAGCCCATTTCTTGTAACACTCTATTTTTATTTTTAACCACTCCATTTTGTTGTGGTGTCTTTGGAGCTAAGAATTCATGCCACATTCCATTTTCATCGTAGAATTTTTAGAATCGGTCATTCTCAAATTCTCCTCCATGATCACTTCAAATATTATGCAGTATCCTTTTTCAATTTGGAGTTGTTTTACCATTTTCTTGAATTCTTCAAATGCATCAAATTTTTTTCGAAGAAACGCAGCTCAAGTGAATCTAGAGTAATCATCTACCACTACTAGAAACTATCTCTTTTTACCATGGCTCTTAACTTTGGTAGGACCCACTAGATCCATATATAATAAGTCAAGTGGTTTGGAAGCTGCTATGCTGGTTGTCTTTTTATGTCCCACTTTATCAATGAGACAATCACCGCACATAAGTTTTTCTTCCTTCCTAATCTTAGGGAGTCCTCTTACGAAAATTTTTTAGCTTAGTTTGGCGAAATTTCGGTACTGTACGTGCCTGAGTCTTTGGTGCCATAGCTTAGAGTCATTTTTTAGGGTCATGTGGCATTTTTTAGATGGAACATTTTCTCCACTTCTTTCAATCACATGCAGTTATCACTTGTGCGAAGACCTTTCATAATCAATTTTCCTATAAGGTCCGAGATCTTACACATGTCTTTAGAGAAGGTGACTGAGTGTTCTTTGTCACAAAGTTGGAAAATACTCAGGAGATTGTATTTTAGTCCTTCTACGCAAAGAACATCTTCAATTTTAGGCAAGTCAGGCCCAACTATTGTTCCTTATCCTATTATCTTAGCAGAGCTTCCATCTACAAATGTGACTAACCCACCATCAAATTTAAAAAAATTACAAAAGTGGGTCCGATCACCTGTCATATGTCTGGAGCATCTGCTGTCAAGATATCATTTAGAACTATTGCCTGCTTTCAGTGTGGTATCAATCACAAGGCAGTTATTCTTAGTTTTTGCCACCCATTTGGTGATCATCCTCTTTGGAGATGTGGCTTTCTTTTTATTTTCTCCTTGAGATTGGTAGTACATCAGTGCTTTGGATTTTTCATGCAACTGACTCAGATTCTCTTGGTTCATCAGTTCTTTAGTTTTTTTATTCAGTTGAGATACTTAATTTGGTAAAACCTCCATCCTCTTAGTCATTTTAGGAGGAGTAGGATATTTCCTCCTTTAATTTGGTATTTTCTTTGGAGGACTTTTTTATTTTTACACTAACTTTCCGATTGATCTGAATTTGCCTATAGGTCTTAATCCAAAAGTGGAGTGGGGCTGACCAAATGTAAGACATTAAAATTTGTAGTGTCCTAAGTCTCTACATGCATGGTAGATAGGAGTATCCCTTGTGTTGCTTCCAAAAGCAACCTTTTTCTTAGCCATAGGAGGTGTAGGAAAGGAGTTCGATTTGCAAAGTTCATAACCCAAGCCACTCTTATCACTCAAATTTCTTCCCATTCCTAGAAGTCTCTCAAGTTTTTCATTACTTTGGAAAAACCCATGACTAAGTTCAACAGTTCATTTTGACTTTTCTACATCTAGTTTCAGTTTATGATTTTCATATTTTAGATATATATTTTTTGATTTCATCTTTTCATTTTCATATTCTAAATGTTTGATCTGTTTGTTTAACTCTTTTATTTCAATTATATGAGATGTTGTTGTCCTTTCAAGTTTGTCCTTGTCAACATGGTATTGTTGAAGATCATTAATCAAATGAGTATTTATAGCTAATGATTCATTTAGATCTTTTTGCAATTCCAAGCTTTTTTATTGTCTGCAATGCTAAGCTTTTTTAAGACATTAATGCTATGAGCGTAGAGTTGATCATAAGCATCATGTATGCTTTCTCTTTCTTCTTCTTCTTCTTCATCTGAGGAGGGTGCCTTTTTGGTTTGTTACTTATCTATCTCCTCATTATCCTTTAGATTGGGAGATGACTATAGTGGTGGAAGACATGAATATTTTTAATGACTTTGTGAATAGATGGTCTTACTTTCGGCAGTTATAACATTGGGGTTCTTTAGACTTATTGAAAGGTTTACCTATTTAGCACTTGTAGTCCAATTGTCTCCCCTTGTTGTTGTATGTTTTAACAGGGTTCTTGTTGAAGAAGCACTTGAACCGTTTGGCCAAAAGGGCCACCTCCTCATCACCATTTTCATTTTCACTTTCTTCTTCCTCTATTGTAGTTATGGTTTTAGAGGCCTTGAGAACATTATTTTTGGATCTTGTGGGTGTTTGAAGTGTAGCTCAAAGGTTTGTAGAAAATCCACCAGTTCCTTTACCTTCATTTCATCAATATTTATACATTCTTCAATAGTGGTGACTTTAGATTTAAATCGTTCCGGTAAATATCTCAAGATTTTCCTACAAACTTTATGTACCAGTACTTTTTCTCCAAGTCCCCACATGGAGTTACACTTGAGTTTTAGCTTCGAGAAAAACTTCATAAGTGTCTCATGTTCTTCCATTCTTATATTTTCAAATTAGGTTGTCAAGAGTTACAACTTTGACCTTTTACTGTGCTTGTTCCTTCATGGTTAGTTTTCAATAAATTCCATGCTTCTTTTGAAGTTTCACATATACTAATTTGATTAAACTCTTCTTATGAAACTGCATAGTAAATAACATTCATTGCTTTAGCTTTATATGTTTTCATTTATTTTTCATAGTCATTCCACATGACTTTTGATTTAGGTCTAAAGATAATGGTGTCATTTGTAAGTACCACTTGTTCAGTTGGTGGTACATATCCTGTAAGACCCATATCCTAGCCCATACCGTTCCGTAGGATCCCGTGGTCCTCCCTGTCGAATTACGATGACCCACGATGCGTAGATAGTAATTGCGCACACTTTTGAGTCACATTCTGTAAACCCGAGCCAACTCAACCCAAGACCTGTGTCATTTCGACGCGTCGTCTCCACGGTTTCGACGCCACGTCTCGTGTGTCACTGCAACGCTCAAATTATGAGATCTGGCCCTTGCATTTTCCCTGCCATTAATCGATTAATCGCGGGACCCACCTATCCCTGTTGTTGTATTTCCCTAGAAAATCATAATTACGATGATGTCACCCTAAGGGTGACATCACCCTACCCTTCCCTAGCCATAACTCCTTACAAGCAGCCACCCCTTCCCTTTTCCCCATAAGTCAAACTCATTAATTGCCTAAAAACCATCACCTCTTTCTCTCTCCTATCTCTCTCTCCCTCCCCCTTTCTTCCTCATTCTCCATTGCAAGAGCCATGGACATCCAACCCATCCCAGAAATCCAACCATCGTCCACCTTAGATCCTCACCAATACAACCTTTATATCATCATCTCCACCATTGAGGAAGCTTCGTAAGGGCATTAGAGCATAAGGGTAGAAGTTGTAGGGGAAGATCTTGAGGTGGGTGCTTCTCTCTCTCCTTTATTCATTCTATGATCCACATGATAAGTGTATGTGATATTTAGACCGTCCATCCAACGGACCACATGGCCGTCCAAACATGGGGACCAACCCACCTTGCTACCATTTTTGTTTAAAGGGTCCAAATGATGGAAAAATATAAATATGTGGTGGACCCCAACATGGCCAGATGGGTTAACCCAGAACTTGTTGGACATTTGTTGTCTAGACCATCCAGCAAGGTCTAGACGTTGTTGGGATGAAAATAAAAATATTAGCTTGATTTAGAAGCTTTGGGTGCGCCGCACATGTAGGCCCCACCTTGATGTATGAACCTTATCCACGCCGTCCATCCCTTTCCCCTGATCATTTTAGGCGTTGAGCCAAAAAATGAAGTTAATCCGGATATCTGGCAGGCCGTATCTTAGGAAATAGTATTTTGACTGTTAAAATCTGCTATGGCCCACTTTAATTTTTCTACACACCGAAACATGCTGAATATTAGGCTCATTTGATCTGTTTTGAGCCACAAAATCCAACAGCTAGATCTTATCCTCCTGATGTGGACCCCACCTATAAAAAACCTTCGATAAACTGAAAAATAAAAAAAAATAAGTAGATGCAGGAGGATGTTGTTACTGCTAGAGGACACACAGGCAACGTCCTGCGCTATTATGGATAGACGGGCAGGGACCCACTGTCCCAGCCGTGCGCCTCACCATGATGTGTGTTGCACATTAACACCATGCATTTGATGGGTCCCCTTCATATATGGGGTGCCTCCAAATATTAGTCGTATACATAACGCAGGTGGCCCACAACACAGGAAACAGTGAGGGATTAAACATCTACCATTAGAAACCTTTATGGGTCACAGAAGCTTTGGATCATTATTAAATTTATTTTTTTTCCTTTTTATCTGGGTCTTTATGACCTTATGTACAGATGAGATGGAAAATAACCATTGTGGTGGACCCCACGTGGTACCCATAGCCGTAGGCCCCACCGTGATGTGTGTAGGATATCAACATCAGGTATTTGATGGGCCCCCCTTTAGACAATGGGGCACCCTAAAAATCAGCCGTGTACCGAAGCTCAGGTGGCCCACATGGCAAGAAGCAGAGGTGGATTGAATGTCTGCCATTGAAAGCACTCTGGCTCCAGAGGTTTTGGATTAATATAAAATTATTTATTTATTTTACTAGGTCTGTGTGACCTTATTAACTATTAGGTGGAAACTAAACGTCGTGGTGGGCCCTGCGTGGGACCTCACCTATGCTGCCTTGAAACAGCAGCAGCTGCTTATACACAGCTATATAGCTGCTTTATTGACGATAGCAGGGACTGTGGGACCCAGCTGTGTGGATGTCATCCACACCGTCGATCCATTTACATGAACCCAACTGTAATGAATAATGAATGTTTTGTATCCCACCATCTATCCAGCCCATGGATGGTGGCTCCCATAAGGATGTAAGTGTTGTATCCATCATCCATTAATTGGATGGTGTGGACGGTGGGCCACCCCGATGTGTGTGTCCCATCCCTGCCGTCCATGTGGATTGTTGGTCGGACCCACCTTGATGTATGTATTACATCCAAATGGTCCATCCAATTGGTGGGCTCGACTTAAGACTTGAGACTAAAATGAGGCAGATCATGGTATTAGGTGGACCACACTACAGTAAACAGTGGGGTTCGAACGACTACCCTTATAACTCTCTTGGGCGCATAGAAGCTTTGGGTCAATATGATATTTATTTTTCCACTTAATTCGGGTATTTGAGACCTTATGATTAGATTGGGTGGAAAATAATGTTATGGTGGGCCCTACCTTGATTATGTGTTGTATTCACACCGTCCACCTAGGTAGGTGGTGTGAGACGCCACCATTCTATTTGTGTTTCATTCATGCTGCCCAGCTGTGGGCCTCACGTGTACTTGTGGGACCCACGTGATGTATGTATCTACACCGTCCAGTCCTTGGACGGTGGGACTTACCTTGATGCTTGTGTGGGACACGGATTGGCTGGAGTGCCCTCACACTAGCTCCGTACTTGTTATGTGTGTAGGGCCCACTTGATGTGTATGAGGCCTATTAGTGCGGCCCATTGATGTAGTCCACATGAGGCCCATTGGTGACGCCTAACTTTGCGGCCCATCATGATGTATTTTTGACCCATGTGCGGGGACCACCTATTTGTACTTTGGCCCCTGTGACAGGGCCCACTTGCCTTGTATTCTAAGGCCCATGTGATAGGGCCCACCTTGTAATGTGTTGTTCGCACGGTCCATTCACGTGGCCCCACGTGATGTACATGTTTTATCTAGGTTGTCCATTGATGGGCCCATTTGGAATGAGTAGGGCCCAACCCATTGATATGTATTTAAGGCCCAGTTATGTAGCCCATTAGATGTATATGAGACCCATGTGCAGGGCTCACCTGTCATGTATATGAGACCCATTAATGCCGTCCACTTTATGTATATTGACGTTCACGGTTCGTAGCCCATTATGATGTTTCCGAGGACCATGGGTCGTGGCCCATAGTGATGTATATTCGACCCATTGTGTTGTATATTAAACCCTTGTATGAGGCTGTGAGCCCATTGTATGTTCGGCCCTATGTGGGACACTCCTTGGGAGTAATGTTGGTTAAATGTCCACGTTGATGGGAAATAATGGTTAAATATCCACATTGTGACCTTCCCTTATGCCTTGTTAGGCCGATTATAGTGACCGATTACAGATTCTAATTGTTTAGGCCATGTATCAAGGCCGATTCTGATTTATAGAGGTCGATTATATAGGCTGATTTTGATTAGCGAGACTGAGTGTCGAGGCCAATTCTGACTGTCGAGGCCAAGTATCGAGGCCGATTTTGATTTGTCGAGGTTGATTATATAGGCCAATTTTGATTGTCGAGACCAAGTATCGAGGTTGATTCTGACTGTCGAGGCCAAGTATCGAGGCCGATTCTGATTGTCGAGGCTGATTGTATAGAAAAATTTTGATTTTTGAGACCGAGTATCGAGGCCGATTCCGATTTATCGAGGCCGATTGTACAGGACGATTCTGATTGTCGAGACCGAGTAACGAGGCCAATTCTGATTGTTGAGGCCGTGTATCCAGGCTGATTCCTATTTGTCGAGTCCGATTGTATAGGCCAATTCTGATTGTCGAGGCCTAGTATGGAGGCTGATTTCGAGTGTCAATTTTAATTGTTGAAGCCGAGGCCGATTGTTGAGACCTATATGATGTATATGCGACCCGTAATTAGGGCCGATTGTGATGCATTCGTGGCCTATGGGCAAGGCCCATTGTGATATGTATTAAGCCCATGATGCATGGCCCATTTGATGTATTCGAGAGCCATGTATAGGGCTCACATGTCATGTATTTAATGCCCTTGAGTAGGGCTCACCTGTTATATATATGTGGTCCTTAGGCAAGGCCCACTGTGTGTACATTAGGCCTTTGTGTGAGGTCATGGGCCCATTATGTGTTTGGCTCTATGTGGGTCATTCCTTGTGGTAATGTTGGTTAGATGTCCACATTGTCGAGGCTGATTGTTGATACCGGTTATTGATACCGATTATGAGTATGTGACAGCATAGCATCATGATATATGCCCATACGCATCATCTGCATGTTGGTTATGAGACATGATTGACCATTGCATATGTCATAATGCCAGGTTATTATGAGACTCCCTAATAGGCGAAGAATGTCTGACATGAGTGCAAGGTATGTGCGAGATTGATGCATGACTAGATTGTATGACTCATGTATCTTACATTCTGAGTTGTGATTAATGTATGCCCTAACGACATCAGGGTCGTAGCCTCCACAAGCATATCATGGATGGTCAGATAGGACACCAAAAATCTGTTCTAGCATCGGGTTGTCATGAATGGCCCTGGGTGAAAATTCCTAAACCCTCTTGGTATCAGAGGATGCCCCAATGTTAAGACCGAGTGGATACATGAGCGCCCGATTGCCGAATACCGGGAGGCCGCGTCTCCCACTATGTCATGGTCGATTAGGAGGGGGTGTGTCCTTACTCGCCCGAGGGTAGGAGGCATAGTTAGGCTAAGTTTGACCATCTCGAGAATGGATCCGCTATCGACGTGTCGGGTAGATATTGGCTGACTACTGGCCAGGCGGATAGTGAGGTCTATTCTAGTTATATGGTCGCGCGTCAGTGGGTGGCGATTTGCATGTAAAGTGTACTAGACCCTGATGATGATCTTAGAGATGAACTGTACTGATATGTGAACTTATTGAGCAGGAGTTGCATACTCATTCATTCATTCATTCACTATTCACTCAGGCTAGTGGTGCGTAACTATTTGTTACGTGTACCTTCGCAATGGCCAGGATTTCGGTTGGGACGCGCAACTAACCTGAGATCAGGAGTTTACCACATCGATTCTGACTATCCAAATTTAGGTATGGGAGTAGTTTAGATAGAAGTCCCTTGTGATGGACCTCATAGCCTACAATATTACGTACTATCATCCCCACTTCACACTCCAGTATGGTCATTCCATTTGCACCTCTTATTGCATTACATATGCGGCATATGGCATTTTGGGTGACTGTGTTTTTGCATTTATATGGTCTAGATATGGCTGATGTTATTCGTGGACTCATCTGGAATTGCATATTGCATCGCATCCTCAGCATCCGATATCTGGCTCTTTATGACTCCTCATTTGTATAGCTGTTCTATATTGCGTATTCTGATATTGATTGACTCATGAAATTATCTGTATTTTCGCTTACTCTATTATCATATGATTTATGATCTTGTTAGTATTTCTATTTACTCTAATAATTCATAATCTTATCAGTATTTCTACTTATTTCAATATTGTGCGATTTATGGATTACCAGTATTTCTGGTATTATATGATGAAAGTATTGTATTAAATACTTGGCACTTACCTTGTGCACATACTTACACCACCCTCTAAGCTTTAAGTTTTCTATAAGCTGATGCACGATAGATGAGTGCAGGTGATGTTAGGTTATAGCAGTGTTGAGTTTGAAGCATGCAGCGGTCTTATGGAGCTTGATTTTTATTTTATATATTTTCCTTTCAGCATTGTACTCAAATGATTATATTAGTGGATATGTGATGATAATGTTGCCTTTGTGAATTGGGTAATCTTGTGGTTATGCTTATTACGAGTTAACTGTATTAAAAAAAATCTCCTTATAGGATCCCAAGATCGAAATCTAGCGTATGGATGCTAGGAGCCGAGAATGGGGTACTATGGAGGCTGTCGGCCCCGAATTCGGTGATCAGGATTCCTGTGAATTCAATTTTCAGGTTTGGAGCATGAGAGAAGTTGGTATCAGAGCATAACTTGAGAATACCTAAAGATAACATCACATATCTGCTCATAGCTACCGTACACTATATGATTGTTAAGAACTTAGAATGATTAGATCCCCGAGTTTGAATAACTTAGAGATTTTTGGATATAGCTCCACACTGTTGATATTGTGAGACTATATAGTATTCCAGTTTCGATCGTTTCTGATCTAGGATTCAAGGTTCTGTTGGATCGTCGTAGTGTTGATGATGCGTCTTGGGAGGGCAAAGTTGAGATTAGAAAGCGCTATCTTCATCCTTTTATAGATTAATTATTGCCTTGTCATATATACTTGATGATGTTTCCTCTTCCCTTGTTTGTTCTATAAATTTTAAGGTTGAAATTTTTATTAGGTGGGGAGAGCTGTAAGACCCGTATCCTAGCCCATACCATTTCGTAGGATCCCATGGTCCTCCCTGTCGAATTACGATGACCTGCGAAGCATAGATAGTAATTGCACACGCTCTTGAGTCACATCCTGTAAACCCGAGCCAACTCAACTCGAGACCTGTGTCATTTCGACCCTGTCGTCGCTGTGGTTCCGATGCCACGTCTCGTGCGTCAATGCGATCCTCAGATTATAAGATCCGGGCCATGCATTATCCCGGCCATTGATCGCTTGATAGCAGGACCCACCTATCCCTCTTGTTGTATGTCCCTAGAAATCCATAATTACGATGATGTCACCCTAGGGGTGACATCACCTTATCCTACCCTAGTAATAACACCTTACAAGCAACCACCCCTTCCCTTTTCCCTATCAGTCAAACTCATTAATTGCCTAAAAACCATCACCTCTCTCTCTCTCTCTCTCTCTCCTATCTCTCTCTCCCTACCTCTTTCTTCCTCATTCTCCATTTCAAGAGCGATGGATGTCTAACTCATCCTAAAAATCCAACCATCGTCCACCTTAGAAGCTCACCAATCGAACCTTTATAGCATCATCTCTACCGTTGAGGAAGCTTTGTAAGGGGACTAGAGCATAAGGGTAGAAGTTGTAGGGGAAGATCTTGAGGTGGGTGCTT
Source organism: Magnolia kwangsiensis (assembly GCA_037074715.1). NCBI lineage: Eukaryota > Viridiplantae > Streptophyta > Magnoliopsida > Magnoliales > Magnoliaceae > Magnolia > Magnolia kwangsiensis. The sequence continues at coordinate 18,040,458 of CM073587.1, read as the reverse complement.
CTCTCTCTCTCCTTCGTTTATTTTGTGATCCACATGATGAGTGTATGTGATATTTAGATCGTTCATCCAACAGACCACATGGTCGTCCAAACATGGGGACCAACCCACCTTGTTACCATTTTTGTTTGAATGGTCCAGATGATGGGAAAATACAAATATGTGATGGACCCCAACATGGCCAGATGGGCCAACCCAGAACTTGCTGGAAGTTTACTCTCCAGACCATCCAGCAAGGTCTGGACATTGCTGGGATGAAAATAAAAATATTAACTTGATTTAGAAGCTTTGGGTGCGCCACACATGTAGGCCCCACCTTAATGTATGAACCTTATCCACGCCATCCATCCCTTTCCCCTGATCATTTTAGGCATTAAGCCGAAAAATGAATTAATCCAGATATCTGGCGGGCCGTATCTTAGAAAATAGTATTTCAATTTTTAAAATCTGCTATGGCCCACTTTGATTTTTCTACACACCGAAACATGTTGAATATTGGGCTCATTTGGTCTGTTTTGAGCCACATAATCCAACAGCTGGGTCGAATCCTCCTGATGCGGACCCCACCTACAAAAAACCTCAAATAAACTAAAAAATAAAAAAATTTAAGTATATGCAAGAAGACGCTGCTGCTACCAGAGGACTCGTAAGCAACGTCCTACGCTGTTGTGGATGGACGGGCAGGGACCCGCGGTCCCAGCCATGGGCCCCACCATGATGAGTGTTGCACATCCACACCCTGCATTTGATGGGTCCCCTTTATATATGGGGTGCCCCCAAATATTAGCCATATACATAACTCAGGTGGCCCACATCACAGGAAACAATGAGGGATTAAACGTATACCAATGGAAACCTTTATGGGTCACAGAAGCTTTGGATCATTATGAAATTTGTTTTTTTTTTTTTCCTTTTTATCTGGGTCCCTGTGACCTTATGTACAGATCGGATGGAAAATAAACATTGTGGTGGACTCCACATGAGACCCACAGCCATAGGCCCCACCATGATGTGTGTAGGATATCAACACCGTGTATTTGATGGGTCCCCCTTTAGACAGTGGGGCACCCAAGAAATCAACCGTGTACCGAAGCTCAGGTGGCCCACAGGGCAGGAAGCTGAGGTGGATTGAACGTCTACCATTGAAACCTCTCTGGCTCCAGAGGTTTTGGATTAATATAAAATTATTTATTTATTTTACTAGGTCTGTGTGACCTTATCAACTGTTAGGTGGAAAGTAAACATCATGGCGAGCCCTATGTGGGACCCACCTGTGCTGCCTTGAAACAGCAGCAGCTGCTTATACGCAACTATGTAGCTGCTTTATTGACGATAACAAGGTTTGTGGGACCTAGTTGTGTGGACGTCATCCACACTGTCGGTCCATTTACATGGACCCACCTATAATGAATGATGAATGTTTTGTATCCCACCGTCCGTCTAGCCCATGGACGGTGGCTCCCACAATGATGTAAGTGTTGTATCCACCGTCCATTACTTGGACGGTGGGCCACCCCAATGTGTGTGTCCCATCCCTGACATCCATGTGGGATGGTGGGACGGACCCACTTTGATGTATTTATTACATCCAAACGGTCCATCCAATTGGTGGGCTCGACTTAAGACTTGAGACTAAAATGACGCAGATCCTGGTATCAGGTGGACCACACTGCAGTAAATAGTGGGGTTCGAATGACTACCCTTGAAACTCTCTTGGGCGCACAGAAGCTTTGGGTCAATATGATATTTTTTTCCACCTAATTCAGGTATTTAGGACCTTATGATCAGATTGGGTGGAAAATAATGTTATGTTGGGCCCTACCTTGATAATGTGTTGTATTCACACCGTCCACCTAAGTAGGTGGTGTGGGAAGCCACCATGTTGTGGGCCTCACGTGATGTACTTGTGCGACCCACATGATGTATCTCCACCGTCCAGTCCTTGGATGGTGGGACTTACCTTGATGCGTGTGTGGGAAACAGATTAGCTGGAGTACTCTCACACCAGCTACATACTGGTTATGTGTGCAGGGCCCACTTACCTTGATGCGTGTGTGGGAATCAGAATCGGCCAATTCTGACTATGGATGCCAAGTATCAAGGCCGATTCTGATTGTCGAGGCCGATTATATAGGACGATTTTAATTGTCGAGACCAAGTATCGAGGCCGATTTCGATTTGTTGAGGCCGATTGTACAAGCCGATTATAATTGTTGAGACCGAGTATCGAGGCCGATTTCGATTGTCGAGGCCGCGTATCCAGTCCGATTCTGATTTGTCGAGGCCGAGTATCGAGGCCAATTTCGAGTGTCAATTTTGACTGTCGAAGCCAAGGCCGATTATCAAGACCTACATGATGTATATGCCACCCGTAGTTGGGGCCATTGTGATGTATCCGTGGCCTATGGACAAGGCCCATTGTGATATGTATTAGGCCCATGATGCATGGCCCATTTGATGTATTCGAGAGCCATGTGTAGGGCCCACATGTCATGTATTTAATGCCCATGAGCAGGGTCCACCTGTTGTGTATATGTGGTCCTTGGGCAAGGCCAACTGTGTTGTAATTAGGCCTTTATGTGAGGCCATGGGCCCATTATGTGTTTGGCTTTATGTGAGCCATTCCTTGGGATAATGTTGGTTAGATGTCCACATTGTCGAGGCCGATTGTTAATGCTTATTATTGATATCGATTATGAGTATGTTATAACATAGCATCATAATACATACCCATACGCATCATCTGCATGTTTATTATGAGACATAATAGACCATTGCATATGTCATAGTGTCGGTGGTTATGAGACTCCCTGATAGGCGAAGAATGTCTCACATGAGCGCATGGTATGTGTGGGATTGATGCATGACTGGATTGTATGACTCATGTATCTTGCATTGTGATTTGTGATTACTGTATGCCCTAACGTCATCAGGGTCATAGCCTCCACAGGAATATCATGGATGGCCAGATAGGACACCAAAAATCTATTCTAACATCAGGTTGTCATGGATGGCCCTGGGTGAAAATTCCTAAACCCTCTTGGTATCAGAGGATGCCCCAATGTTGAGACCGAGTGGATACATGAGCGCCCGATTGCTGAATACCGAGAGGCCGCATCTCCCACTGTGTCATGGTCGGTTGGGAGGGGGTGTGGCCTTACCCGCCTAAGGTTAGGGGGCATAGCTTGGCTTAGTTTGACCAGCTCGTGAATGAGTCCACTATCGATGTGCCGGATAAATATTGGCTTACTACTGGATAGGCGGATAGTGAGGTCTCTTCCACTTGTATAGTCACGTGTCAGTGGGCAGCGGTTTACATATAAAGTGTACTGGACCCCGGTGATGATCCAAGAGATGAACTGTACTGATATGTGGACTTATTAAGTAGGAGTTGCATACTCATTCATTCATTCATTCACTATCCACTTGAGCTGGTGGTGCTAACTATTTGTTATGTATACCTTCGCAATGGCTAGGATTTTGATTGGGGCGTGTGACTAACCTGAGATCAGAAGTTTACCACATCGAGTCTGACTATCCAAATTTAGGTATAGGACTGGTTTGGATAGAAGTCCCTTGTGATGGACCCTATAGACTGCGATACTACGTCCTATCATTCCGACTTTACACTCTAGCATGGTCATTTCATTCGCACTGCATATTGCATTATATTTGCAGCATATGGCATTTTGGGTTACTGTATTTCTGCATTTATATGGTCTAGATATGGCCGATACTATTCGTGAACTCATCAAGAATTGCATATTGCATCACATCCTTGGTATCTGTTATCTGGCTCTTTATGACTCTTCATTTTCATAGCTGTTTTATATTGCATATTCTGATATTGATTGACTCATGAAATTGTTCATATTTTCGCATACTCTGTTATCGTATGATTTAAGATCTTGTCAGTATTTCTGTTTACTCTGATAATTCATGATTTTGTCTATATTTCTGCTATTCTGATATTGTACGATTTATGGATTACCAGTATTTTCAGTATTGTATGATGATGGCATTGTATTGAATACTTAGCACTTACCTTGTGCACACACTTACACTACCCTCTAAGCTTTCTATAAGCTTATGCACAATAGATGCGTGCAAGGGTTGTTAGGTTGCAGCAATGTTGAGTTTGGAGCGTGCAGCGGTCTTCTAGAGCTTAATTTTCGTTTTATGTATTTCCCTTTCATCATTGTACTCAAATGATTATATTAGTGGATATGTGATGATGATGTTGCCTTTGTGAATTGGGTAATCTTGTGGTTATGCTTATTACGAGTTAAATGTATAAAAAAAAATCCTCCTTTTAGGATCCCGAGATCGGAATCTAGCTTATGGATGCTAGGAGCCGAGAATGGGGTACTACGAAGGCTGTCGAAACCGGATTTAGCAATCGAGATTCCTATGATTCTGATTTTCGAGTTTGGGGTGTGACATATCCATTTTCAACAATTTTCCAAACATCATAATCTAAATATTGTAAAAAGATGTTCATCCTTACTTTCCAATATGCATAGTTAAATCCATGAAAGATTGGAGGTCGAGAGACTGATGGTCCATCTCCTTTGCCCATAATTCTAACTTCAATTAAGATCTTCCTTTAAGTTATTAAGCCTTTCAAGAGCAACCTTGATTTGATACCAATTGAAATTGCAGTAAAACTACTACTATTGAAGTATGAATATATGTAAAAGTGTCTTAGAGGGGAGTGAATAGGACTTTTTAAAATTTAATCCTATTAAGCTATAAATTCTACCAATCTAAAACAGGTTAAGCAGGATTATAATAAGATCATTTAAATTCAAGTTCTAATGCTACATTTTGTCAAACATATATTATGCATAAAGTAAATAATCACATAGTCAATACATATGAGCAAATGCAATCATCACAAACACAATAATACATAGTGGTTCAGCTGTGTGCCTACTCTACTCCCAGTTGATGCACTCCACCCTAGAGTGTGTCGGATTGCACTATCAAATGGTTTTAATCAGGTTAACCCTAAACCTTCACAACTTACACAAGGTTAGCTAAGGAGTCTATACAAGACAACCTTAGGTGCCTACACAAGACAATAGGTCTTATACAAGGACACAACCACGAGCCTACTCAAGGCAACAAGTCCTATACAAGGATATAATGTATTCTCCCGTCAGAGGCCTATGAAAGGTCTTAGTAAGTTTGAGAACAAAATTTTCAATCATCGCATCCGGTGCTGACAGCCTCTGTAGTACCCTATTCTCAGCTCCCAGGGTCCATACACTAAGTTTCGATCCTGGGATCCTATAAGGAGGATTTTCGAATGTACATTTATCTCGTAAGAAGCATGACCATGAGTATACCCAAATCACAAAGGCAACATCATCATCACATATCCACTAATATAAAGATTTGAATATAGTGCTGAAAGGGAAATATATATACCAAAATCAAAGCTCCAGGAGTCTGTTGCACGCTCCAAGCTCAACACTGTTGCGACCTAATGCCACCTGCACGCATCTATCATGTATAAATTTATAAAAAGCTTAAAGGGTAGTGAAAGTTTGTCCGCAAGATAAGTGCCAAGAACATAAATATCAGAGTAAGCAGAAATACTACGAGTCTATAAATCATTCAATATCAGAATATGCAAATGTGGATTGACTATGCAAATACGGATCTAGAGAGCTAAATATCAGATGCCGATGATGTAATGCAATATGCAAATCCTGAAGAGCCACAAATATCATCAACCTCATCTAGGCCATACATCAAACCTACGTGTATCACGTGATTATATGGGGATAACTGTAACACCCCAGATTTTGGCCAATCTGGGATTTGATGTCCTTAGGCAGTGGGTCAATTAAAACACCTGAAAAATCGTTTAGAACCCAATTCCATAGCCAAAGAAACCACTTAGGATTAATTCCTTTAGAAATTAAGCGTAAGTTAGCTAGCGCAACGCTGGAGTAGCTGGGAAATAGTCCCTGATCACTTTAAATACATTCTACAAGACCTAAATCGAGTAGAACCAATGACTCTATAATACTCTATAACCTCGGACCAAACTCTAAGCAGGTTTGTTCTCTAGACCACTTTGAATCTTTGTATTGGATCTATACCGCGCGTCGAAAGTCCGATACCTCCTATCTTAGACCGTTAGAACCGCATAGCTGGACTTGACACTCATTTCGAAAATCAAGTCAAACCGATAATCACAGGCCATTTCATTGAGCCCGGACCAAAGAGAGTGCGAATAGGGACAGAATTGGAATTTCAAATTCAAATCTGGCACACGACTTGACGTGTCAGTATTGAGCGTTCTGACCATCAGAATTCAGCCAGATTACACCCTCGGATCAGGAGAAATTTCTATTTTATATCATGAGACTTTCAGCCCTGATCTACGTGCGGTGACCGCTGAACTGAAACTGGTCCGCCACGTGCGATCTGCGGACCCAGCAGGACTGAAAACTTAATATGTGCTAGATCTGGTACGTGTGAGCTTAAGTCCGATCGCATTCGGTCAGGGGACCACCAGAAAGCATCTTTTGGACTAAAACAGCCCCGATTTGGATATGCACTAAGTGAACTTTGTACCGGAGCCTATTTCGGGTGAGTTTGGGCTTATAAAAGGGGTTGAAACCCTCACTCCTCTCTCCCATCCGAATTTGCAAAAATCCCTAGATTGGGAGAGAGAAAAGGTGAGAGTTTGTGAGAGAAGGTGGGAGAGAATTCCCTGCTGCTTATGCCACGTGCTGTACGTGCTTAGGCAACGTACTCCGATCACTTTCCTGGCGATTCCTCCACGTTTTCAGGTAAGAAAATACCCTAGAAGTTACTGATTTGAGGTTCCTTTCATTTTCTAGCAAAGTAACTAATAGAACTTGTGTATTAGGTTCTCTAATCGCCGTAGACGAAGCGTATACGCTCCGTTCGAATTTACACATCAATAAGAGACAAGGTGCGGATTTTAGACGCTTTGATTGACTATTTCCAAAGCTTTCAATGTCGTTTAATAGTAGATTATCGACGGCATCGCCGTTTGACATGTACAACATGCTGTCCGTTTCCTGTTTCGTAAACCGGCGAAGAATATGAGATTTAGGGCATTTTAGTCATTTGTAGGAAGTACTGTTTTCATGCATATTTTGCTGATGTGATTGACATGGTTTATTGTCGCATTAGAATGTTAGGAATGCATGCATAATTAGTTTGGCGAAGAGATTCGCCTAATTGCGCACTTCGGGTCGACATACTATATGTAGACTTAAGTGTGTAGTGTAAGTATTTGTATAAATGCTTGTATTAGTATGTATTGAATTAAATGATGTTATGGATTAGTTTGAGATTGGTTTCTCAATTAATATGCTGGTGTAAATGGTTTCCTACATGTTAGCCATATGCATGATTTCATTATATGAATGAAATGCATGTGCTTGATGATTCACTTAAGTTGTATGTAATAACATGTGCTTGATGATTTCATTATGATTTAGTTTGAGATTGAATTCTCAATTAATTTGCTGATGGAAATGATTTCCTTTATGTTGGCGATATGCATAATTTCATTATATGTATGAAAGGCATGTATCAGGTGATTTGCTTAAGTGGCATGTTACAACATGTGTTAACATGCTCATATGGTTGTATTTCATTTCCAATACTTTCACATGCTTTGCCGATGTGATTCCACATGTTTGGGACTATACTTAGTCCAGGCAGTCGGTAACCGAGTGAATTCGTGGTTAGCTTATCTTCGCCACGAATGACGCGTCGATGAACGCGAGTCATGTTTTAGAGTTGGGGGCAGTGGTTAGGCCACATGAAGTGTTTTACGCACTTCATGTTGTTCAACTTGAGATGCGATCGTGCTAGTCGAGCCCGTCAAGTAACCCGACTGGCCATTGTATGTTCACCCTACATGAGTCATAACTGCTTGAACCTAGGGTACTGAACTTACCATTGTAAACCCTGTTAACCATGGTACCTTGATCCACGAAGATTCATGAGCCGGGCATGGTGGTATGGGACACCGTGGTCGAGCTGTCGGCCTACGCTGGGGCCACAAACCTTCCCGTAGTAACTAGTGAGCACCTAGTCTCGTGAGCAGATTATGGTGGTATGGGACACTATATTCTTGCTGTCGGCCTACACTGATCAGGCGACTAGTCCTTTGTAGTGTCCGCGAGCGTATTTTGAGTCTACGGGAGGCGACGACCCTTCCGTAACAGTAGAGTACAGTAGGCCTGTATTGATAAGGTGATGGGGGAGCGGTGCAACGAGTGCGAGCAACAGCCCTGGTAGCCCTTGCAGCGACCTACAAAATATACATTGTATGAGATTACTAGGAGTGACGACCCTAGACAGGATCTGTGTTGGGATTGATATAAGGGAGGTACCTTAGTTTCTCAATCTTGCTGTTTGAATGGACTAATAACAACTCAGAAATCATATCACCATTACATTGCATGTGCCTGGAAGATGTGGAGCACTTTAGGGAGTGTGGCATGCCACGGTCGTAAGATGGTGCCATATGAGGGAGATCGTCGATGAGGGCATACATCACGTCATGTGATATTGCATTAACAACAGTATTAGGATTGCTTGATTTATTGCTTTACTATTATCACATGATTGATTTGAGAACATGTTAATCCTTGCTCTATTATTCCACTGAGTTAGCTACTCACTCCCACGTTACGAGACGGTGTTCCTGGACACTCACCAGACCTTTTTGTGATTGCAGATGATGGCGCGGCCTGCGAGGCAGAGCCGGACTTGATGATGTTGATGATGAGGAGGATCCCTCCTTTATGCGTATTCTGCTTGACGAGATTACAGGGAGGTTGATTAGATACCTGGACACTTGTCATTTTATATTTTCAGAGCACTCATGTATATTCCTTTTGTTTACTTTTGGAGTATACATGTATGTATATAACTTGGTAACATATTCACACTCTGGAGACATACAACAGTTTATATATATTATACCTACTATCACAGTCTTCCGCTTGTGACTTTAACTGTCTCTGGAGTATGATATGCTGTTCTGGCTTAATCTCACTCATGTTTAATACATTATCACAGACAACATTCAATCATACATATCCATGTTGCATAAATAACATTTTGGAACTCGGGAGTTGGGTTTTTGCTCGACCCCCCGATTTTCGGGATGTTACAGATGGTATCAGAGCATGATTTGGATTAAACCGGGCCTGGGTTATGGTCACGCGACGTACGCTGTCGCTTCCTTTGACTTAGGTGGGTGCGAGAAGGGTCTAGAAACACTTCTAGGATCCCAGATTCGCCAATAGGCGAAGTCTATTCATTTCGATCGCGTGATCGAGTCCGTAACGCATATAGGGTCGCGTGAAGCAACCCGAATAGCTCCTACGTTGTAAGTAAGTGGGTTGAGGCATTCTTTGAACGATTCTAAACCCATAAATGTGAATCCTTAGGCCGTGGGACAACCACAACTCCTGTATTCAATCGCCAGGGCTTAAAAACCCCGTTTCACCAAAAATCTTCAAAATTCTTCCTCTCACCACTCCAATCTTCAATTCCTTCTGATCCTTTTCATGTTAGGCATCAATCCTAATATGAAAATAACATAAAATCATACTTTCACAAAATTTTATAGTGAATAGTAAAATTTCATGAAAAATGGCCATAAGTCCATTCTAACTTCGCTTTCTTTAGTGAATAATGGGCTAGATAGATGTACTATCTCCTTCTACCCCAAAATCATATGCTGCATGATAGGAGTTTGTATTCGGGTTTGTAGATTGGCCCCGAAAAGTCCTGAATGCATCTTTGGACCCATATAGGGCAATCTAGAATGAACCAAGGTGGGGACCATACATTTTTGGGGTCCCTGGACCATGGGGGACCAGACCCATGTGGTCCCACCGGCCACCGTGCAAGATGGCCGGCGATGCCATCGCCGGTTCGGCGATGCATCGCCGACCGGTGGGGCCCACTTGAGGTAATCTCTGGGCGCACACCCTATTTTGGGTGGTGTACCCCTCCCATGTATGGTCCGTCTGAAGAAAACCCCAAATATGGGTACTTCCTTCACAAACAGCCCCTTCCCTAGCCCCATTTTCATTTTCAGCTGCCCTATCCCAAAAATTATGATTTCAAATCACTCCCAAATCCTTCCTTGGCCAAAAACGACCACTCTCCATCACTCCATTGCTGTTTGCAGCCCTCCCTCTTACAAATTTCATTGTTTGGAGCTCTTACGACCTCCAGAATGAGCTGAAATCGTGAGGAGCTCCATTCTCCTTTTTCCTTCTCTTTTCTTTTTAAAAATTCAGCCTTTGGGAGCTTGAAGCATCCCTCTACAATGCTTAGATTTCATTCTGTCCATTTGGGCAACCATTTCTCTGCATTTTCTCTTCTTTTCATGCCTATTGTTAAGGCTATTTTAGCTTTTCCTCCCTTTCCATCGTCCTCTCTCTCAAGTCCCTTTTATTTGATCCTCAGACTCGTGGAAACCTGCTTACCCATTCCATTTCTTCACGTTCTTCGCTTGTTTGATTACTGTTTTAAAATTTCTGTGTTTTGTTGTTGTTAGGTAGAAAATGTGTTTGTGTTGTGGTTTGAGCTTAATATAGCTGAAAGTTGTTGAATGGAGTGCATGCCATTTTGTTTTTTTTTTTGTTAGGTATTGTCCCTAGATTGGGAGTATTGTAACTCCCGAGATTCAGCCTACAAATTAATTTTTATCCCAACCCACCCTCCTACCAAGCATGTCACTTCCAATCCCGCCATGGGACTAGGAATGCAGTTCCATTTAATACAACTAAACGCTACCGGCCACATAAACCCTTGTCGTTTTGGTCCTAGAGTTAGCACTTCTAGATTTGAAGGGTCTGACGATATAGGAAATCCAATTCTATTTAGATAATCTTGACTCTAAGCAATAGAACAATTTCCTGTAATAGAAATGGTATGGAACCATGTACCGTATAAACTTAGGCTTTAGATTATAGCTACTGAGTTACGGACTAGCCTACTAGTTACATTAAGTAATGTAAAGCCTGTATATGCTAAGGAATTGAAGGTTAGATTTGGTTGAAGTAGAACCTTATTCCTTCGATAGATCCCCTTATGACTTATAGACTTCTGTTGTTACCCATAGGAAGGAACCATTCACTCTCAGGGAACATTTATAAATCTCATAGATTGAATTTAGTATGTACTAGCATGCTCCTTAGAATTGCCTTCCCCAAGGGCTTATTGCATTCGGGAATACGGAATAAAGGAAATGCAATTATCAGCGAAGTATTCGCGGTTTGAATCGACTTCTTAATCCTAGTAGTTACCACTAAATCCAATGCTCTGATCAAGCAGAAGATCGGCATCGACTAGGATTGGGGACTGATACAACAACTTTTCTATCATCGCGGGGCAGAAGGTTTGTGTATCCGGCTCAGACCCATTACACAACTATTCTTCTGTGTTGGCCCGACCATCTACAACCACAAGTTATTGCTTTACCCTTGGTAAATGTTAAGGACTTCAAGCCAGTAGAGGATTCGACATCTTGCCACCAACTCATACCTGCCCCTGAACTTAACCACAATAGAGATTAGGCTCATCTTTATGATCATAGGTACCAATGCCATAGAACGCATCATTAGTAAGGAAAATCCTATAGAGAAAGGTTGTTTCCATTTTAGGTTAAGGATAGCCCCTAAGTTGCGCCTCGTTCCGATATACAGATTGATGCAACGATTCTTCAACCTTAAGTAAAACCAAGTTTTAAGGGGGGTAGAACGAATTAATTCCAATCCAGATAGGTTAGTCAACGCTACCGTTCGATCAGAGTGGCGCAGCGGAAGCGTGGTTAGGCCCTTCCCCACTGGCCCAAGATCGAAACATTTGATTTAGGTTATATGTACGGTTAGGCCCTTCCCCACTGGCCCAAGATCGAAACATTTGATTTAGGTTATATGTACGGTTAGGTTATTCAATAGGATTTGAACCTTTCTTGGAAAAAGTACTCCTTCCCCTTCGCCAATTTCGAGGATAAAATTTTATTTTAAGGGGGGTAGATTGTAACACCCCGAATTTTGGCCAATCTGGGATTTGACGTCCTTAGGCAGTGGGTCAATTAAAACACCTGGAAAATCGGTCAGAACCTAATTCCATAGCCAAAGAAACCACTTAGGATTAATTCCTTTGGAAATTAAGCATAAGTTAGCTAGCGCAACACTGGAGTAGATGGGAAATAGTCCCTGATCACTTTAAATACATTCTACAAGACCCAAATCGAGTAGAACCAATGACTCTATAATACTCTATAACCTCGGACCAAACTCTAAGCAGGTTTGTTCTCTGGACCACTTTGAATCTTTGTATTGGATCTATACCGCGCGTTGAAAGTCCGATACCTCCTATCTTAGACCGTTAGAACTGCCTAGCTGGACTTGACACTCATTTCGAAAATCAAGTCAAACCGATAATCACAGGCCATTTCATTGAGCTCGAACCGAAGAGTGTGCGAATAGGGACAGAATTGGAATTTCAAATTCAAATCTGGCACACGACTTGACGCATCAGTATTGAGCATTCTGACCATCAGAATTCAGCCAGATTACACCCTCGGATCAAGAGAAATTTCTATTTTATATCATGAGACTTTCAGTCCTGATCTACGTGCGGTGACCGCTGAACTGAAACTGGTCCGCCACGTGCGATCTGCGGACCCAGCCGGACTGAAAACTTAATACGTGCTAGATCTGGTACGCGTGAGCTTAAGTCCGATCGCATTCGGTCAGGGGACCACCAGAAAGCATCTTTTGGACCGAAACAGCCCCGATTTGGATATGCACTAAGTGAACTTTATACCGGAGCCTATTTCGGGCGAGTTTGGGCTTATAAAAGGGGTTGAAACCCTCACTCGTCTCTCCCATCTGAATTTGCAAAAATCCCTAGATTGGGAGAGAGAAAAGGTGAGAGTTTGTGAGAGAAGGTGGGAGAGAATTCCTTGCTGCTTATGCCACGTGCTGTACGTGCTTAGGCAACGCACTCCGATCACTTTCCCGGCGATTCCTCCACGTTTTCAGGTAAGAAAATACCCTAGAAGTTGCTGATTTGAGGTTCCTTTCATTTCCTAGCGAAGTAGCTAATAGAACTTGTGTATTAGGTTCTCTAATCGCCGTAGACGAAGCGTATATGCTCCGTTCGAATTTACACATCCATAAGAGACAAGGTGCGGATTTTAGACGCTTTGATTGACTGTTTCCAAAGCTTTCAATGTCACTTAATAGTAGATTATCGACGGCATCGCCGTTTGACATGTACAACATGCTGTCCGTTTCCTAAAAAATATACATCGTATGAGATTACTAGGAGTGACGACCCTAGACAGGATCTGTGTTGGGATTGATATAAGGGAGGTACCTTAGTTTCCCAATCTTGTGGTTTGAATGGACTAATAACAACTCGGAAATCATATCACCATTACATTGCATGTGCCAGGAAGATGTGGAGCACTTTAGGGAGTGTGGCATGCCACGGTCGTAAGATGGTGCCGTATGAGGGAGATCGTCGATGAGGGCATACATCACGTCATGTGATATTGTATTAACAACAGTATTAGGATTGCTTGATTTATTGCTTTACTATTATCGCATGATTGATTTGAGAACATGTTAATCCTTACTCTATTATTCCACTGAGTTAGCTACTCACTCCCACGTTACGGGACGATGTTCCTGGACACCCACCAGACCTTTTTGTGATTGCAGATGATGGCGCGGCCTGCGAGGCGGAGCCGGACTTGATGATGTTGATGATGAGGAGGATCCCTCCTTTATGCGTATTCTGGTTGACGGGATTACAGGGAGGTTGATTAGATACCTGGACACTTGTCATTTTATATTTTCAGAGCACTCATGTATATTCCTTTTGTTTACTTTTGGAGTATACATGTATGTATATAACTTGGTAACATGTTCACACTCTGGAGACATGCAACAGTTTATATATGTTATACCTACTATCACAGTCTTTCGCTTGTGACTTTAACTGTCTCTGGAGTATGATATGCTGTTCTGGCTTAATCTCACCCATGTTTAATACATTATCACAGACAACATTCAATCATACATATCCCTGTTGCATAAATAACATTTTGGAACTTGGGAGTTGGGTTTTTACTCGACCCCCCAATTTTCGGGATGTTACAATAACTCCGTCTCACAAGGAGCCCCATAAACATCTTAGCCCAATGGCATCTGATTTAATCAATCATCCATCACAACATACATACGAATGATGGGGGTCCAAAGAAGGATGACAGATCTAGTCCAAATATCAAGATAGGCTCACTGATGTAAAATGCATTATGATAGTTAAGGAAAGAATCCAACTTATAGCCATTACAACATCAGACGATGCTCCCGATGTGGGATAAAGTTCTGCCTTCAATGTGTGCACAGTAGCCTACCAGTACAATAGCCTGCCAATGACTGGTAGCTTGCTCAGGTCCTCATGCCCCGCCCACTCAATGTCTGCCCATGTGTGCCCGCCCACATGTGATCATAATGATGGAGCGTCACAATATACTCCACCGATGGTAGATCTGAGTCTAAGTGCAATAAGAGGGCTTCCTTACCCTCTCCATCGCGTAATAAACTAGACTTCCTATGGGGCTCAATAAGTAGGGTCAACCCTCTTAGAAAATAATGAGAATGGGCCTAACAAGGCCTAAGGGAAGGTCACAATGAGGACATTTAACCGTCATTGCCCATCAATATGGACATTTAACCAACATTGCTCTCGAAGCGTGGCCTACATAGAGCCAAATGTATAGTGGGCCCATGGCCTCATACAAGGGCCTCATATAATCACAATGGGCCACATACAATCTCAATGGGCCTTACACAAGGGTCTAATACATTAAGTGGGCTGCATCATAAGGCCTTTATACAGCACATCGGGCCTCATCATATAGGCTGAAAATATATCACAATGGGCCAATCCTATGGTTCTCGAATACTTCACAATGGGCCACACCACCTGGGCCTCCAATGCATCATAATGGGCCATAATCTATGGGCCTCAATACATCATAATAGTCCACAATCCATGGGCCTCAAATTGTAACACCCCGGATTTTCGCCAACCTGGAGTTAGACGTCCTTAGGCAATGGGTCAACCATATCACTCTCAAAGATCAATCCTAAAGTCTAGAAATCATTTTTCAACTCATTTCCTTCAAAATCTTACCTTTCACCACCCCATTCTTCAAATTTCTCCAAGTACCTTCATATTAGACACAATCCTAAAGTTTAAAAGGTGAAGAACTATACTTAAACTAAAACTTACCGTAAATGGTACGTACATGCATAAAATAGGATTTTAACAATGGAATTCTTAGAATCTTATGATGTAAATAGGTTATTTGGATGGATTAGCTTCTTCTACCTTAAAAACATATATTGTACATCGTGTAACCCATTTCGGTTTGCAAATGAGACTCGATAAACGCCTCAACGGACTCGTGGGCCCAAACGACTCAAATCGGGCGGATCCAAGGTAGGCCCCACATGTTTCCAGCATCCCTGGGGGGTGAGGACCTCTCCCCTGGGGTGAACCCAAGCCAAATAGGTTAGTGACCGGCGAGGCCTCGTCCGTACAACGGACAGGCAGCCTAATTTTTACACTTTTTTTGCACATTTTTTTAAACTTTGAAAACTCATATCTCCTTCGTTATAACTTCAATTTAGGTGATTCAAAATCCAGATTGAAGCTAAATGAGTCTAGGTTTATATAAAAATATGTGAAAAATGTAATAAAATATTTAATATAGTTTAAATTAGGTCATTGAGAGCAACTATCCGATAATCACTTGTTGGACAGCTGCTGCTTTTGGAATTTTTAGAATTTTCATACAACTCAAAATCCTATAAAAAAATTTAGAGTCAGGGTAAACTTGATGATGAACTACTATAAAAATAATTAAAATAATATGATACCTAAAAGTTCCAAAAATGGGGCATAGAATGGCCCTAGGACCGTATTCTATCATAATTAGGGTAGAATTTGGTTAAGTACCAAACTGAATACTTAGTTGAATTGACTTGAACCACTTTAAATATGAACTACAAGACCCAAAATGAGTAGGACTGCTAACGCTATGTTACCTAGAAATCTAGGATCAATCTCTAAGCCTAGTTGACCTTGGGACCATTTGGAAACTTTGTATTGGATCTAAACCGCACGTCGAAAGTCTGATATCTACAATCTCAGACCATTATGACCGCTTAGCTGGACTTGACAATCATTTCAAAAATCAAGCCCAACTGATGTTTTGAGGCTATTTCATTGAGCATGGAGCAAGGAGTGTGAGAAAGAGTGAAATTCTTTGTAAATTAACTGTTATTTAAATAAATCTGGCACGTGACGCTTGCGGGTTAAGTATAAGCATTTAGACCGTTGGAATCTGACCCAAATACACCCTTAGATTAGGGAACATTTTCACTCAGGTCAGTTACTTGGAATCCCTGATCGAGTCTCAGTGACCGCTGAACTTAAACTGGTCCTCCACGTGCGATCTGAAAACCCGATCGAATTGAAAACTTAACTTGATCAGGATCCAGCATCCATGATCTTAAGTCTGACCGCATTTAGTAACGGGACCTCCAGAAGTGCTCCGTTGAGACGGAACAGTCCGTATTTGGACATAACCTAAGTATACCTTGACTTAAAGTTTGTTTTGGTTATGTTTAAGCTTATAAAAGGGCCTTAAACCCTTAGCTTTCTAACCCATAAGAATTTGGAGAAACCCTAGGAGAGAGAGGAGAGAAAGTGAGGGAGAAGTTGGGGCTTTCTCCTGGGATTCTTCCCTGCTGCTTCACGTGCCAAATCCATCCACCTGCATCGCTATTCTGGCGATTCCAACTTCGTTCTAGGTAAGAAAACCCTAACCCTAATCTGTTTTAGGGATTCTATCGATCCAAGTAGCGAAGTAGCTGACTTACCTTGTGTTGTAGGTTGCCAATCAGTCGTTGACGATGACGTAGAGTTCCTATTCGATTCATTACGCTCCTACGGCGTAAGGTGCGGATTTTAGAAGCTTAGATTACCTATTTTCAAAGCTTTCAATGTCGTTTAATGGTAGATTGCTGATAAGGATGTTGTTTGACATGTAGAACATGCTGTCTATTTTTCATTTTGAATACATACGAAGAATATGAGATTTAAGGTATTTTAGGTATTTGTAGTAAATATTGTATACGTACATAGTTTGCTAATATGATTGCCATGTGTATTTGTCGTGTACCTATGCTAGTTATGCGTGTATGATCTGTTCGGCGAAGAGATTCGCCCTTATGCACATTATTGGCCGACATACGCTATGTAGGCTAATGTGTGTAGATTAACTGTTTGTATAAAGTTTTGTATAAGTAAGTATTGAGTAAATGTTGTTGTAGTTTAGTGTTGAGATTGGATTCTAAACTAATATGACGATGTACATGATTTCCTCCATGTTTGTTATATTGAATTGATTTCCTTATATATATGAAATGCTTGTGTTTGGTTGAATTGCTTATGTTGTATGTTATAACGTGTTCTTAACATGCTTGGACTGATTATGTTTCATTTCTGTCACTCACACATGATCATTGATTTAGATTACAAGTGCTTGGGGCTATATTCTAGTCCAAGCAGTCGGTAACAGCTTAGAATTCATGGTTGGATTCTCTTCACCACGAAGGATGTGTATGACGAACCCGAGTCGTACTAGAGTCGTCGACAGTGGTTAGGCCACACGAAGTGCTTGTGCACTTCATGTCGGTCGATTCAACATGCGCTCGCGTTAGTCGGACTCATCAAGTAACCCGACTGACCATTGTATGTTCACCTTGTATTCGTCATAACTGCTTGAACCTATAGTACTGAACTTACCAGTGATAACCCTGATAACCGTGGTACCTTGATCCATTAAGACTCATGAGACGGGCATGGTGGTATGGGACACCGTGGTCGAGCTGTCGGCTTACGCTGGGACCACAAACCTCCTCGTAGTGACCAGTGAGAAACCCAGACTCGTGAGCAGATTATGGTGGTATGGGACACTATATTCTTGCTGTCGGCCTACACTGATAAGGTGATGGGGAAGTGGTGCAACAAGTGCGAGCAACAACCCTGACAGCCCTTTGTAGTGACCTCGAGCATATTCTGAATCTGCGGAGAGGCGACGAGCCTTCCCGCAGTAAACAGAGTATAAACTAGGCCTGTATTGATAAGGTGATGGGGGAGTGGAGCAACGAGTGTGTGCAACAGCCCTGACAGCCCTTGTAGTGACCTAGAAATATATCATTGTATGAGAATACTAGGAGTGACGACCCTAGACAGGATCCTTGTTGGGAATGATATAAGGGAAGTACCCTAGTTTTCCAATCCTGTTGTATGAAAAGGACTAATAACAACTCGGTAATCATATTCATATCGCACTGCATGTGCCTGGAAGATGTGGAGTACTGAGGGAAGAAAGCATGCTGCGGACGTAAGATGGTGTCGCATGAGGGAGTATGTCGGTGAGGGCATCCATCATGTCATTTCATACTTGCATTAATCACAGTGTTTAGGAATGTTTGATTGCTTGCTTTACCATTATCGCGTGATGGATTTGATAACATGTTAACCTTTGCTCTATGATTCCACTGAGTTAGCTACTCACTCCCACGTTACGGGATAGTGTTGCGTACACCAACCAGTCCCTATTTTAGTTTCAGATAATGGTAATGCGTACGAAGCAGAGCCAAACTTGATGATGATGATGAGGATCCCTCCTATATGCAGGTTCTGATCGACGGGTTTACAGGGTTACTGATTAGATGTCAATACACTTGGTATTTTATCTTTTATTTCCACACCCATGTATATTCTTTTCTTTCTATTTTGGAGTATACATGTATTTAACCTGGTAACATGTTCACACTCTGGAGACTTCAATCATTTATATATTTTATATATCTATCACATTCTTCTGCTTGCTAATTTAACTGTCTCTGGAGTATGATATACTGTTATGGTCTAATCCTACTCATGTTTTCTGCACTAATATGAACAACATTCATCCATCATTGAAAATGTTGCATAAGTGATGTTCTGGAACTCGGGAGTGGAGTTTATCCTCGACCCCCGATTTTCAGGGCGTAACAGATGGTATCAGAGCATGATTTGGATTAAACCGGGCCTGGGTTATGATAACACAACACACTCTGTCGCACTCTGACATAGGAAGGGAGCGACGAAAACTAGAAACAGATTAGGACTCTTAGTTTTATTTGTCGGTGAAAGTTTACAAAAAACGATCATCGAGATCGAGTCTGTGCACTCTCCTGATCATGTACGACGATCACAAGTCACTCCTAAACCATCTATCGACGGGTCTAGACCCCTATTAATCCTATCCCAGCCTCCAGAAATCGCTAAAGGCGATTATACTTCAGAAATGACCCAAACTAGCCCAAATAGGCTCAAAACAGAGGTAGGGCCCAATCGGGGTAGTTTTAGGGGGACCCAAGGGGGACCCACATCATTTTGGACCTAAGGAGGGGGGAGGGCCTCTTCGGAATGGCGAGCCCTCGCCGAACAGTCCAAAGACCGGCGAGGACCTCGCCGACCAACGGGTTCGGCCAGTCGGGCTGACCAGGTTTGGGGACTTGTGGACCCCACTAGTCCACTGTTCCTTGATTAAAACACCCCTGATCAATCACTTTCTTCACAAAGCACCCCTCAAAGCTCTCCTTTCTCCACAAAGTTTCTGATTTTTCATAGAAAATGCCCCTCCAATCACTCCTTCTTCCGTTTAGTGCACCACCGTCGTCACCCATTCGAAAACTCCCTCCTACAGCTACAGTCTCTCTCATGTCCCTTTTATTTGAGCCTTTACACTCTCTTTTGGGTCTCCAAATCGTGTAAACCTCAAATCCCATTTTCTCCTTCCTAGGAAATCAATTTCCTTCATCATTTTATGCTTCTAACTGGTCTCCATTGTTGCATACATCTCCCATCTCCTTCTTTTCACTTGTCTTGAGTTCACAAACCCCTCTTTGTGGCTCATTACCTCACAACTCAACAACCCATCAAACCGCATTCCTTTTATCCCTTTCTTCCACTTCCTATGGCTCTATTTGAGTTCATTACAGCCGTATTTTCAATTTTCACTTTTTTCTTCCTTTCAACTTATACTTAGGAATTCATCATCATGGGATTTGAAAATCCCATCTCACACTTTCCAACACAAGATCCATTTTTCAAAGCCTATGAAATTGATTTGAATCCCAACCCACCCACCTACTAAACATGTCACTCCCAATTCGTAGGCGGGAGTAGGAAAGCAGTCCCATTTAACACAACTTGAGACCACTGGCCACATATGCCCTTGGAGTTTTGGACTTAGAGTGGTACTCCTAGGTTTTGAAAGAGTTGATGATATAGGAAGTCCAATTCCAATTAGACAATCTTGACCCTAAGCGATTAAACAATCCCCTATAGTAGAAATGGTATGAAACCATTTAGCATATAAGCTTAGGCTTTAGATTACAGCTAGTGAGTTACAGACTAGGCTACTAGTTATATTAAGTAGTGTAAAGCCTGTATATGCTAAGGAATAGTAGGTTAGATTTGGTTGGAGTAGAACCTCATTCCTTCGATAGGTCCCCTTAATACTTATAGACTTTTGTTATAACCCTTAGGAAAGTTGTTTTTACTTAGAACTATTCACTCTCAGGGAAAACTTATAAATCCCTCAGATTAAACTTAGAATAAATCAGCACGCCCCTTTGAATTGCCTTCCTTAAGGGCTTATTGCATTCGGGAACGCGGATTAATGGAACTGTATATATAAGCGAAGTATTCATGGTTTGAATCGAATTCTCAATCCTAGTGGTTACCAATAAATCCAATGCTCTGATCAAGCAGAAGATCGGCATTGACTAGGATTAGGAATTGATACGGTAAATTTTTTGTCTTAGTTAGGCAGAAAGTCTATGTATCTGGCTCAGACCTACTACACAAATTTCCTTCCGTGCTGGTCCTACTACCTATAACCAAAAGTTATTGCTTTACCCTTGGGAAATGTTAAGGACATACATCCAGTAGAGTAGTCAGTAGAGGATTAGATATCTCGCCACCAACTCACACCTGCCCCTGAAATCGATGGCTCATTTATATAATCATAGGTACCAATGCCATAAAACGCATCATTAGCAAAGGAAGACCAATGTAGCGAGAGGTTGTTTCCCATTTCATGTCAAGGATAGGCCCTAAGTTACACCTCGTTCCGATGTACGGATCGAGATATAGATTCTTGAGCCTTAAATAGAACTATGTTTTAAGGGGGGTAGAACCTTATGAGCTCAATCTAGTTAGGATTAGCTAACACAACCGTTGGATCAGAGTAGCAGCGGAAGCGTAGTTGGCCTCTTCCCCTCTGGCCCAGGATCGAAGAAGTTGATTTAGGTTATACGTTAGGTTAGGTCAGTAAATAGGACCTGAATCTTCATTAGAATGTCACTAATGAAGTCATTAAGGGAAAGAAATTAGGGCTTAAGTGTTGAACCCATTCATAACCTTGGCCCATTCTATACGATTAGAAACTCTTTTAAGATGATATATTAAGTTATGTATTAATTCCTACCTTGGACCAAGACGAGGACTCTCTTAGACTAAGACCTAAAGGATAACATTATACATAGGAAATTTGAGCAATTTCATGATGGGCATTTCCTAAGCTCTTAGAGTGATCGGACTACGGAGTTACTGAAATGAACAAATGCGAAACATTCGCAGCTTAATACAAATTCTCAATCCTGAACAACTACCAATGAACTCACTGCTTAGCCAAGCAGAAGACCAGGTTCCGCCAGGATTAGGAAGGGATACAACATTGTCTACCCTAGCCAAGCGAACATTCGACGTATTGGGATCAAGCCCACTACAACCGTCTCTCTGTACTGGTCAACCACTGAAAATATATATCTTACTCTAAGTAGATGAGAATTTTCGTCAAGACGCAAAGTAGGTAAAGAAATGAATTGTAGTAAACAGTTAGGGTGTAAGTAATGCATAAAGAAGTAAGTTTTAAGGGGGGTAGAACAAAAGGAACCAGGCTTATATAGATCGTATACACTCCACCACATATAGAAACATGAAATCAACAAAACTTAGGTAAAAGAAAAGATTAATCTTTCCTCATTACCCTTAGCTAATTTAGGGGACGAAATTATGTTTTAAGGGGGGTAGATTGTAACACCCTGGATTTTTGCCAACTTGGAGTTAGACGTCCTTATGCAATGGGTTAACCATATCACTCTCAAAGATCAATCCTAAAGTCTAGAAATCATTTTTCAACCCATTTCCTTCAAAATCTTACCTTTCACCACCCCATTCTTCAAATTTCTCCAAGTACCTTCATATTAGACACGATCCTAAAGTTTAAAAGGTGAAGAACTATACTTAAACTAAAACTTACCGTAAATGGTACGTACATGAATAAAATAGGATTTTGACTATGGAATTATTGGAATCTCATAATGTAGATAGGTTATTTGGATGGATTAGTTTCTTCTACCCTAAAAATATGTATTGTATGTCGTGTAACTCATTCCGTTTTACAAATGAGACTCGATAAACGCCTCGACGGACTCATGGGCCCAAATGACTCAATTCGGGGGGATCCAAGGTGGGCCCCACATGTTTTCGGCATCCCTGGGGGGTGAGGACCTCGCCCCTGGGGTGAACCCAAGCCAAATAGGTCAGTGACTGGCGAGGACTTAGCCGAGTCAGCGAGGCCTCGTCCGCACAGCGAACAGGCGGCCCGATTTCTGCACTTTTTTTCAAACTTTGAAAAATCATATCTCCTTCATTATAACTCCAATTTAGGTGATTCAAAAATAAGATTGAAGATAAATGAGTCTAGTTTTATATAAAAATATGTGAAAAATATAATAAAATATTTAATATAGTTTAAATTAGGTCATTATGAGCAACTATCCGATAATCACTTGTTGGACAGCTGCTGCTTTTGGAATTTTTAGAATTTTTTACAATCAAAATCTTATAAAATTTGGTGAAATCAGGGTAAACTTGATGATGAACCACTATAAAAATAATTAAAATAATATGATACCTAAAAATTCCAAAAATGGGGCATAGAATGGCCCTAGGACCGTATTCTGCCATAATTAGGGTAGAATTTGGTTAAGTACCAAAATGAATACTCACTAGAATTGACTTGAACCACTTTAAATATGAACTACAAGACCCAAAATGAGTAGGACTGCTAACGCTATGTTACCTAGAAATCTAGGATCAATCTCTAAGCCCAGTTGACCTCGGGACCATTTGGAAACTTTGTATTGGATCTAGATCGCACGTCGAAAGTCCGATATCCACAATCTCAGACCATTATAACCGCTTAGCTGGACTTGACAATCATTTTGAAAATCAAGCCCAACTGATGTTCTGAGGCTATTTCGTTGAGCATGGAGCAAGGAGTGTGAGAAAGAGTGAAATTCTTTGTAAATTAAATGTGATTTAAATAAATCTGGCTCGTGACGCTTGCGGGTTAAGTATAAGCATTCAGACCGTTGGAATCTGACCCAAATACACCCTCGGATCAGGGAACATTTCCCACTCAGGTCAGTTACTTGGAATCCCTGATCGAGTCTCAGTGACCGCTGAACTGAAACTGGTCCTCCACGTGCGATCTGGAAACCCGATCAAACTGAAAACTTAACTTGATCAGGATCCAACATCCATGAGCTTAAGTCTGACCGCATTCAGTAACGGGACCTCCAGAAGTGCTCCGTTGAGAAGGAACAGTCCGTATTTGGACATAACCTAAGTATACCTTAACTTAAAGTCTGTTTTGGTTATTTTAGGCTTATAAAAGGGCCTTAAACCCTTAGCTTTCTAACCCATACAAATTTCGGGAAACCCTAGGAGAGAGAGGAGAGAAAGTGAGGGAGAAGTTGGGTCTTTCTCTTGAGATTCTTCCTTGCTGCTCCACGTGCCAAATCCATCCACCTGCATCACTATTCTGGCGATTCTAACTCCATTATAGGTAAGAAAACCCTAACCCTAACCCTAACCTGTTTTAGGGATTCTATCGATCCAAGTAGCGAAGTAGCTGACTTACCTTGTGTTGTAGGTTGCCAATCAGTCGTTGACGACGACGTAGAGTTCCTATTTGATTCATTACGCTCCTATGGCGTAAGGTATGGATTTTAGAAGCTTAGATTACCTGTTTTCAAAGCTTTCAATGTCGTTTAATGGTAGATTGCTGATAAGGATGTTGTTTGACATGTAGAACATGCTGTCTATTTTTTATTTTGAATACATACGAAGAATATGAGATTTAAGGTATTTTAGGTATTTGTAGTAAATATTGTATACGTACGTAGTTTACTAATATGATTGCCATATGTATTTGTCGTGTACCTATGCTAGTTATGCGTGTATGATCTGTTCGGCGAAGAGATTCGTCCTTATGCACATTATTGGCCGACATACGCTATGTAGGCTAATGTGTGTAGATTAACTGTTTGTATACAGTTTTGTATAAGTAAGTATTGAGTAAATGTTGTTGTAGTTTAGTGTTGAGATTGGATTCTCAACTAATATGACGATGTACATGATTTCCTCCATGTTTGTTATATTGAATTGATTTCCTTATATATATGAAATGCTTGTGTTTGGTTGAATTTCTTATGTTGTATGTTATAACATGTTGTTAACATGCTTGGACTGATTGTGTTTCATTTCCGTCACTCACACATGATCATTGATTTAGATTACAAGTGCTTGGGACTATATTCTAGTCCAGGCAGTCGGTAACAGCTTAGAATTCGTAGTTGGATTCTAATCACCCCGAAGGATGTGTATGACGAACCCAAGTCGTACTAGAGTCATCGGCAGTGGTTAGGCCACACGAAGTGCTTATGCACTTCATATCGGTCGATTCAACGTGCGCTCACGTTAGTTGAACTCATCAAGTAACCCAACTGACCATTGTATGTTCACCCTGTATTCGTCATAACTGCTTGAACCTAGGGTACTGAACTTACCAATGATAACCCTGATAACTGTGGTACCTTGATCCACTAAGACTCATGAGCCGGGCATTGTGGTATGGGACACTGTGGTCAAGCTGTCGGCCTACGCTGGGCCCACAAACCTCCCCGTAGTGACCAGTGAACAACCCAGACTCGTGAGCAGATTATGGTGGTATGGGACACTATATTCTTACTGTCGGCCTATACTAATAAGGTGATGGGGGAGCGGTGCAACGAGTGCGAGCAACAGCCCTGACAGCCCTTTGTAGTGACCTTAAGCATATTCTGAATCTGCGGAGAGGCGACGAGCCTTCCCGTAGTAAACAGAGTATAAACTAGGCCTGTATTGATAAGGTGATGGGGGAGTGGAGCAACGAGTGTGTACAACAGCCCTGACAGCCCTTGCAGTGACCTAGAAATATATCTTCGTATGAGAATACTAGGAGTGACGACCTTAGACAGGATCCTTGTTGGGAATGATATAAGGGAAGTACCCTAGTTTCTCAATCCTGTTGTATGAAAAGGACTAATAACAACTCGGTAATCACATTCATATCGTACTGCATGTTCCTGGAAGATGTGGAGCACTGAGGGAAGAAAGCATGCCGTAGACGTAAGATGGTGTCGCATGAGGGAGTATGTCGGTGAGGGCATCCATCATGTCATTTCATGCTTGCATTAATCACAGTGTTTAAGAATGTTTGATTGCTTGCTTTACCATTATCGCGTGATGGATTTGATAACATGTTAACCTTTGCTCTATGATTCCACTGAGTTAGCTACTCACTCCCACGTTACGGGATGGTGTTGCGCACACCAACCAGTCCATATTTTAGTTTTAGATGATGGCGATGCTTACGAAGCAGAACCGAACTTGATGATGATGAGGAGGATCCCTCCTATATGAAGGTTCTAATCGACGGGTTTACAGGGTTACTGATTAAATGCCAATACACTTGGTATTTTAACTTTTATTTCCACACCCATGTATATTCTTTTCTTTCTATTTTGGAGTATACATGTATTTAGTTAACCTGGTAACATGTTCACACTCTGGAGACTTCAATCATTTATATATTTTATATATCTATCACATTCTTCCATTTGCTAATTTAACTGTCTCTGGAGTATGATATGCTATTATGGTCTAATCCCACTCATGTTTTCTGCACTAATATGAACAATATTCATCCATCATTGAAAATGTTGCATAAGTGATGTTCTGAAACTCGGGAGTGGAGTTTATCCTTGACCCCCGATTTTCAGGGCGTTACACAAATACATCACGATGGGCCTCTCATACAGTCCTGATATACATCACAATGGGCCCCATCGCATGGCCCTCAAATGCATCACAATGGGCCTCTTCACTTGTGCCCAATATATATCACAATAGGGTGCAATTACATCACAATGGGAACTATCCCATGGGCCTTATATACAGTACATTAGGCCTCACTCATGGGCCATATATACAGCCCATTAGGCCTTATTAAATACATCATAATATACCTCATATACATCAGTATGGGCCGCATCATATGGGCCACAAATATATCACATTGAGCCTCATTCAAAGGCCTCATGTACATCACAATAGGTCGCATCAATGGGCCGTGCCAATGGACATCATATATATCGAGTGGGCCACATCAATGGGCGGCATAGATATACAATACATGCATCATGGTGGGCGACACAAATGGACGAATGATGTGTATGAAACACGTACACCACGATCAGCCCACACATACATGCATTAAGGTGGGTCTCGCCCATTCAGAATGGACGAAAGGCAGGGATATGGAATACATATATCAAGGTGGGTCCCATCCCACACGTACAACACGTGTGGGGAGGGTCCCACGTCCAAGAAAGATGGACGGCATAGGATGAAATACATGCAACAATGGTAGGCCCCATGTGGCAACCAAAATAGATGGACGACGTGGCTATGAAGTACATCAAAGTGGGTCCCACCATCTGGATGGTGAGAATACAATGCATACATTATGGTGGGCCAAACCTTTCCATCAAATGGAATGGACAGCGAGGCTAAAAATACATACATCAAGGTGGTCCATGGAGATTGATGACACCACTACAGTAGGTGTTGCTGCTGTGTGGGACCCACTATCCTTACCATCTTCTGTCACGCCCCAAACTCAAAAATCGGGCTCACAAAATTTCTGATTGTCGAATTTGGTACTGACAGCCTCCGTAGTACCCCATTCTCGACTTCCAACACCCATATGCCAGATTTCAATCCTGGGATCCTGCAAGGAGGATTTTCCAACGTACATTTGTCTCATAAGAAGCATAACCACAAGTTTACCCAAATCACAAAGGCAACATCATCATCACATATCCACTAATATAAATATTCGAATACAATATAGAAAGGAAAATATATATGTCAAAATCAAAGCTCCAGAAGATCGCTGCACGCTCCAAGCTCAATGCTGATGCAACCTAACACCACCTGCATGCATCTATTGTGCATAAGCATATAGAAATCTTAGAGGGGGGTGAAAGTGTGTGTGATGTACGTGCCACGCATATAAATATCAGAGTAAATGAAAATACTAGCAATCCATAAATCTTACAACATCATAGTAATGCAGAAACATACTGGTAAGTCCATAAATATCATCAACCTTATCCAGGCTATGCGATGTAAGAACATAATAGGCCAATATCATATACTGAGGAAACAATGTAGATCAGCTATGCAATGCAGAGATATAGAAGTCAAATATTAGATACCAAGTCCATGAATACCGTTAACCTTAATCAGGTTATGCAATCTAGAAGCACAGTAAACCGAATGTTATGTGCTGAGGATGCAATGCAATATGCGTTGCGAATGTAATGACCAAGCTAAAGTGTGAAGTCAGGATGATAGTACGTAGTATCGCAGGCTACAGCATCCACCATAAGGGACTTCTATCCAAAATGGTCTCATACCTAAATTTAGATAGTCAGACTCAATGGGGTAAACTACTGATCTGAGGTTAATCGCACACCCCAATCGAAATCCTGACCATTATGAAGGTACACATAACAAATAGTTGCGCACCACCAGCCTGAGTGGATAGTGAATGAATGAGTAAAATACTGAGTATACAACTCCTGCTCGATAAGTCGTCATATCAACACCATACATCTCTCGGATTATCACCGGGCTCTAGTACCTCCAAACCAGATTGTTGTCCCATCACGCGCAACAAGGTGAGTGGAAGAGACCTCACTATTCGCCTACCAATATTGGGCCTGGCTCGTCAATAGCAGACCCATTCCTCGAGCTGGTCAAAATCGGCCTAACTTTGCCCCCTCTTCTCCGCTAGGTAAGGTCGCACTCCCTTCCAACCGACCATGACATAGTGGGAGACGCTGCTTAACGGTATACGACCCTCAGTGCTCAGGCATTCACTCAGTCTAAACGTTGAAGCAACCTTTGGAACCAAGAGGGTTTAGAAAATTTCACACAGGGAATCTATGCACCCCATGTAGAACATATTCTTGGTGTCCTATTTGGCCATCCACGATATGCCTGTGGAGGCTACGACCCTGATTTCTCTAGGGAATACGGTGGTCATATCACAAAATGCGAGATGCCTGAGCCATACCATCCAGTCATGCATCAAACTTGCGCGTATCGTACGCTCATGTGGATAAATCCTCCTATCAGGGAGTCTTGTAATAATTTTCCCAAAGGAACGTGCTATGATCAATCATTCCTCATATCAGGCATATATATAATGTGCATGGGCATAACTCATGAAGCTATACTAAGCATGTTATATGATGATGGTGTACTTTACTTATATCAAGGATAGGCCTAGACAACCTACTTATAACAAGAATGGGCCTCGCAATGGGCCCAAGGGAAGTTCACAATGTGGACATCTAACCATCATTGCCATCGATATAGACATTTAACCAACATCGCTCCCAAGTAATGGCCCACATAAATATCATTACAAATATTATAGTGAAATCGCACATTACATCGGTCTGCACATTCATTGCATTGGGCTTCACTCAAGGGCTACATATACACCACATCGAGCCTCACTATATGGGCCACAAATACATCACAATGGGCCTTATCAAATGGGCCACAAACACATCACAACAGGCCACATGCCTAGGCCTAATACACATCACAATTGGTTGCATGACATGGGCCATAAATACACCACAATGGGCCTCGCCAAATGGGCCATGAATACACACCAATGGGCCTAATATATATCATAATGGGCCCCATCACATAGGCCTTGAATACATCTCAATGGGCCTCATCACACAGGCCTCAAATGCACAACAAGTGGGCCCTGCACATGGCCCTCAAATACATCACAATGGGCCACCTCACATGGGCCGAAAATACTTCACAATGGGCCATGACATATGGGTCGTAAATACATAACAGTTGGGCCTTGAACATGCAACAAGTGGGCCTACTCATTACAGCTGGGCCTACCAGCGGTCCAGTAAAAGGACGGTCAGGATAACATACACATCACGGTGGGTCCCACTATGATGTGTGTCACGCCCCAAATTAGGAAACCAGGCTCACAAAATTTTTTATTGTTGAATTTGGTGCCAACGGCCTCTGTAGTACCCTGTTCTCGGCTCCCGGAACCCATACGCCAGGTTCCGATCCTGGGATTCTATAAGGAGGATTTCTAACATCAATTTGATTCATAATGAGCATAACCATAAGCATAACCCACGAACAATAACTACAAGAACACCATCACAAAATCTGTAAGTGTTATGATTTCATATCCCTTTGGTTGTCAAATTTTGTCGTACCAAAACCTATATCTATGTCTTGTATATCTTTTTTTTCATGTTTGAGACTATTTATTGCAATCAAGACATCACATTGCAAGATAAGAACTTAAATGAAGAACGTTTCAAGCCATGGATGAAGAATTCAAGAATAGAAGTTTTCAAGTATGCATGCTCAAGATACAATCAAGTTCAAGTATAGTAGAAGACTGTGTCAAGTCAAGATCAAGCTCAAGAAGGCCTACTACAAGATTTGTATATTCTCAAGCTTCTCTTAAGGGTCATCTGAGTGTATAGACTTTCAATGTCCATCTCACTTTTTAAGGTTTGTTTGACCTTAGGATGGGCATTACTGTAGGTCATTCTGGATACATAATTCATATATTTTAATATGTTTGCTTGGGCTGTTCTAAGACCAGTCAAGACCAGTCCTAGCTCTGCTACGACCAGTCTTAAGTTTTTCAGGACCAGTCCTAGGTTGTTGAAGATTTTTAGATCTTTCTGGTTGTCCTACGACCAGTCCTGGATATCCTACGACCAGTCCTGTGAGTTCTACGACTCATCCCTCGACCAGTCTTAGCCTTACGACTCAAACTCCAGCAACTAAATTAGGGGTCTTATGACTGGTCGTAGGTGACCCACGACTAGTCGTAGGTGGCCCACGACCGGTCGTAGGCTACTCAGGATCGGTCGTGGAACAGCAAATCCTTATCCCCTGAAATCTTTAAAAATCTTTGAAGCTATGACCAGTCCTAGGATCCTAAGACCAATCGTAGATGGGATTTTTCAGGCTATAAATAGAGCACAAACTTCAGAGTTTTAGCAATTCAATTCAACTCTATTCAAGCATTCTTTAGGCTATACTCTAAGATAAGTTTGTATTTATTTTAAGCTACTTTGTGCTTATTTAATATTCCTTTTGCTGGCTTATTTTTTATTTGATTTTGATCTACATTCCAATCTCATTAGAAAAGGAGAATTTCTGATATTCCTTCTTCTTGGATTCAAAATCAAATAGAACAAACCCTTTTGATTTAAAATCAATTAGACTTAGAACCATTCTTAAAGTGAGTATTGGACTTTGAACGTTGAATCAAACTTCTACTCCGATTGGTTCTACCGGGCTACTTCAAAAGGTGATTCAGGTATTTTATATTTTTATAATTTACTTTCTTTAGTTTTGTTTGAGATTTTCCAGAAAAATCTCATTGTATTGGTTATCTGAGGAGAGCCAGAAAACTCAGATTGTGAGGGTTTTTGGATTGTGTAAGCCCGAGATCAAAGACACAATTGTGAAGGTTTTAGGTGAACCTGTGAAACCTATTTTGATAGTGCATGCTAATATCCCCTGTGTGAGGATATTAGGAGTGGAGTAGCATTCTGTGTGGCTGTTGGATAATAGTTGGTGTACACACAGGCGAACCATTATATATCGTTGTGTTATGGATGTGCTTTATTCTTTATTCTTTATTCATTCAGTTTTGTGGATTGTATTCGTGGATGAATGTTGTAATCTTTTTATTCCAAGCAAGTGTAGGGAATGTTGTAATAACTTAGGATTTATTTATGTAAGTTATTTTGATTTCCTTGCTTTTTATTCCTCATTGGTTGGTGATACAAAGGACGTTCTAAGAAATAAGGTTGTCCTACCTTAAACCTTTGATTTTTGGTGTAAGTTTGTCCTTAGAACTGATAAAGTATCATTCTCTTTACTTTAGGCTATTGAGATTACTTTAAATTCAGCATTGTGCTTTATTTCTTTTATTATTACACTGTTATTAGTTTTTATTTAACATTGCCCTATTCACCCCCCCTCTAGGGCATATAGCTAGGCCCTTTCAAAATCTATTATGATAAAAAACTTTAAAGTACAATGCGCATGAAGGGAAATACAAGATAATAACAGAAACTCCTGAAGCTCGACTATACGCTCCTGCTGCGGTGAAGCTACAGCTGCATCCTAGCGTCACCTACACATATCGATCGTGCATAAGCTTATAAAAAGCTTAAAGGGTGGTGTAAGTGTGTGCGCAATATGAGTGTACTCAAAATGCAATGTCAGAGTAATGTGGAATCATGTTAATGAGTACACGAATGCAATTAGCCGTTCTAAGGCTATGCAGTGCAAAACATGAATGTTGTCTGCCATATCAAGGCCATGCGATCCGAAATGCAACTCATGCATGTCAATCCTCATCCATATATCGATGCAGTTGATCCTCACTAGAGCATCGAATATTAGTACGGTTCTCAGTCTAGATAATCACCAGGGTTTATTACCCTCAAAATGGTACCACCCCTTTCTTAGGTGCTAGTCCAAGTGAACGTTAGAAACCTCACTATCCGCCTAGTCAATAGTCTACCAATATCTATCTGGCATGTCGATAGCGGACTCATTCACAAGCTAGTCAAACTCAACCTCGCAATGCCCCTACCCTTGGGTGAGTAAGGCCACACCCCTTTCTAACCAACTACGATACAGTGGGAGACGTAACCTCCTGATATTCGGCCCTCGTGCGCTCATGTATCCACTTGGTCTCGATGTTGGAGTCATCCTCTAGTACCATCAGGTTTAAGAATTTTCACCCAGGGACATCTATGGCACCCCGATGCTAGAAACAGTATTTCTAGTGTCCGATCCTACCATCCATGATGTGCCTGTGGAGGCCACTGCCCTGATGTCGATAGGGCATGTAGTAATCATGTCATACAAATGCGAAGTGCATGAATCACACTACCAGTCATGTAACAAATCCTGTGCGTACTGTGCGCTCATGTAGGGCAACTCCACCTATCAGGGAGCCCATAAACAATCTGTCTGAAGGCATATGCTACGATCAGTCACTCCTCATATCAAGCATATATATGATAGGTATAAGCATGAATCATGAAATTATACTAAACATATTATATAATGTTGGACTCTGTTCATAACGAAGATGGGCCTAGACGACCTACACACTACAAGTATGGGCCTATCAATGGGCCCTAGGGAGACTCATAATGTGGACATTTAACCAACATTATCCTTACAATGTGGATGTTAAACCATCATTACTCCCAGGGAACCACCCGTTATAAACATCATTATATACACCACGGTGAAATCATACATTGCAATTGACCTAAATACATCCCATTAGGCCTTAAATACATCAAATGGGCCTCATCACATGGGCCTTATATTCATCGAGTGGGCCACTTCAATGAGTCGCACCAATGGCCGCACCAATGGGCCTTATGTACATTGCAATGGGCCATAACTCATGGGCCTTGAATACATCACAATGGGCCCTCATATGGCAAGTGGGCCACATCACATGGGCCATATGTACATCAAATGGGCAACACCAATGGGCCCCATGTATATCAAATGGGCCACATCCAAATATAAGTGGTGATAATGATTTCCACCATTAAAATTCCCAAGTCTCACCATAACATTTATTTCCCATCCAATCTGATCATAAGGTCACACAAACCTGAATTAAGAGGAAAAAATTTCCTACTAATCCAAAACTTCTACATTCTCAAAGGATTTCAATGGTAGACGTTCAATCCTCACAGTGCAGTGTGGTTCACTTGATAAATAGATCTGTCTTATTTTTAGTCTCAAGCCTTAAAATTATACTTTAAAATGGTTAGACGGTTTGGATGCAACACATGCATCATGGTGGGTCCCATAGGGATGGACAACATAGATGAAACAGATGGGACCCAAAGAACTTGGTGATGCCACTACAATAGTTATGTAGCTAGGGTGAGCTACACTAGCCATCCCACTTCCCCATGCATGGGATGTGTGGTTTGAACACAACATCAGTGGGTCCTATATGGGGCCCACCATAACGTTTATCTTACATCCAATCTGTTAATAAGGTCACCAGGACCTGAATGAAAGGAAAAATAAATTTCATAATAAACAAAACTTCTGTAACCACAAAGGGTTTCAATGGCGAATGCTCAATCCCACTGTTCCCTGTGACGTGGGCCACGTGAGCTGTGTGTACGGCCAATTAAAGGGGAGCCCACCATTTAAAAAGGGGCCCACCAAATGCAGTCTTGAAGTTCACACATCACGGTGGGGCCCATGGCTGGGACAGTGGGTCCCTGTCGCTTCCGCCCATGGAGCAACAGGACAATGCTCCAACATCCTCTAGACGTGCAGTAGCAACTGCATTATTATTATTTTTAACTATTTTTTTAAAGTTTTTCCTAGGTGGGGCCCGCATCAGGGAATCCACTCCACCCATTACATTCTACGACTCATGATCGACCAAATGAGCCCAATATGTGATGTGTTTTGGCATATAGAAACATTAAAGTGGGTCCTAATAGATGTAAATGGTAGAATTCACTGTTTTCTAAGCTATGGCCCACCAAAAAATCAGATTGACTTCATTTTTTGGCTCAATGCCTAAAATGAGTTAGGGAATGGAATGGATGGCGTAGATTAGTCCCATACATTAAGGTGGGGCCTGCATGAATAGCCCACCTAAAAACCTTAAATATAAACATATATACATACATATATACATACATATATATATATATATATACATACATATATATATATATATATATATATATATATATATATATATATATATATATATATATATATATATTTGTGTTATTGTAAGTATACCCAACTGTCTGTTTACACTTCACGAAACCCATGTCTAGCATCCCTGGATGCTAGACAGTTTGCATATAACACAAGGTGGGATCCATCCGAGTGGGCCACACATCACACAAAATGAAAAAGAGATGGAGAGAGAGAGAGAGATGGGAGATGAGAGACATCGGTACTATGGGCCCTCCCTTCCATGATTTACAACATACATCAAGTAAGTCCCATTACATGTGGGCTCACCAAATCAAAAATCAACAGTGGAGATTCCTTCTCCACTAAAATGGAAGGTCTAGATGACCTCTTTTCATGCAAGGAAAATAAACATCATGATGGGTGTTTCGACAAAGAAACAAATGCATTTGATTTGGGAAATTGTCTTATTCAAACATAACAGAGAAAGAGTACTAGGAACATTCATCACATTTTATTGATACTGAGTTCATTTACATCCTCTTTGCATCCCTTGATTCTAAGATAGCTCATTTAGAAATAAAGGACTTGTGCTTTAAGCATCAAAAGTTCATTTCGACAGCCTTCTGACGTCTGTTTCAACCATCTCCTAGGACTTAGGAAGAATGTCAATTAAATCGATGAGTCTTTGATGAGATAGAGATTTCAGCAGCACAACGGCGTCTGTTTCAGCCATCCCTAATACTTAGGGAAAATGTCGATTCGATTCACTAATCTTCTTCCTCTACACTTGACAATAGGAGGAGAAATGGTTCTGGAAGAACAAAAGCCTTGCACAGGCATTTCGACAGCATTGCGGCCCTTGATCTTTACAGACTGCAGGGCAGTCTAGTTGCGCAGACCCGCACAACCGACACTGGTTGCGCGGTCCTGCGCAACTACTAGGAGACTTTTCTCCTACCTTCTGTCTTCTTCTCTGCTTCGATCCTCTTGAAAATCTTCAATTACCCCTAATGAAGGAGGGGAAGGGGTATTTATAGACCCTCGCACGTGTGAAAATTTTGATCTTAGCAATGTGGGACTATTTTTTAGTTCTTTAGATCATTCTGAACGAAGCCCTTTGTGCAGTAAATTTCGAGGTCCCGCGCAACTGATATTTCCTTTGCATGGACCTGCATAACTGGAATTGATTGCGCGGAACCGCGCAACTTATAGTGGTTGCACGGACCTGCACACTCTCATGAAAGCTATCTCTATCTTCTTCTTTTCAAAAGTTCTTCCTATCTCTTTACCTTTCCTTGCTCGATTCTTTCACCATTTTTTATGCCTCAACAGATGCCCCCTTGATCCTTTCTTTGTTTCCTCAAGAAACAAAAAAGGATCAAAATTCCTACTTTTCATTTGGTATGCGCGGACCCGCCTAACCGGCCGTGTACACACTCAACCACAGCGGCCTATAAATACCGCACTCCCCTCTCACATCCTGCATTTCTTATTCTGTGGTAAAACTTTTCTTCTCTGGCAATTTTTCATGCAACCGACATCGTCTGCGCTGACCCGTGCAACGGATCTTCCCTCCGCGTAAGTTTACTAAGTGTAGGGATACTCCGCGCAACTGCTTTCTATTGCGCGGACCCGCGCAACCTGGACTTACTCTCTTTTTCCAGTCTTCAAAATTTTCCCTGCAATCTTTTTTAGGTTTTTTGAACCTTCTTTCTTTCATGGCTCGCATCAAGAGGACCCTTCGTCCCGTAGACCCTCTAACTGACCATACTTCTCATCCCAACGCACCCGATACATCTTCTCATCACCCGTCTCCTTCCGCTGATCAACCACCAACTAAGCGTACCAAAACCACCACTCAAACTCCTGCATATTTCAAAGAGCCAGTACTCCCAACTTTTGATTTTACCAGCCGCATTGAATCACTTTCCTCTCCCATTCACCGGGCTATAATCATGAGGAACATAGAACTGCCTCCAAAGCATAGTCGTGAATATGATTGGGAAGAATGGTTGAAGACAACTGCCTATATCCGCACGGATAGTGATAGACCCCCTGCCAGAGAAGATACCCTACCTGCTTCTCGCTCCAAGAAAACTCGTCGAAATAAGGCGAAGAAGTTTGAAAAAAGATAAAGGAGCAAAATAAGAAGAAGCTCCAAAACTCTTGGGAATCCGTTCGAGTAATCGAGGGCGTCATGAAATTCGACAACCCTCATTCAGAAGGCATGACAATAATTCCCATCAACGTTCATCGTCACTAGTCCATCCTTGAATGTGAACCCACAGATTACGTGGACGAAGAAAAACTGATGTATACTGAATCGTGGGCGACGCGAGAACCTCGAATTCTCGAAGGGAAAATGCAGACGCAGAAACCGCAGAAAATCTTTGGAGAAGCCCACCCCATGATCTTCCTCACTCCCTTTCATAGTCCGCACAATCTCTTTCCAACATATTTCTACGAGACTATCAGACAGCGGTACAAGGATTGCGATCCTCTCTGGGGATCGGAAGATTTTCGAACAAGGGGCCTGCTGACTTCTCGTCGCTATTATTCTGATTGGGCAGAGGCAATCTTGAAGAAACACGCGAGTACTCTTGCTAAAGTAGGCCTTTATGATGCGATAGAAGTCACATCCAAGTATTTCTACAAGGAACCCTCCGTGCTGAAAGGATTCATCGAATATTGGTCTCCCACCACCAATTCTCTTCACTTGCCATTTGGGGAAATGAGCATAACGCTATGGGATCTACATCGCATAGCAGGTCTCCCGCTTACAAGAAGATTTTACGACGAGTTTATCTCGATGAATGCAAAATTGACATTTATATCCTCTCCTGACCGCAGACCTTCTATCTCCGAAACCACCGTCGAACTTTTCAGAGAGATGAGAAAGTTTCTGAATTTTCACAAACTATCCCCTCTGTAATGGCTGGCTCATTTTTCTAGAATGCTCAGGTTTTCTACACCCAGAGATTAGCATTTTCCTTTTCATCACATACTCCTGCATATTAACTCCTTTTTTGTTTTACAGATTCCGCGACAGTCATTGTAAGGAACTAACGATTCTTCGTGACAATATGAAGGAACAACCAGATTATAGTTCCTTTGGAGAACTTGCAACCTTCCTAGCTTGCTGGCTAAGCATAGTTGCTCTTTCTAGTTCCAAGTAGGCAGATGTTATTCGCCCCACCACCTTCGTTGTCGCCAGAGTTCTAGCGGAAGGTCAGAAATATTCCATTGCGCCCCCTGTGTTATGTTCCATTTATCGGGCCTTTGGAGAAATCTCTACATACGTCAAAAATCCCACCCTGAGATCTTCATCAGCATATACTGCCTGGCACTACTTCACTGGATGGTTAGAAGTCTATTTTCCCTGGACTTTTGAAGCACCAGAGAAGGCTTATGTCAACCCTTCTCATCTTCCTCTCTGGTTTTTTCAACAAAGGGTCATGGCCAGAAGATCGTATGAATGGGTGATCAACAAGATCCAGGATTTTGATCAAGTGAATTTCTTCCAGTTCCACCTTCATCGTTATGCTCAAGACACAGATATGATGGATCAGGGGGCACTAATAGTAGCGAAAAGGGCCTTTTTTTCTTTCTATCCGTTCTTGCAGTCTACCTCTTAGAGAAGGGATGAAATTCTGGAGAGAACCCTATTATCCCAGCCGTTTTGCTCACCAATTTGGCTATGACCAAGCCGTTCCAGGAGACTGCGGGTTAGTTACTAAGAGAATGCGCTGTTATGGAACAGGTCCTTTGAACTGGGCCATGATATGGAAGCAGCTATTAGGTGGTCGTGTCAACTCCTCGTTCATTATTCCTAGCTTTGACTGAATAGTACATATTTCCTATAGCTGGATGAGATGGTGGGACTATCAATCATTCCTGATCAACAAACGCTTACCGGTGGACTCCCTTCTCTTTCTCCACCCACCTCGGCTCAGAGGTAGAAATATTGAGAATGGAATTGGCTTCATTTCAGAGAAGAGTCGAGCGCCTCATCATGGTGAAATTTGTAGAAAGATATCGACGGAAGAGCCGATTCGTGAGAGAAAACCAATTAATACTTTAGACAGATGGTTTGCTCATGGAGTTCTGGCAGAATTTGAACATGTCCCCCATGACTTTGGCAACTGAGCTTCAGAGGATATTGCAGGAGCATCCTCCCCTATTCCTGAAGAGATTGGTAAGTTGAGGAGGGTCCGGCTCGAAATGAACCTGCCCCTTCTTCACAACCTCTTCCCCCTAGCTCATCGTCTCCGATGACTAGATCACAAGCACGTCTGCAAACATCATCACCCACTCCTCAGGAAGAAGCAAGACAGGTCTCTTCATCTCCCTCGATTCCAGTTGGCAGGAGATCTCTAAGACAAAGCAACCAGCCTGTCTCCTACAAAGGAAAATAAGTCGTGGTTGCAGAAGTAGATAAAGAAGATCTGGAAAGCGAAAGTTCATCTTCTGCATCAGGAGATTCCACTCCCCTGGGATCTGAAGATGATAACGATGATGATGATGAAAATGATGGAGCTCAGGACGACGACTATGAAGAAGGGGAGGTCAACATAGATGACGAGAAAAATATGGCCACCGAAAATATAGAGGAAGAACATCTCCCCATGACTCCTGAAATTTTCTCTGCCACTTCTATTCCTGGCAAGCCACATGCGGTAACCGAAGAGGATGAAGAACTCTTGGACTATGGAAAATATGGATATTCACCTGGTAAGCGAATCCATATTCCTTATACACTCACGTGCTTATCTAGTGATCACTATCTTATCATCACTGTCATTTCCTTTTCAGGTACACATGTGGCTAATATCGAGACGAGTGTTGCCCCCTCTGTAGATCTTCACCCTGCTGCACCAATGGCTTCACCACGGATTTTTTTGGCTCCTCTGGTGGCACCGAAAAGTGTGGCCCGTGAAATTGTATTCCCTGTCGAAGCTACTGACCTACCGACTCCTACTACCAGAGATTCGAGCACTGAAGTGGGGGCACCTTCTCTTGCTGACATGTTGGAAGCTGGTACTTCTGCAGCCCCAGAAGTTCCCTCACTTATTGGTCACACCTCTGCGGTAGGTATATATATTAATTTGAAGAGCCATCAATCCTTCTTCTCGCATTATTTACTCTAACTTTATCTCTCATTCATGTTATAGGAATTCTTCTCTATAGCGGGGTGGCCAGCTCCGAATCTGTGGCTACTGTCTCTGAGCTACCATTTTCCTCAAAGATTCCTGCTCACAAAATGCTTCTGATGAAGAATTCTTTGTCAACAATAATCCACATCTTCAAAGATCATGAGCAGTGGTCAGACCTAGACATTGCCATCAAGATTCTAGAGAGCTCTACAAAGATGGCGAAGATTAACATTTCTATTTTTCGTGACTCCCTCCTCAGATTCTGTGACTCGATAGCTTCTGTGGCATCAGCAAAAAATATCACGATTGCTCCAGAAGTTCTGGAATACGGGAAGCAGTTAACTTTGTCTAAGGAGAGGGCTTCACTTATTACTTCCACCATATCTGAATTAAACTAGGAGCAGTTATCTTTGCAAGAACAGTTGAAGACCCTTACTGATGACAAGGTACTCATTCAAGATCATATTGCGGCTCTAAGAGAAGAGATTTCACAGCTAGAACTACAAGGTCATGAGAAGGAACTGTCTATACAGGAGGTTAAAGAGAAACTTGATGTCAATATTCGGTCTGCTGACGCTGAAAAGTTTGAATTACTCAGGAGCAAAGAAATGATCACATCTTTAGAAGACAAATTAGCTAGCCTTCCTGATCAAATAAAGATTATTCTTGAAGAGAAATCAAAGCATGATGCATCTCAGCTTCAATTAAAGGAAAACTTGTTAAAATATATGAATATAGTAGGCATTATAGAGAAATTATAAGCATGTAATCTCCCTTTTTTTTTATACATACTTTTGCTTCTTCCTTTCTTCTTCTTCTTCTTTTTTTTTTTTTTTTTTATATTTCAGTGCATGTTCTCTTTTGACTTTCAATAGTAAATTTCAGTAACTTTTTCATGCACTTCTACATGATGCATTATTCCAGACATATTGTCTATGTCATAACTTCAACATGAATTTGTTGCATTTTGAACATTGCACATAGTTTATCATGACATTCTATGAAACTAATCATAAAGCACCAATATTTTATGCTTTTCTGTATGGGAT
The DNA here is from genome assembly GCA_037074715.1 of Magnolia kwangsiensis. Lineage (NCBI taxonomy): Eukaryota > Viridiplantae > Streptophyta > Magnoliopsida > Magnoliales > Magnoliaceae > Magnolia > Magnolia kwangsiensis. Next base: position 17,999,822 of record CM073587.1, on the reverse strand, counting down.
TTCCTACATGACTTCATTCGTTTATATTTTATTGGCGGTGCTAAGTTTCAATTCAGTTAGCTACACACAGTTTAGGCTCTTGAGTAGTGGAGCGAATTTACTTGGACTCTAGTTAGAGTCGGGTCTTACGTGATGGTCTCTGTAACTCTCTAGAGTTCGCTGAACTTCTCACTGCCTAGGGAGTTCACAAACCGCGATCCATCAGAGGGGCCCAGTGAAGCTACCGGGACCGTGAACTTGGTTGGTTTTACGCACAGGGTTGGCCACGGTAACTCTCTAGAGTTCACAGAGCTCACAAGGCTACCTTTGGGGGTACCAAATCCATGGTTGTCAATCCATCGATGAGTAGGTTTAAGCCCTTCCTCATGAGTTAGTACCAGAATCGAACCATAAATCTTGGGGGTCTTATGCATGGTTATCCTATCTAAAGCGCACACTGCAGCCCTCATTTTCTTCGCCTGTAAGGTCGGGCCCATTCACGGGAAGACATTGTCCTCCATTCCCCGTGACGCTGTCGGAAAGCTATACAGACGGCATAGGGGTTACGTTGACTGGTCATTTGAGGAATTTTAGCACTTTGGCTTTTATTCGACTTTTTAGCCTTTTAGCTTTTGGTCGTTGAAGACTTTTAGCTCTTGGCTTTTTTGTCAACTTTTGGCCTTCTAGCTTTTGATCATTGACTTCGTTAGCTGCCCGCATGGGTATGCATACGATGGCCTTCACGGGCTTTTTAGGGCCACTGGCTTCTCGCCACTGCCCGAATGACGATCTTCATAGGTCTCATGCACAGCGGGCCATTGGCTTGACTGGGCTGCCTTTTTATAATCATAGGTCTTATGCGTAGCCGGTCCCTTTCAAGATTTAATCCTTTTAGGATTTGGCCTTTTTGGGTCTTGAAGACTTGGTCCTTTTAGGACTTGGCCCTTTTTTCTCTCTTTTTTTTTCAGGACTTGTGGCTAGACCGCCTTTTTATGATCAGCAGTCATCACTGTCACCAATTTTATATAGTTGGCTGTATGATTCATCATATGGTTGAACAATAATTGACATTTCACTACTGCTGACAATGTCATAAGGACTTTTGTATCATGTTTAAAGCAAGGTATCAGCTTAGTGATGATGGCAATTTTGATGAGCGATTGATCGGCAACAGCGATAGCTGTCCTCTTTTCTTTTTATGATCATCGATACCTGATGATTCTAATTTCGATGGAGATTTTCTATCGACGATGAGCGTCAATGCTTGATAGCACTTTTTTGTTCGGTGACGATTTAATATGCTATCTTCAAATGTCTTGGAAGACTAAAGACTTTTGGCGATGATCTAGCATGTTGTCTTGGAAGAAGATGATAGGTATTTTCACCTGAAATTGTTTATCTGTACCGTTTATCTGTATTGTTTGTAATATACCAGCTTGAAGGTGATATCAATTTCAGGAAAAATTTTGTAGAACTCTCTTGATGGTGCTCACCTTCTTCATCTTTCTTTATTTGCTATCATATGATCTTGATATGCTTTATCATATGATTTTGATATGCTTGCGAACTTCTACCTTATTCATCCTATTCATCTTACCCCCTTTTGATACAGAATTATTATCTTGGTAATGTTCTGTATCAAAATCAGTAGCGCCTTCGGAAGAAATTTCCTTTTTGTCAACGCGAGTATAGGCCAACATAGGCTTTCATTTACTTTTTTGAAGAACTTTGCTTTCATTGAGCACATTTTATCTCATTTGGCTTTGAACTTGTCCCCTGGATATGATTGTGACTGTTATTGGAGATATATTTTTTCATTTTTGGAGATATTGAGGCAGTATATTTTTGTGGGAGGCTACACGATTATAATCGTATTCATTGACTAGCTTGCCCCCAACCCTTGAAATTTTCTACGCTTCTCCTAATCGACCCCAATGGGGACTTGAATTCCCTTCCCATGGTTTAAGCTAACGGGTTCTTCATAATCAAAGCCCATATTTTTCATAATTTTCTTACTTGCCGAACTATACTTTTGAAGGTCTTGCGGCGTCAGCCTACCATGGTAGTCATTATTTTGAGTTCCTCCTTCTGTCCTTACTGCTTCCGAAGCATAGAACCCAATTGGCTCAGGATATTTTTCACTCACCTTAACTTGAAATCTTGTTGGAGTGGCCGAAAATAGCTTATTTCTTTCAGCATACGGCAGCGGCACCATATAATTTGACTGTAAAATTTTTAGTTGTTCAGATGACAACAGGGTTAACGGCGGTTGTCCCGGTTGCCTTAAATGTTTTGACACAAAATAGAACTTCTTGCTTATTTCCGCGGTTTTAGATGGCACTACTTTTTCTGCTATCTCCGTAATTGTACTTTCCCGATCATTCTTTAGGACACCACCTTCATCCTTATTCATTTTTTCGATAGCGAATTCTTTATAATAGCTAGTATCTACAAAGAAGGACTCAGCTTCTGTATACGGTCTTGCATCGGCCATCACTTTATGTTGTACTCCATCTTTATAGTATTTTGAAACACTGATGCAGAGTAGAGGGTATGATATTGTACTGATGTATCCATGGCCTTCCTAGGAGAAGGTTGTATGTCGTCATTGCACTTATGACGTGACAAACAACGTTAGTAGTCAATTCTCCTATTTCCAATGTTACCGTAATCTTGCCAAGTGCGCGCTGCCCATCTTGATTAAAACCTTGTATCATCATTCTGCTGGGGCGTAGTTTTGAACGATGGTAGTTTAATTCATTTAACATTGAGAGTGGCAAAAGATTTACTGCAAACCCATTATCTATCATAATCCGTTTGACTTTCTTCCCACGAATATGTCCTTCTATCATTAGTGGTCTGTTATGGTCTTCCTTGCAGATCAGATCATTATCAGAAAAAGAAATGACCGAGAAACAGTCCTCATGTTCATCGAGTTCTTCATGTTCTAACTCTGCCAATAAGGTTTCCTTGATGTCATGATCAGATAAGGCCTGGATCAAACTTTGTCGAAATTCTTCTGATAGCTTCAGTGCATCATAAATGCTTAATCGGGCCAGTATTCCTTTTAGATGATTTACAACGTCATAAGTCACTCTCGTCATCTCATTCTTCTCCTTTGTCTTGCCGCTATTACTCTCTTTTGCAATCGTTTCTTTCTTAGTGACTTCTGATTTCTATTTTGTAGGGCTTACCACCTTCTTACCTGACCGTAGTATGATCACCGTAACCTTCTTTATAGCTTTACCGCTTCCTGCGTTATTCGCATCTTGGTCCTTCTTTCGGACTGTAAGCACGTTTACGGTTGCCATGGAGCCCCTTTCTCTTTCTTTCCCCAATACTATCTCGCCCCTATTGATCAATCGCTGTATTATACATTTCAATGTATAGCAGTTCTCTGTTGGATGCCCCACTAGACGATGATAACGACAGAAATCCCTTTCTCTGGTTCTTGTTACATCTTCTGGGCGCTTAGGCTCCGGCAATACTATCGTGCCAGCTTTTAATAACCGTTCCATCATAGGGGCGACATCTTCTTTTTCAAATGCGAACCCCTCATGAGAATTTAGCAATCTAGGCCTCTTCCCATTGTACCTATTTCTTGACTTACCACCTTCTTCACGTCGGTCCGGTCTTCTTTCTCTCGAGTCCTTTGTGTCTTTTCCTCTTCTGTCATGATCAACAGCGTTCACAGTTGTCCTGCCAGACACTCTCCTAGTTGTATCATGGTGAAATGCTGGGATCTTGTGAGTTATCAGCTCCAACACGTGGGCTTTAGTAGCCAAATCATGAAAAGTTCTGATATCGGCGCTAGTCAGTCCGAACACAATTCCTATCCCCATAAAATTTAGACACATTTTAACTTGTTCTTTTTCCTCTGGTAGTTGTCTATATGAAGCCCCTAATGTTTTCCACCTGTCTATAAACTTCTCTACTGGTTCTCCTTCTCTCTGCCGAATAGAGGCCAGCTCCATAATACTGACGTCAGGTTCCGAGGAGAAGAAGTTTGACATGAAAACCTCCTGCATTTATTCCTAGGTACGTATTGATCCAAGTACCAAACTAGAATACCATCGAAATGCTTTGTGTGTTAGTGATGAACCAAACAACCGCAAGCAGTACTGTGATATCGTAGAAAAATTTCCCATGCTAGTGATGAAGTGCATCAAATGCTCCTCTGGGGATCCTTCTCCATTGAACTTTTAAAAATCTGGATGCTTGAAATTGGCCGGAAAAGGGATGTCTTCTACTTCCCTTGGATATGATGTTTGATACCTAAAACGTCTGGTATTTTTACGTTTTCTTTCTGCTTTAACTGCCTCTTCGACCACTTGCCTTACTTCTTCTTGTGTCACAGTTCTCACCGCGGGGACAGACCCTAGTGACCCTGTCCCCTATGGTGGGAGGACATCAGGTTAATTTTCTTACCCTTCCGTTGCATTCTAGGGGATTACCATTCGGGCTACTTTTTGTGCGAGGGTTGTCAGTGCTTCTCTAAGATTTCTGCATTCTTCCATTAATGCATTTTGGGCTTCTGTCATTGCATTGAAACGATCCTTTGTAGTTGTTCTATAATCTGGATTTGTTCTAGCCATGAATACTGCAGCTTCTCCATTTTTCGACGAAGCAGTAATCGAAGGAGAATAAGAGAATGCTGATGTGACAGGGCTTGCAGAAAAGGGAGGGGACAGAGTCTCATCGGGCCTTTTCGTACTCTCTGTGGCATCAATTGATTGAGATGACGCCGATACTGGTGAATCTTTTTGGAATGGCATTGACGATCTAATGACCAATGCTTTTCCCTTTTGTTCTCTTGTTTGTTCAACCATTGAAGCATTTAAAGCCGGAAAGTCGCGTGTTGTCATATGGGGAACTGTTTGCATTGTTTGCGCTGTTTGCACTATCCGCACTGGATAAATTGCTGGAGGAGCAAGTTCAGGATTTCTTCTAACTGTGCTTCGTATTAGGGGCCCTCTGATTCTTAATGAAGGCTGATTCATTCCTGAATTTTTGTCTTCTTGCCTTACGAGAGGTCACGACGGTCCAGCCTGTATTATCTTCTGATGACTGGGGCGAAGCAGAAATGACCCCAGCTGTTACTTGAGCCCTGCTACTTTTACGCACATGACTCAGTACGTATTCTATCACGAACCCTGTCGGGGTGAATCGGAAGTTCACTTTTCTTATGGGGATCACCATGGGTAATAAGTCATAGTCGAATTTTTAAAACCTTAAATTATGAAACATAGTTATAATTAGTAATTGAACGATTAGAGTGATCTATCTTAGAGATGAAGGGGAGGACTTCCCACTGAGAGTCGCCATTTTGACGTCCATAGGACGTCAAACCGTGATAAATGTTCGTAACAACTTCATTGTTAATATTTTAAATAAGACAATAAGATAAGATTCCCCAGCAGAGTCGTCATTTTGTTTCGACAAAGAAACAAATGCATTTAATTTGGGAGATTGTCTTATTCAAACATAACGTACTAGGAACATTTTATTTATACTGAGTTCATTTACATCCTCTTTGCATCCCTTAATTCTTAGATAGATCATTTAGAAATAAAGGACTTGTGCTTTAAGTATCAAAAATACATTTCGACAGCCTTCCGGCGTCTGTTTCAACCATCTCCTAGGACTTAGGAAGAATGTCAATTAAATTGATGAGTCTTTAATGAGATAGAGATTTCAGTAGCACAACGGCATCTGTTTCATCCATCCCTAATACTTAAGGAAAATGTCGATTCGATCGACTAATCTTCTTCCTCTGCACTTGACAATAGGAGGAGAAAGGGTGCTGGAAGAACAAAAGCCTTGCACAGGCATTTCGACAGCATAGCGGCCCTTAAGCTTTACAGACTACAAGGCAGTCTGGTTGCGTGGACCCACGTAACCGACACCGGTTGCGCGGTCTGCGCAACTTCCAGGAGACTTCTCTCCTACCTTCTGTCTTCTGCTCCGTTCCGCTTCTCTTGAAAATCTTCAATTACCCCTAATGAAGGAGGGGAAGGGGTATTTATAGACCCTCGCACGTGTGAAAATCCTGATCTTAGCGATTTAGGACTATTTTTTAGTGCTTTAGATCATTCTGAACGAAGCCCTTTGTGCAGTACATTTCGAGGTCCCGCGCAACTGATATTTCCTTTGCGAGGACCTGTGTAACTGGGATTGATTGCGCGGAACTGCACAACTTATAGTGGTTATGCGGACCTGCGCACTCTCATGAAACCTATCTCTATCTTCTTCTTTCCGAAAGTTCTTCCTATCTCTTTTCCTTTCCTTGCTCGATTCTTTTATCATTTTTTATGCCTCAACAATGGGGTCCATGGAGAATGGCCTCATCATGGAATGATCATGAGAATCAAGGTAGGTCATCGGCCACATCTAGGGTCCAAAGTGAGATCCATACCATTAATCGGTAGGCCCCACTTGGCCTATCATTAAAATATGAAATCTAGACCTATAGAACACCCACCGTTCGATCTTCTTGGTCCGATGGAATGCCAATCTCCTTGCCTTCAATTTTGATGGAGGTAGATGATGAATGAATGGTTGAGATGGGAGATAAGAGAGAGGAAAAGTGGACCACACTTGTTGTTTTGGGAAAGCTTGGGGAGGCTTGGACGTTGGAATTTTTTTGTTGCTTAAGAGATTTTTTTGAGAAATGAGGGAGAGAGAGAAGTGATGGGATGATAAGAGATGAAGTGATGGGTGATGAGTGATGGGTGGAGTGATGGATGAAGTGATGTAAGGGTTGACTTTGGGGTAGCTTGTGTAAGAGATAGGTAAGGGTAGGGTATGGGTTACTTGTACGTGACTTGAGGTGTGATGTGTATTTGATTGATGGGATTGATTAGTTGATTGATGGGACAGGTCGTATAGATTCTCTCAGAATTCACACGCGTGGCATTTTCCTCAAAATGAATGTGGACCCATATCTTCTAACCTACGTATCAGATCAGTGCACAAGTCGCGGCGACGGCACAGTCGCTAGGTTATAAGTTTTGGATCGAGCCGACTTCGGTATGCAGGACTCGACTTAGGATCACGTGCAAACGTCGAATATAGGTTGAGGGTAGCCGAAATTCGACTGGGAGGATGATGGAAGCCTAAGGAACGGTACAGACTATGATACAAGTCTTACAATGTGGGTCACTTGAAATCATTTCAATAATTGCAAGTGCAACATGTATATCACTGTACACTATCATTCTATGGGGCACATGGCTCACTAATGATGATCAGCATTGTCCAACACCATCCAGCTGTAACACGCCGTGTTTTTAGGACCCAAGTATATGACCCGTTTCCCAAAAACCCGAGTGTTAACCTTAAAGGATAGTCAAATTCGAGTATATGTTTTTTTTTCCTTTATCAAAGTAGGTAGATGAGTATAGAGTGAACAAATCAACATAAGGAAAATTTCATTATCTTTCAAATATACAAGCAGCCCATAATGATTTATACAAACCAATGTCTCAACATTAACGATTACAAGATTTGCATGCATAAGAAATAACAGAAGGCATATAAATGTAAGCCGCATGGCCACGCAACTTCTCTTAGCAATACGGCCATGCATCCATGGCACCTGCACAGCTCCTTATCAAGTTTAAACATATTACATTATCTGGGCCACCTGTATGGTTGTATATTCGATAGATGAGTGGCCAGCTCAGTGTGAATTCCCCTTAAGATTAGACACAGCCTCATTAGGTAAGCATAGTTATAAAACAGCATGGCAATCAAAACAACACATGATGCAATCTTTTTAAATGCATGGATGTGTGATTGCACATCGACCTAGGGATGCACATCCAGTCAGACTTGGGCTTGTTACCCATGCAATCATTGACCTGAGAAAATCATCCATTCAGACAGGGGTCGATAGTCGATGATCTGGGATCTAGTAAAATGATACCCCAACAACTCTAGGGCACGTGCTACAGCATCTAGAATAGTCATCCATCATCACTAATATGCTATGAATGCATGATTAGCCATCTGTTATTAATCTAGTTAAAATCAGCCAATTTAAGTAACTCAATAGTCACTGCGGGGAGCTCGTCACCCAGCGTAGGCCTACAGCTCAAGCATAGTGTCCCATTACCACCATCCCCGGCTCATGAGATTTTCCCAACTTAGGATGCTTAATGGAACCCATCGACTCGTGGCCAATCATATTACAATATATGAGGCTTACTATCGCGTGGTTGCACAGTATAAAACATCAAAACCATATAGGAAAAATACCGGACAAAGTCACATAGGGCGATATCAAAACCATGCGATAAAAGACCATTCTTGAAAACCATTGGACATAACAACCCTAGATGGTAGCCCACATCAATGGTTAATTTAAATCATCATTCAATAACCATTAAGTCGAAGGTTCATTACTGTCACAACCAGTCAGGTTACATCCAAAGTATGGGTGTACACATAGGTGGGAGTTTTCCACTAGTGTACCAGTTTAAGCTTCATAAACAATTCACAAATAATCTACAAGCATGAATAAATATGCAGAATAAACATTAAGCATGTAATACAGTAATTTAATCCCAACAATTAACACATGTGACTATGAAGTAGATATATCAATTACAAGTTAAAAAACTATAACTTCAGCTAATGGGAAAATGGAAAGCTCAAGGGGAAGAATCATCACCTTATAGTTGGATCGCCTATCAGAATGGCTAGGGGACGTGTGGTCCCTTATAATCGAGTCCTATCATGAATTAGAAAATTACATGGTTAGATCGAGTTCTACACCCTATTTGTGGTTGAGATTATAACCTAGGGTTTGGATTGTAGTTGGCATATGATAAATTACCATATTAATTTAATAATTGAAAAGTAATGGTTAACATTAGTGTTATAATTAACATTAGCCAATTTATTAATAATAATCATTGTGATGCTAGTAATGTTATGATCTACTATAATGATCATACCTAAGGATGATAATTAAATGACTAATATGTAATAATGATAATTTTGTTTGTAAGCACTACTATTAACATGGATAATCTACTAATGGTTAGTTATGTTTAATAACCATAATTATTATCGTAATACTAATGATAATAATAATAGCTATCAAGTATCAATAGTGGATGATAATGGATACTATAATCCGCAATTAAAGAATTCATAATCATTTGTTGGGCCCACCAAGTCATGATTCACAAATCCAACCCATCCATTATGTGTCTCCCACTAGTTTAAGGGGTCAAACCAAGTTTCAAGTGCATCCAAATCTCAAATGGACCCCAGCAAGTGTTTTTATATGGTTTAACATGTCTTCACAAGATTGTAAATGGTGTGGGCCACCTGAGCTCTATGTATGGATAATTTTTGGGGCCACCCCATATATAAAGGCGACCCATCAAATGGACAGTGTTGATGTTCAACACGCATCATGGTAGGGCCTGTAGCTGGGCCCATGGTCTTAGCCAAAATCCCAAGTATAAGGAGGCAGTGTCCTCTAGACGTTTACACCCACAACGTGCATGTTTCATATTTATTTATTTTTTTATTTTTTGATGGTTTTTGATAAGTGGGGCCCACCTCAGGAGGATCTACTCCGCCGATTGGGTTCCAGGGCTCAGAACAGGTCCAATGAGTCCAATATTAGATATGTTTTGACACACCAAGTATCACAGCAGGCCCTAATGATTTACCACTATTAAATTAGTCTTTCTATTAGTGTGGCCTACTAGAGAGTTGGGTTGGCTTCATTTTTCAGGTCAATGCCTAAAATAATCTGAGAAATGGGATGGACGGTGAAGATATAACGTACATCTAGGTGGGGTCCCACTTAAAGCAAAATCAATGGATAGTGTTGAATAACACGTACCACAGTCAACTTGGTAACGTCAATATAGCAGTCGTTTTGCTGGTGAGGCCACGGATCGACAGTGTGGAATAAAATACATACATCATGAGGGACCCACAGAACCTCTGACATCAATACCCCAGCCAATCCACTTCGTCATTAGGTGGGTCCCACGTAGGTGGGCCCACCACGTACATATACGTGCATATATACCTATATATATGATATAATCTTAATATAATATATATATATATATATATATATATATATATATATATAAACAAGGTCTGGACGTTGGGACAGACAGTGTGGATTTTGAATACATCCGTCAAGGTGGACGAAACATGTACGGATGGTGCAGATTCCACCCAGCATCATGGCAGGCCACAACACTTGCTGACGGCACAGCAGTGTGGTGCCACCCACCTACAAGTTGGTGAGGCCCAACGTCTATGGAGCCCACCTGCAACTGTCAACATGAATGGCTCCCCTATTGCATGCCATTTTGAAGCCATTTCCAACCCTGACCTTTGGCTCAAACATGACCCATCCCAGGGCCGTTTCTCAACCCTCATCAGAGTTTAAATAGAGGCACGACGGCTACCATTTCTGGCCAAGGAACGGCTCGAAACAGGGGCATTTTTACCCAAATTTTCAGACTGATATCAGTCGAATTTTTGGGACTTTGTTGTAGCTCAAACAGAGCCTGATTGTGAGCTGTTTCTGTCTAAGTTTCAGCCCTTAGCTGGGGCTATTTTCATGACATTGTTTGGCCCCAAGCAAACCCTGTACTTAGGTTGGTTCGGCCTTAAAATAGTGCCTATGCGCAAGCCACTTTCTACTTCAAAACAGAGCCTGTCTTTGGCTATATGTGCAGTCCCTGCTGATGGATGTTTTTCAGCTACAAACTAGGTCCTGTTTGGCAGTTTGTTTGAGGTGTGGGTGGGGCATGGTGGAGCTTTGGTTTAAGTTCATTTTAGAGTTTCAAAAAGGGAGAAGTTTTACCGATTTTAGTCGGGTCTGACCTGAGCTTGGGTTGACACGCACACACCCACCTCCTTCTCCTTCTTCCTTTCTTTTCTTTCTCTCTTCCACTCAAGTGTTGTGACTGTGGGCCCACACTGACTCTTCTTGATCCGTTTCTCACGAACTGAGTTGGGTAGTGAGTGTCAGGATCACCAAGTCGCTCACCTCTCTTCTCTATTCTCTCTCTCTCTCTCTCTCTCTCTCTCTCTCTCTCTCTCTCTCTCTCTCTCTCCCTCTGATTTTCTCCTTTTCTCTCTTTATGTGGAGTTTAAGGGAGCTAAGCCTCACCTTATATGGGCAGAGAGAGAGAGGGTGTTGACGATAGGTGTTATTACGGCCTCGAGAGACAGTGGCTGCGTCACCGCCCTCCCTATCCTAAAAAAAAAAAAAAAAAAAGAGAAGCCTCAGATGTTTCTGCCTAGCCTCATGATGAGGGAATGGACTGTCCATCCTCATCTCACTTTTTCCTATGAGCGGATCTAAACCCTTATATGGTTTTAATCAGGGGACCCACGTGAGTGAAATGGACGGTTCGGATCGTCCGAAAAATGGCCAGGGTGGCCCACTTTGGGGTTTGAAAGTCCTCGATTTCAAATGTTTGAAATGGCAGGAAGAGTTTTCTGTGTTTGCAATTGGATTCGGTCAAAGATCTTTTGACTGATTGTTGTAGTTCGGTGCATCTCATACATGGGAGATTATTGGTGCACATGCATTCTGTATAGGGTCCACTGCGATGGTCTCCTTAGATCCGTTTCAATCAAATGCTTTGGAGGCCTTATCTGGTGGTACTGGCCCATTTCGGGTTATTGGAGAGGCCCAAGTGGGCCGTTACACACTCTTCTGGGCCATATTTCCACCACATGTCGAAATCCGATGGTTAGGTGAATTCCAATTCGATCACCAATGGTTAAAATGTACTTAAGAATTTATTTAGGTGACTGGGACCACCCGTTCTCCTGATCTTAGAACATTAAATGTTTTTATTAGGGTTAATTCAACATTTATTATTATTATTATTGTTACTATTATTTATTCCCTTTTTTTTTTTTATTATCACAAATTGTAAATTTATATGAATATCAGTAAGCAGAGGTTAACATATATATGGTCATATATGTGTTAGGTTTTAAATTTTATATAGGTCATTAAATTGTTTGAAATATGTTATTCATTATAAATTTCTACTGTTTATTTTTATATATTACAAATTTTATACTTTGTAACATATATTAATGATGTTGTAAGTATATGCGTATAATACGGATTATAGTTACATATCATTTTAATGTGAAACTTTAAATATTTATAAAATATATAAATAGCTTTTCATAGTATATGTATTTAGGTCGTATTAATTTCTTGTATTTATATTAAATTAAATTAAATGGTAACACTCGAGTACTGAAAAGTACGGGGTATTACACCAACACTATCTGGACAGTGTGGATATTAAAATAAATAAATCAAGGTGGACCCCACCTCATCTGAAGAATGGACAGACAGTCTGGATGAAACACAGACCTCGTGATGTCACCCACCGTCGTGGACAAATGGACAGTGGAGATGGAATAAATACATCAAGGTGTGTTCCCACCGTCCCAAGCAGTGGACGGTGCGGATTCACCACATACATTACAGTAGGGCCGGCCCCACGTCCCATACATGGACGATGGATGTACAACACTGTAACACCCCGAAAATCGAAGGTCGGGTAGAAACCCAACTCCCGAGTTCCAGAACGTCACTTATGCAACATAGATAATGATAAATGCATGTTGTCTATAGAATGGCATTAAACAAGATTGAGACTAAGCCAAAACAACATATCATACTCCAGAGACAGTTAAATTAGCAAGCGGAAGACTATGATAAATACATAAAATATATAATTAATTGTAAGTCTCCAGAGTGTGAACATGTTACCAGGTTAATTAAATACATGTATACTCCAAAAATGGAAAGAAAAGAATATACATTAGTGCTCCAAAAATATAAAAAAAATGACAAGAGTCATGGTGTCTAATCAACCTCCCTGTAATCCCGTCGATCAGAACATGCATAAAGGAGGGATCCTCCTCATCATCATCAAGTCTGGCTCCGCCTCACAGGCTGCGCCATCATCTACAATTACAAAAGGGTCTGGTGGGTGTCTGAAACACCATCCTGTAACGTGGGAGTGAGTAATTAACTCAATGGAATCATAGAGCAAAGATTAACATGTTATCAAATCAATCACACGATAATAGTAGAGCAGTCAATCAAACATTCCTAGATACTATTGTTAATGTATGCATGAAATGACATGATGGATGCCCTCACCGACATACTCCCTCATACGGCACCATCTGCGTCCGCGGCATGCTTTCTTCCCACAGTGCTCCACATCTTCCAGGCACATGCAATGCGATATGGATAATGATTACCGAGTTGTTATTAGTCCTTTTCATACAGCAGGATTGGGAAACTAGGGTACCTTGCTTATATCAATCCCAACACAGATCCTGTCTAGGGTCGTCACTCCTAGTAATCTCATACGATGTTATATTTGTAGGTCGCTGTAAGGGCTGCCAGGGCTGTTGCTCGCACTCGTTGCACCGCTCCCCCATCACCTTATCAACACAGGCCTATTTATATCTTTAAGACTACATCAGGACTCGTCGCCCCCCATACGGTGTCAGGATAAACTCAAGGTCACTACAAAGGGCTGTCAGGGCTGTTGCTCGCACTCGTTGCTCCACTCCCCCATCACCTTATCAATGTAGGCCGACAGTAAGAATATAGTGTCTCATACCACCATAATCTTCTTAGAGTAGGGTACTCACTGGTCACTACGAGGAGGTTTGTGGGCCCAGCGTAGGCCGACAGCTCGACCACGGTGTCCCATACCACCATGCCCGGCTCATGAGTCTTTATGGATCAAGGTACCATAGTTGACAGGGTTTTCAATGGTAAGTTCAGTACCCTAGGTTCAAGCAGTTATGACTCATATATGGTAAACATATGATGGCCAGTCGGGTTACTTGACGGGCTCGACTAGTACGAGCGCATCTCAAGCTGAACGACATGAAGTGCATGAAACACTTCGCGTGGCCTAACCACTGCCGCCAACCCAAAACATGACTCGCGTTCATCGACGCATCCTTTGTGGTACATAGAAACCAACCACGAATTCAATCCATTACCGACTGCCTGGACTAGGTCATAGCCCCAAGCATTTGTGTACCAATATTAGCAAGCATATGTGAGTAACAGAAATGAAATACAACATTGTAAGCATGTTGACACATGTTATAACATACAACTTAAGCAAATCATCCAACACATGCATTTCATACATATAATGAAATCAATACATATAGCCAACATGATGAAAATCATTTACATTAGCATATTACTTGAGAATTCAATTCAAAACTCATTCACAACACCATTTACTCAATACATACTAATACAAACATTTATACAAACACTTAGTCTACACACTTTAGTCTACATAGCATATGTCGACTCAAAGTGCGCATTATGGCGAATCTCTTTGCCAAACTGATCATACACGTATTTCTAATATCATAACACGATAAATTTACATGTCAAGCATTTCAGAAAAATACTGACGTATACAGTATTTTCTATAAATGCCTAAAATACCCTAAATCTCATATTTACCGTACATTTACGAAACGGAAAACGGACAGCATGTTGTACATGTCAAATGGCGTTGCCGTCGATAATCTACTATTAAACGACATTGAAAGCTTTGAAATCAATCAATCAAAGCGTCTAAAATCCTCACCTTTTGCCCTAGACGTGTATCGTTTCGAACGGAACGTATACGCTTCGTCAACGATGTACAGGCGACCTAATGCACAAGATACATATGCTATGTTGCTATTTGAATCGAAAGAACCCTAAATCAGAAAGTAGTTAGGGTTTTTCTTACCTAGGAGTGCGTTGGAATCACCGGGAAAGTGATTGGAGTGCGGTGCTTCGATACGTGCAATAGCTATAGCAAGTGGCAGGAGAATCTCTCCCACACTCTCTCACAATCTCTCACTTTCTCTCTCTCTTTTCCTAGGGTTTAAAGAAAATTTGGATGGGAGGGTTGTGAGAGGGTTTAAAGCCCTTATATAGGCTAAAACATAACCTAAATAGACTTGGAAACAAAGTATACTTATTTTATGTCTAAATACGGACTGTTCCGTCTCAACGGAGCATTTCTGGAGGTCCCCTGGCCGAATGCGGTCGGACTTAAGCTCATGGATACTGGATCCTGCTCACATCAAGTTTCCAGTCCGGTAGTGTTCGCAGATCGCACGTGGCAGTCCAATTTCAGTTCAGCGGTCATCATACCTAAATCAGGTCTACAAGTCTCATGATATGAAAGAGGAATTTTTCCTGATCCGAGGGTGAAATTTGGATAAATTCTGATGGTCAGAATGTTTAATAATAATGCGTAAGGACTCGTGCCAGATTTGGATTAAAATTTCCAAATCCTTACCCTTTCTCACTCTCTTTACTCCAGGCTCAATGAAATAATCTCTGAACGTAGGTCGGGCTTGATTTTCGAAATGATTGTCAAGTCCAGCTAAGCGGTCATAACGGTCTAAGATTGTAGGTATCGGACTTTCGACGCGCGGTCTAGATCCAATACAAAGTTTCAAAGGGTTCCTGAGAGTAAACGGTTTAGAGTTTGATCATAGGTTTCAGGGTATTATAGCGTCATTGATTCTATAAGTTTTGGGTCTTGCAGAATGTATTTAAAGTGTTCAGGGACAATTTCACAGCTACTCTAGCGTAGCGCTAGCTAACTTACGCTTAATTTCTAAAGGAATTAATCCTAAGTGATTTCTTTGGCTTTGGAATTGGGTTTTGAGAGGTTACCAAGGTGTTATGGTTGACCGATTGCCTAAGGACGTCTAACCCCAGGTTAGCAAAAATCTGAGGTGTTACAATCTACCCTCTTGGTTCCAGAGGTTGCTCCAACATCTAGACTGAGTGGGTAGATGAGCGTCGAGTGTCGATTACTAGATGGCTGCGCTCTCCACTATATCGTGGTCAGTTGGAAGGGGGTGCGGCCTTACCCGCCCGAGAGTAGGAGGCAAAGCTAGGCTGAGTCTGACCAGCTCGAAGAATGGGTCCGCTATCGACGAGTCGAGTCCTATATTGGCAGATGGATAGTGAGGTCCCTTCCACTTACCTTATTGGGCGTGATGAGGCGACAATCTGGTTTAGAGTGTACTAGACCCCGGTGATTTTTCAGAGAGGAACCGTACTGATATGTAGACTTATTGAGTAGGAGTTACATGCTCATTCATTCATTCACTATCCACTCGGGCTGGTGGTGTGCAACTAATCGTTGTGTACCTTCGTTATGGCAAGGATTTCGGTTAGGCGCGCGACTAACCTGAGATCAGGAGTTTATCACGTTGAGTCTGACTATCCAAATTTAGGTATGAGAGTGGTTTGGATAGAAGTCCCTTGTGGTGGACCCCTTAGCCTGCGATACTACGTACTATCATCCTGAATTCACACTCCAGCATGGTCATTTCACTCGCATTGCATATTGCATTGCATCATCGACATCTGATATTTGGCTCTTCATGACTCCTTGTTGCATAGATGTTCTATATTGCATATTCCGCTATTGATTTACTTATGGACTCGTCCGTACTTCCTCTTACTCTGTTATCGTATGATTTATGATCTTGTTAATATTTCTGCTTACTTTGATAATTCATGATCTTGACAGCATTTCTGCTTATTTCGGTATTGTATGATAATGGCATTGTATTGAACATTTGATACTTATCTTGTGCACACACTTACACCACCCTCTAAGCTTTCTATAAGCTTATGCACGATAGATGCGTGCAGGTGATGTTAGGTTCCATCAGTGTTGAGCTTGGAGCGTGCAGTGGTCTTCTGGAGCTTGATTCTCTATTTATGTATTTCCCTTTCAGTATTGTATTCAAATGATTATATTAGTAGATATGTGATGACGATGTTGCCGTTGTGAATTGAGTAATCTTGTGGTTATGCTTATTACGATTTAAATGTAAAAAAAAAAAAAACAAATCCTCCTTGTAGGATCCCAAGATCGAAATCTGGCATATGAATGATAGGAGCCGAGAATGGGATACTATGGAGGCTGTCGGCACCGGATTCGGCGATCGAAATTCTTATGAATCCGATTTTCGGGTTTGGGACGTGACACTACTAGAGTAGGGTGATGTCACCCCTAGTGTGACATCATCTAATGATGGGATTTCTAGAAAAAAGTGCTATCTGGAATGGCTAGGTCCTGCACCGTGTGGTCCACGACTGGAATAGAGCATGGGCCACATTTCACAATTTAAGCATCGCATTAGAGTAAGAGACGTGGCGTTAGAACTGCAGCGATGGTGTGGTCGCAATGGCATAAGCCTCAGGTTAAGTCGACTCGGGTTTACAGGATGAGACTTAGGGTCGCTTGCAAACACTATCTACATGTCACAGGTCATCGAAATTTGATGGAGAGGATTACGGGATCCTAAGGAATGGAATGGTCACTAGGACACAGGCCTGACATTTGATAACATTGAACTTATTCCTTGATGGAATCGAAGGGTCTTCGATGGAATCAGACTTTGCACCTAATTGTCCAGCAACAAACTTAATTTTTGACTAAAATCTCGATGTGATCGATCTTCCTTCGATTACATCAAACACTTCAATGTCATCGAAGGAAGATCGATGCAATCGACAATCAAGTTTGAGAAGTTTTGAATTTTTACACTTTGCAAATTCAATTATTTTCCTTCCACACTTAGTTTTCCTGGATCTTGGACTCTTGAAATCTTCAATCTTGGTCTCCAAAGATCCATCCTTTCCTTGGTAATTCTTGAGCATCAATTTCCACTCTTTTACCATCCTTTTCACTTCAAGCTGTCGAAATCCACGCAAGACAAACATGTATAAATATATCGATTAAGTGCTATCATGTTCACAAAACCAAGGTATAAACAAGGGAAAATATACAATATTTGGCACACACAACCCAAACCAGTAATTTGCTAATCTTGAGTAAAACATGTGTGAAGCAATCTTCAAATTCTCAAATCTCAAACCTTTTTCAGAAAACAACCGTTTATGCAATCAAGTATGAGTGAGAGATAAAGACAAAAGAGTGTTAATTTGAAGATCTAGAGCTAAATCTCATGGTAAATAGTCAAATTAAGTCCTCTTGTATAGAGATGTACACAAGTCAAATTGAGTTGAGCTTGGTACAACTCGACTCGACTTGACCACTAGCTGACCCCAGCTCGAACTCAGCTTGGCCCTTGAGCCTAACTGGCCAGCTCGGCTCGGTTTGGTTAGCAACTCGGACTAGTTAGAGCCGAGATCGAGCCGTGTTCGCTTGTGCAGCATTTTCACAAACATATGGATTACACCTTCAAATTCTCACAATAGGTAAAACAATAATAATGATTTTACAGGTATTTCATCAAACACCTTGTAGGCAACATCAAAATTAAGAAAAAAGGGTATTTGTTTCATATACATACCTTCCTTGCCACCAACCAACACTTCATTGAGTCATTTTATTAAACACTTGGTAAGAAATATTAATATCAAAGTAACTGAGTCACTGAACTGGTTTGATTTGAGTCGAGTTGAGCTCGGGCAAGCTCGAACTCGGTTCAAAATTTTTTTGAGCTAAAAAAATAAGGTTGAACTCAGTTTCAAATTGAGTCAAATTGAGCTTTTTTAATCGAGTCGAGCGAGATAACTGAGGTAACTCGGTTCGTGTACAGCCCTGTCCTACGTCAATTAACCAATAGAATGGGTTCAAATATCAAATTTCTAATGTGTTATGTGAATCCTAACACTCTTTCTATCGAAGATAACTATTGTTTCACAATGTCAGCTATGGTCATCACTTTAAGGAGAATAGATTAACTCAAGCACTAATTCCTAACATATCCCCTTTTTCTTCTTTGTCCAGCTTCATATTTTATATCGATGACACTTTTTGACATTATTTTCTGTCTTTTCCTTCTTTTTTGGTGAAATATCCTTAAAATGCATGTATGTGGCCTTTTTATTGATTTAACTATTTTCGAACTGGTTGTTTTCATCCTTTTCAATGTTAGCTAATACTTTTGAGTGATATACATGTTAAAATAAAAAATTCTAGTATTGTTCATAGAAAATGAGTCAAGTGAATTGTGAATTAGATTCAATTGATATTTTAAACTTTCTTTTAATCACTTAATTGGGAGAACTTAGCTAATAGTTTACTCAATTAATCAAACTCAAAAAAAATTCAAATATTCAGCTCTCTCTCTCTTATCGTAATACTCAAAACATGAAATATTACACGTATTTTCACTTTCTAGACAAGTTTTGAAATTGAAAATTTTAAAAAGAATTTTTTTTTTTTTAAAAAAAAGATTTTTGCTCGAAAAACTAGAAAACATAAATCAATCTATTTAATCTCACACCCCCAACCTAAATTCTACATTGTCCTCAATGTAAAAGATGTAAACAATGAATGCACGTGAGACAACGAAAATAATAAGGAAGTGATGAGAAGACAATATCTGAAGAAGGATGATTGAAGCTTTTCCAAAGTTCTCAACATGTAAATGGGGTTAGCATGAAAACTAAACACTTGAAAATAAACAATTCTAATCTTACATCCTGGGAAAGGAATAAACCTAACTATACCTCCATCAGACAAGGAGGTCAATCTTGGTATACAAGATCAATTAGAGGGATGGACATACCCTCTCAGTCAAACGTCTTAATGAATAACTTTAGACGATGTCTGTGACCATTCATTGGATTCTCAATCTTTGCAGCCTCGTGAGGTTAAACCATTTTAACAAAAAAGGGGTCGGTCCAATGAGATCTCAAATTTTCCAGAAATAAATGGAACGAATTGTAAAGGAGGACTTTCTGGTTTATCATGAATGTTTTTTAAAGAACGTTCTGGTTAGGGAACTTCTTCATATTGTCCTTATAAATTCTAGAACTCTCGTAAGCATCATTTTGGATCTCTTCGAGTTCAGTAATCTGTAATTTGTGCATCAAGCCAGTGTTGTCTAGATTAAAGTTTAGATTTTTTTTATTGCCCATTAGGCCTTATGTAACGACTCAGAAAATTTCGTACCAAGACCCGAGTATCACCTCGATCAGAAATCGCTTAGGGTTAATTCTCTTAGAAATTAAACATAAGTTCACTAGCGCTAAGTTAGACTGGCTATGAAATTGGCACTGTTCGCTTTAAATACGTTCTGCAAGACTTAAAACTTGTGGAATCGTTGATTCTATAATACCCTGAAATCTAGGATCCAACTCTAAACCCAGTTATTCCCGGGAATGTTTGGTAACTTCGTATTGGATCTAGACTACACGTCGAAAGTCCGATATTTATAATCTCAGACCATTATGACTGATTAGTTGGACTTGACCATCCTTTCAAAAATCAAGCCCAAACGATGTCTTGAGACCATTCTATTGAGTCCGGAGTGAAGAGAGTGAGAAAAGGAAGATAATTAGAAAAAATAATTCTATTTTTAAATAATCTGGCATGTGTCACTTGCGCGACATTTTTAAGCATTCTGACCATTAGAATTTGACCAAATTTCACCCACGGATCAGGAAAGTTGGCCCTTACATGTCCAAGTACTTGTGACCTTGATCGAAGTTCGGTAACCGTTGAATTGAAACTGGTCCGGTACGGACGATCTGGAAATCCAATCGGACTAAAAACATAACTTATTAAAGATATGATGCTAGTGAGCTTAAGTCCGACCGCAATTGATAACAGGACCTCCAGAAATGCTCCGTTGGATCAGAAAGATCCCGATTTGGTTATAACCTAAGTATACCTTGACTTAAAGTCCATTTTCGTTATGTTTAGGCTTATGAAAGGGGCTTAAACCCTTAGTTCTCAAACCCATACGAATTTTCAAACCCTAGTCTTCCAAGAGAAAGAAAAGAGAGAGAAAGTGTGGGAGAATCAGTTAAAACTCCGCAGGATTCTTCCTAACCCATCTATACATTGAACTGGCATTTCTGAATCGTTCTTTCGGCGATTCTAGTTCCGTTCTTGGGTAAGTTAAGCTAACCCTAACTTGTTTTGAAGCTTAGACTAGCTATAGTAGAGTTCTAGCTAACCTGTTTCATGCCATAGGTAGCGTATCCGCTGTTGACGAAGACACATCGTCTGAATCATATCGAATACGCATTTTCTGGTTTAAGGTGCGAACTATATACACTTAGGTTATAGTTTTCAACCCTTTCAATGATAGTTAATGGTTTATTCATGTTGTGAATGCAATTACACATGCCAAATGTGCTATTCATTTTGTCTTCCGCATACGTATACTTTATATTGTAAATACTATATTTCATGTATATGTTACAATACACATATGCGTATGAAATCTGTTAATTTGCTCACCATGATAAATTGTTATTATTATATGCTTGACATGTATGTGGCAACTCCTTGGTGAAAGGACTTGTCCTAATATGCAATAGAGACGACATACGTGATGTATGTTAAATAGTGTAACCTAAGTGTTTGACTAAATGCCTAAGTGAGTTAGTAGTTAGTAAAGTGTGACTGTTAAGGTAGTTGAGATATGGATCTCCATCACAATACTTGAGTGTATGATTTCCTCCATGAATCATGTAACTTAGGTTATCCATGCTATTTGAGTGTATGATTTCCTGCATGTACTGTTTACATTTAAGTTATACTTCATGATTGTTCATATGAATGCAGGATATGAATCATATCCTAGTTATTAGCTTTTTCTGTGAATGGGGCTGTACTACAGTCCAGGTAATCGGAAACCGTTCTGTAAATAGTGGTTGAGGTTATTTTCACCACACAGGATAAGTTTAGCGAATCTGAGTCGTGCTTGGGCTGTTCGACAGTGGTTAGGCCACACGAAGTGCTTATGCATTCCATGTCGTTCAACTCAATGTGCGCTTGGCCTAGTTGAGCTTATCAACTAACCCGATTGATCGATGCTTGTTCACCATGTTTGGTCGCTACTATTTGAATCTAAGGCACTGAGCTTACTAGTGAAACTCCTGTTAACCATGGTACCAATTTTTCCTAAGACTCATGAGCCGGGCATGGTGGTATGGGATACCGTGGTCGAGCTATAGGCCTACGCTGGGGCCACAAACCTCCCCATAGTGACCAGTGAGCACCCTTCTTTGAGCAGATTACGGTAGTATGGGACACTATATTCTTGCTGTCGGCCTACACTTGTGATGAGCCCTCTGTAGTCACCTTGAGCTTATCCTGACACTGCATAGGGGCGATGAGTCCTGATGCAGTCTTGAGGATATAAGTAGGCCTGTATTAACAAGGTGATGGGGGAGTGGTGTAACGATTAGCTGTTACAGCGACCTAGAACCATAATATTGTATGAGATTCATAGGACTGATGACCCTAGAACGGATCCACGTTGGGAAATGATACAAGGGAGGTGTCTTAGCTTCCCAATCTTGCTGTATGAAAAGGACTAATAAGAACTCGGTAAGCATATTCATAACACCGCATTGCATATGCTAACAGGGTTGGTGATAGAGCACTGAGGAAGTGAGTTATGCCGCGATCGTTAGATGTTGTCGCAGAGGGGATTGTGGTGAGGGCATGCATCATTCTTCATATCATTCTTGCATTAACAAGAGTACCTAGGACCTGTGTGATTATACTGCCTTATCATTACTGCTTGATTGGATTGATAACATGTTAACCTTTGCTATATAGTACCACTGAGTTGATCACTCACTCTCATGTTCTGGGATGGTATTTAAACACCAACCAGACTCTGAATTAGCTCCAGGAGATGGCGATGCTTGTGAGGCTGAGCCAGACTTCGATGAGGACGAGGAGGCATTCTCATATATGTAGTTCTCAGGTGGGTTCATGTGAGCCTCGTCCTGACCAGCGGGGATTATTTTTGGAATATGTATTGGATCATTTTGAAATGTTCATGTATGTATTTTGAGACACAGATGTATGTATATTGCCCTGGGCAGAGCACACATTATTTAGGGATTTATTTTTAATTATATATGTAATTAAGTCTTTCGCTTGCATTTCCTCAATATCCCTAAATCGTGTCTGCTAATCTGGCTTGATCTATTTCATGTTTTATGCATTAACACAGACAACATACAATCATCATCAAATATGTTGCATAAGTGATGTTTTGGAACTCGGGAACTAAGTTATGCTCGACCCTCGAATTTCAGGGCGTTACAAGTTGGTATCAGGGCCAATTTTGGATTAATCTGGACCTGGGTTAGGGTCACACAATGCACGTTGATGCCACTATTCCATAGGAGGGTGCGCGAAGAACATAAAAACCTTCATAGGATCCCAGTTTTGCCAATTGGCGAAGCTCACTCAAATCAATCATTTTGATCGAGTCCGTGTGTATTCATGGTTGCATGAAAAAACCCTGGACCACTTCTAGTTTGTTTATTGATGAGTCTAGACTCTTATTAATCCTATCCCAGCTGTTAAAGATCGGTAAATGCGAATGTGCAACAGTTAGTATCCAAAACGACCTGAAATGGTTTGAAACGGAGGTGGGGCTCAAATCTAACATTTCCAGGGAGACTTAGGGCAGGCCCCACATGTTTTTGGCCATAGGGGGGCAGGAGGACCTCGTCCATTTGGAGAGGGCTCACCAAACTGTCCAGAGAGTGGCGAGGACTTCACGGGTTAGGCGAGGCCTCGCCGGTCAGCCAGCTTTTTAGGCTGGGCCGCCCTGGCCAATGTTGTTTGGGGTCTAATGGAACCCCTTCATACAGGGTTCGACCCTCCGTTTATTCTAAATCATCTACTTCCTTCACAAATTACCCCCTCAAGCTCTCCTTTTCTTCTACACTTGCTGGTTTCTCTCTCAAACCTCCCTTTCAATCAGTCCTTTCATTTTTCATTATTTTCTTCATCCCTCTACTATTCTCAATCATACCCAGCACCTACACTCCCCATTTTCTGCGATTGGAGCTCCTAAGCTCCCATTTGAAGCCCAAAATGTGGCAACCCTTAACCTTTCTTGTCTTTGGCTTTTCCCTTCTTCTATTTCTTCTTTTCTTGGCCCATTACACCCCTGTATTTGACCCAAACTCGTGGGAACCCATTAGGTCAGCCCTTTCTCTTCCCTTTCATCACTTTTCCATGGCCTTTATATAGGCTATTGTAGCCTTTTTCTCCTTTTCCACCATCCTCTCGTTGATGGGAAAGAAACGTGCCCCTGTGGACGAGGCTGGGCCTAATCTTCCCGCTCGTTCGAGGCGGCCTAGAGGGGCTACTGCAAGTCCAAGTGTTGGGAGAGAAATACACATGAAGCGGGATTTGGGTCCTCATGCTCCGATAGGAAGATTACTATTGGCGAAATTGGCTCATGGCGCGTATACGGACTGCAGGGTTCTTTTTGAAGCGCATGTGGATGGGCGCCTCTTTGGTGAGTATGATAGTGAAGAGGAAGAAAGTGAAGAAGAGGGTGGGGCAGAAATAGAGGAAGAAGTCCAGGAAGAAGAAGAAGAGGAGGCTCAGGATACTGATAAGAGTCCTCCTCCTGTGACTCAGACCGTTAGGGATGCTCATATAGCCTGACTTGAGGAGAGTCGGGTTGCTTTGCGATAAGAAGTTCAAGAACTTTGGGCCGAGGTAAAGCAAGAGCTTGAAGAGACTAAGGCCATCATGAAGCGGAAATATGACAAGGTGACTCGCACCTTAAAGGCCATCCTATGTTGCCTGAAGGATAAGGGTGCCCCTTCTCCATCACCAGATTTCGATGCATAGACTCATGTAGTCGTTGTTTGCTCCTTTGATGTTTATTTTTATGTGTGGTTGCTTGTCGTTTATCAGTTGGTAGTTATTTAGTGTTGGAGCTTCATGTATGAAGCTTAGGTGTTTTGTTTACATGCTTTCTCTGTCGTGATTCACGTAATGCTGCAAATCATGTATTGTGACAATTTTATTAATGAAATGCATGTTATTTCTTTCCTTATGGAGTTAATACTATGAATGGACTGTGTGAATGCCTGATCTCATGGGTTGCTACCCTCTGTTGTGTGTAGGGTATGCCACCTAAGGGTTTGAGATCTTCGGCCCATCTCGCTTTGGGTGATTCGCTCGATGAGGCCCTCGCCCTGAGCGGTAGTCACATGGACCCCCATGCGGGTCCATCTAGTTCAGATCCTATGCTGAGTTCTCAGCCGGCTTCCGGCCCTATTGCTCGGCCACCTCTTGTGACACCTTTTGTGGTGCCTCCTGTCACACCTGTGCCTCCTGAGCAGCATCGTGCGTCTGCGTCGATGCCTTCTACATCACAGTCCGCTCCGTCTTTTGATAGGCTTGAGCAGATGATGTTGTTGATGCAACAGTAGCAGATACAGCAACAGCAACAGTAGCAGCAGTTCTTGTCCTCCATGGCTGACATTTTTTCTCAGTCGATGGCGGTGAATCCACCTGCCTCGCCTCTACACCCTGTTGGGCATGCTAGTGCGAGCGGTTCTTTCTTGCAATTTCAGCGCTTAAGGCCTACATTTTCAGGTACTCACAGACCTGAGGAGGCTGAGTATTGAATAGAACGCATCTCGAAGATGATTAGACTGTTGCACTGTTCCGAGGCGGAGAAGGTTGAGCTGGCCACCTTCATGTTTGAGAAGGAGGCTAGCTTATGGTGGGACAACATTCTCCACACAGTTGCGGAGGGATATGAGTGGACGTGGGCAACGTTTGAGGCACGCTTCCACGAGAAGTATTTCCCTGTCACGTACTGGCATGAGAAGGAGAGTGAGTTCCTTCACCGTCGCCAGGGAGGCATGTCGGTGACAGAGTATGAAAACAGGTTTACGGAGTTTGGGAGATATGCTCCTTTGATTCTGAGTGATCAGCCGATGAGGATGTAGCATTTTTCTGAGGGCTTGCAGCCTGAGATCAAATCGAGGATGTGTTGTGCGAGCATTTCTTCTTATGCAGAGCTGGTGAGTATGTCCTTACGTGCAGAGCAGGACGGGGACAGGTTGGCCCGTGTGCGAGCACCTATAGTTTCTAGGCCACGACCTAAGTTCGAGAGTAGGCCTTTCCTCGCTAAGAGCCTCGATTTGAGACACCGCAGTGGTCTTCTGCATCTCCTGCCTATGTGAGGCATCCTGATGTGAGGTGTGACTATTGTAGGAAGCCTGGCCACACCGAGACTACATGCTTTTTCAGGATGCGAGACAGTGGGTTCTCGCCGCCTCAGCGGATTGGTCGTCTGATGCCTCAGACTATTTCACCATCACCTCTACGGACAACACCAGCTCATCCGTCCTTCAGACCTCCTGCACCTCATTTTAAGCCACCACAATGGCCTATGGTACCGCAGTCGAACCGTCCTCAGCAGGCTCGGGTACATGCACTGACAGTTGAGCCATCCGAGATAGAGACCGCACCATCTTTGGCCTTTGAGGTCACAACCCATATTGGAGGTACTCCTATATTTTTGTTAGTGGATACGGGATCCACAGTCTCGGTCATATCTTCTTCAGTAGTCAAGCGCCTTGGTTTACAGACTACTCGGATGGTTGGGGTACGAGTTATTTCAGCACACGGGACCTGTACTGATGCCACTACGATGTGTGAGGGTTGTTTACTAGATTTAGGGAACAGAACGATGGCCATTGACCTTATCGTCGTCTCCACTCTCTATCATTTTGATGTCATCCTTGGCATGGATTGGCTGACTGTAGGGAGGGCTGAGATTGATTGCGAGACCCGTATAGTGACAGTTTATGAGCCGGAGGGCACATCCTTTACATTTCCAGTGCAGGTCAGTCACCCCTCTCGAGTACTGTTATGCTTCCTTATTGAGGAATGTTGATGTCCCGGCACTTGAAAGAATGCTAGTAGTCCGTGATTATGAGGACGTGTTCAGAAAGATACCTGGGTTACCACCTCAGTGTGAGATCAATTTTACTATCGACTTGGTACCCGGTTCGATGCCCATCTCATTGTCGACGTATCGCATGGCCCCATGTGAGATGGAGGAGTTAAGGAAATAGATTGATGATTTGTTAGAGGCTGGCTTCATATGACCGAGTGTGTCTCCTTGGGGAGCACCTGTGTTATTCGTAACGAAGAAAGACGGCTCACTGCGGTTGTGTATTGATTACCGCAGGATGAATCAGATTACGGTGAAGAACAAGTACCCTTTGCCCAGGATAGATGACCTGTTTGATCAATTGAGAGGAGCGCAGTACTTCTCGAAGATTGACCTACAGTCAGGGTATCACCAGTTGCGCGTCTGGGATGAGGACGTGCAGAAGATGGCTTTCAGGACTATCTTTGGCCATTATAAGTTTCTCGTGATGTCGTTCGGTCTTATGAACGCACCAACCATGTTCATGGACCTGATGAACCAAGTATTTCAGCCGTTCCTTTATCGATTCGTCATCATGTTTATTAACGACATTTTGATATACTCCAAGAGTCGAGAGGAGCATGAGGAGCACTTGCGATCAGTCCTGGATACTTTGAGGCAGCACCAGTTATTCGCACAGTACAAGAAGTGTGACTTCTGAAAGGAGGAAGTTAAGTTCTTGGGACATGTAGTGTCCAAGGATGGGATTTCGGTGGACCTTGCTAAGGTAGCCACAGTGCAGGACTGGAAGCAGCTTGGTTCGGTTACCAAGGTGAGGAGTTTCTTGAGACTTGCTGGCTACTATTGACGATTCATTCAGGACTTCTCCAAGATAGCTAGACCCTTAACTCAGTTTACACTGAAGGATCTGAAGTTCGCTTGTAACGAGAAGGTGGAGGCAGCTTTTCAGGAGCTTAAAGACAGGCTGACGTCTGCCCCTGTGCTAGTATTGTCGAAGTAAGGGGTTAAATATATGATCTATACAGACACGTCTCACGTTGGCTTAGGTTGTGTCCTTATGCAGAAGGACAGGGTGATTGCATATGCCTTGAGATAATTAAGGAAGCAGGAGGAGAATTACCCTACACACGACCTAGAGTTAGCAGCTGTCATCTTCGCATTGAAGCTTTGGAAACATTACCTCTATGGAGAGGAGTTCGAGCTCTTTTGCGACCATAAGAGCCTCAAGTATATGAGGCAGCGACGATGGATGGAGACCTTGATGGACTTTATGTACGAGGTTTCTTACCATCCGGGCAAGGTGAACCTTATGGCTGACGCGTTGAGCCTCAAGAAGGTGATGGAGTTTGTGGCTCCGCTGATGGTTACTGAGTGGGATATGGTTGAGTTTTTGCAAAATTTTGAGCAAAAACTCACTGTGGAGGAGCCATTCGAGGTTATCACACATATTTAGGTGCGACCTCTTATCGATGACAGGGTCATCGCGGCGCAGAGGGATGACGAGCGTCTAACTGAGCTTCGCGAACAGGCCAGTGATGATGCAGATGCCGAGTGGCAAGTTGGAATGGATGGGGGCTTACATTATCATGGCCGCCTATGCATCCCAGATATCCCCGACTTGAGACGAGAGATTCTCGAGGCTACGCACAGTTCTAGGCTTACGATGTATCCGGGCAGTACGAAGATGTATCGTGACATGAAAAGGACATATTAGTGGGATGGCATGAAGACCCACATTACAAACTTTTTGTCCCGTTGTCTCACTTTCCAGCAGGTGAAGGCAGAGCATCGTCGACCTCCTAGTCTCCTTCAGTCTATGCCCATAGCTGAGTGGAAGTGGGACTTTATTTCTATGGATTTCATTTCGGGACTGCCGAAGATAAGGAAGGGACATGATTCTATCTAGGTGATCGTCGACTGCTTGACAAAGTCGGTGCACTTTCTTCCGATCAGAGTTAAGGACTCTACAGACGAGTTAGCTAGATTGTACATCAGGGAGATTATTCATCTACATGGAGTTCCCTTGGAGATTGTGTCGGATAGAGACACGCGGTTTACTTCCATTTTCTGGACTCGCATCCAGGAAGCAATGGGTGTGAAGTTGAAGTTCAGTTTTACATTCCACCCACAGACCGACGGACAGACAGCGGGTGAACCAGATTTTGGAGGATATGCTGCGGGCTTACATGTTGGATTTCAAGGACAGTTGGGATGATTGTCTTCCATATGCGGAGTTCCCGTACAACAACAGTTTTCAGGCGAGTATCGATATGACACCTTATAAGGCCTTGTATGGACGGCCTTGTCGAGCACCGCATTGCTGGGTTGAAGTTGGCGTGCGAAATTGATTGGTCCTGAGTTAGTACAGGTGACCTCAGAAAATATTAACATTATCAGGCGTTGACTTCTAACAGCGCAGAGGAGGTAGAAGAGTTATGCTGATACGAGGTGGCGACCACTGGAGTTCGTGGTTGGAGATCACATGTTTTTGAGGGTTTTCCCTATGAAGGGAGTTCTTCGGTTCGGGAAGGAAAAACTCATGTCGAGGTTTATTGGCCCATTCCAGATACTTGATCGAGTAGGAGAAGTAGCGTATCGTCTCACTTTGCCTACACTACTCGCTGGCATGCATAGTGTTTTTCATGTGTTCATGCTGAAGAAATACATTCCTGATCCTTCCCATATTATCAGATGGGAGTAGGTGTAGTTGAGCGAGGATGCCACTTATGAACTGCGCCCGATGCGTATATTAGATAGGAAGGAACAGGTATTGCGTAACAAGGTCATCTCCCTTATGAAGGTATTGTGGACGCATCATACCGAAGAAGAGGCTACCTGGGAGACCGAAGCCGAGATCAAAAAGAACAACCCATAGCTTCTCGAGGAGTATGAGAAGGTACGAATTTCGAGGATAAATTTTTTTTAGGGGGTAGATTGTAACGACTCAGAAAATTTCGTACCAAGACCCGAGTACCACCTCGATCAGAAATCGGTTAAAATCAATTCTCTTAGAAATTAAACATAAGTTTACTAGCGCTAAGTTAGACTGGCTGTGAAATTAGAACTGTTCGCTTTAAATACGTTCTGCAAGACTTAGAACTTGTGGAATCGTTGACGCTATAATACCCTGAAATCTAGGATCTAACTCTAAACCCAGTTGTTCCCGAGAATGTTTGGTAACTTCGTATTGGATCTAAACAGCACGTCAAAAGTCTGATATCTATAATCTCAGACCATTATGACCGCTTAGTTGGACTTGACCATCCTTTCGAAAATCAAGCCTAAACGATGTCCTAAGACCATTCTATTGAGTCTGGAGTGAAGAGAGTGAGAAAAGGAAGATATTTAGAAAAATTAATTCTATTTTTAAATAATCTGGCACGTGTTACTTGCGCGACATTTTTAAGTGTTCTGACCATTAGAATTTAACCAAATTTCACCCTCGGATCAGGAAAGATGGCCCTTACATGTCCAAGTACTTGTGGCCTTGATCGAAGTTCGGTAACCGTTGAATTGAAACTGGTCCGCTACGGATGATCTAGAAATTCGATCGGACTAAAAACTTAACTTATTAAAGATCTGATGCTAGCGAGCTTAAGTCCGTCCACAATTGATAACAGGACCTTCAGAAATGCTCCGTTGGATCAGAAAGATCCCGATTTAGTTATAACGTAAGTATACCTTGACTTAAAGTTTATTTTTGTTATGTTTAGGCTTATGAAAGGGGCTTAAACCCTTAGTTCTCAAACCCATACAAATTTTCAAACCCTAGTCTTCCAAGAGAAAGAAAAGAGAGAGAAAGTGTGGAAGAATCAGTTGAAACTCCGCAGAATTCTTCCTAACCCATCTATACATTGAACCGGTGTTTCTGAATCATTCTTCCGGTGATTTTGGTTCCATTCTTGGGTAAGTTAAGCTAATCCTAACCTGTTTTGAAGCTTAGACTAGTTGTAGTAGAGTTCTAGCTAACCTGTTTCATGCCATAGGTAGCGTATCCACTGTTGACGAAGACACATCGTCTGAATCATATCGAATACGCATTTTCTGGTTTAAGGTACGGACTATATACGCTTATGTTATGGTTTTCAATGCTTTCAATGATAGTTAATGATTTATTCATGTTGTGAATGCAATTACACATGCCAAATGTGCTATCCGTTTTGTCTTCCGCATACGTATATTTTATATTGTAAATACCATATTTCATGTATATGTTAGAATACACGTATGCGTATGAAATCTGTTGATTTGCTTGCCATGGTAAATTGTCGTTATTATAAGCTTGACATGTATGCGGCAACTCCTTGGCGAAAGGACTTGCCCTAATATGCAATAGAGACGACATACGTGATGTATGTTGAATAGTGTAACCTAAGTGTTTGACTAAATGCCTAAGTGTGTTAGTAGTTTGTAAAGCGTGACTGCTAAGGTGGTTGAGATATGGATCTCCATCACAATACTTGAGTGTATGATTTCCTCCATGAATCATGTAACTTAGGTTATCCATGCTATATGAGTGTATGATTTCCTCCATGGATTATGTACTTAGTTAAATCATGTTACATGTGTGTATGATTTCTTTCATGTACTGTTTACATTTAAGTTATACTTCATGATTGTTCATATGAATGCAGGATATGAATCATATGCTAGTTATTAGCTTTGTATCTGAATGGGGCTGTACTATAGTCCATGCAATCGAAAACCGTTCTGTAAATAGTGGTTGAGGTTATTTTCGCCACACAGGATAAGTTTAGTGAATCTGAGTCGTGCTTGGGCTGTTCGATAGTGGTCAAGCCACACGGAGTGCTTATGCATTCCATATCGTTCAACTCAACGTGCGCTTGACCTAGTTGAGCTTATCGACTAACTTGATTGACCGATGCTTGTTCACCATGTTTGGTCGCTACTGTTTGAATCTAAGCCACTGAGCTTACCAGTGAAACTCCCATTAACCATGGTACCAAGATCCCCTAAGACTCATGAGCTGGGCATGGTGGTATGGGACACCGTGGTCGAGCTGTCGGCCTACGCTAGGGCCACAAACCTCCCCGTAGTGACCAGTGAGCACCCTACTCTGAGTAGATTATGGTGGTATGGGACACTATATTCGTGTTGTCGGCCTACACTGATTTGGTGACGAGCCCTCTATAGTGACCTTGAGCTTATCCTGACACTGCATAGGGGCGACGAGTCTTGATGCAGTCTTGAGGATATAAGTAGGCCTGTATTGATAAGGTGATGGGGAAGTAGTGTAACGATTGCGCACAACAGCCCTAGCAGCCCTTACAGCGACCTAGAACCATAATATCGTATGAGATTCTTAGGACTGACGACCCTAGAACGGATCCACGTTGAGAAATGATACAAGGGAGGTGTCTTAGCTTCCCAATCCTGCTGCATTAAAAGGACTAATATAAACTCGGTAAACATATTCATAACACTGCATTGCATATGCTAACGGGGTTGGTGATAGAGCACTGAGGAAGTGAGTCATGCCGCGATCGTTAGATGTTGACGCAGAGGGGATTGTGGTGAGGGCATGCATCATTCTTCATATCATCCTTGCATTAACAAGAGTACCTAAGACCTATGTGATTGTACTGCCTTATCATTACTGCTTGATTGGATTGATAACATGTTAACCTTTGCTATATTGTACCACTGAGTTGATCACTCACTCCCACATTCTAGGACGGTGTTTAAACACCAACCAGACTCTGACTTAGCTGCAGGAGATGACGATGCTTGCGAGGCGGAGCCAGACTTCGACGAGGACAAGGAGGCATTCTCATATATGCAGTTTTCAGGCGGGTTCATGTGAGCCTCGTCCTGACCAGCGGGGATTATTTTTGGGATATGTATTGGATCATTTTGAATAGTTCATGTATGTATTTTGAGACACAGATGTATGTATAATTCCCTGGGCAGAGCATGCATTATTTGGGGATTTATTTTTAATTATATATATAATTAAGTTTTCCGCTTGCATTTCCTCAATATCCCTAAATTATGTCTGCTAATCTAGCTTGATCTATTTCATGTTTTATGCATTAACACAGACAACATACAATCATCATCAAATATGTTGCATAAGTGATGTTTTGGAACTCCGGAGCTAAGTTATGCTCGACCCCCGAAATTCAGGGCGTTGCGCATTTACTTTACCTATTAAGTAAATTACTTTTCTTAGCATAATCATTTACTTTTTGAATTTTCCATTTACATTCCATAGTGTAATCAGTAGCATTAATTTAATAGTTGATAACTTTAGCTGTAATTAGTGTTTATGTTTGCACACCAAACATCATTCGATCATCGGATGAGTATCCTTTAACAACTAATAGTGGCCGACTGTAAGGATTTCTTTCTCATTTTATTTAATCTGTACTGAAAATTCCTTTCGTACGAAAGGCGAAGGAGTAACCCACCATCAGAGGATGAACCCCACCCTTTAACTATCACTTGGTCCATTTCCATGTCGAGCGAGTGGCTGAATACGTGGCCAATATTCTCAGAACTCGATCATACTCTGTGTCAGCCTACTTTGGTGCTCAGGGTCATTATTGTTCGGCTTGAATTGGACTTGTAATCCCAATTCTGGCACGACCGCAACCACTCATGTTGGAAAGAAACAGACAAATAATTTTGTTATATTTACTATCAGAAAGCTGGATATTTATTGGACAGTTAATAATGAAAAGTTATATTAAGAAACAATTGTCCCCGAATCGGAGGTTAGGATTGTTCTATAAATCTAATTTTGGGCATGTGACTTTGATACAGTGGTTTCAGATGATTTTTAGTTAATATGTGCCTCATGTATATTTATGATTGCCTATGTATCAAACGTCATATGCAGACAGAGTATCAAATAACTCATGTTAAGGAATTATATGATACATGTACCTGCATCTTCACATAATACAAACGTGTTTTCAGTTCTGAAAGTAAGACCCTTGGTTTGATCATTCAGAACATCCATATGTTTTACTCCACTTCTGTTGGACTATTTCTTAAAAGGAAAAGAAAAATTTGTGTTCACTCATTTCTTATTCAGTTTTCATCTTTACATGTGTGGTCATGCCAGAATTGAAATTGTGGCTTCAATTCAAACCGAGCAACTATGACCCCAAGCACCAAGATATGCAGACACGTGGTGTATGACTGAGATCTGGTGAGATCAGTCACATATTCAACCACTCACTCAATGTGTAAACAAGATTAGGTGATATTTAGATGGTGGGGGGTTTGTCCTCTGATAATGACTTACACCTTTACCTTCTATAAGAAAGGACTTTTCGATATAAATAAAGTAAAACGAGAAAGGGATTCTTACAATCGGTCATGAGGAACAATTGCAAAACACCTTTCCGAGTGATGAACTGAATCCAGCGTATGAGCATAGACTCGAATTATAGCTAAATTTACCAGTTACTTGATTAACGATATGGATGACACTATAGAATGTAAACAATAGGCTGAAATAAGAAATACGCTAAGAAATGTAATTTTCTTGGCACAAAAAGTAAATGATTACACTATGGAATGTAAATTGACTGATATTTAAAAGGATAATTGAAAGGTGGATTTGGTTTGTTTGGGTTGGTGTTTCAAGAAGAAATGAATCTATTTTGATAAGGGATTATTATTTAACAATTAACAAAGGAAGAATGAGAGAACAATCATCATGAAATGTTTTATTGATTCCAGAATTCATTTATATCCTTATTTTTTCCTTGATTTCGAAATAAAGTGTATAGTTACAATAACACAATAATAAAATCTGTCCAAATATCGATTTCGGAAGCATTTCGATTCATGGCATGAACTTCCGAATGAAAAAACTGTTGTGTGGAAATGAAGTGCCGCAAACGATATTTCCTTGATGATCTTTTTTTTTTATCCTTCAAAAGTTCTTTTTCTTTCAAATCAACCAAGCTCTTGAAAGAATCGCAAAGGTATAAATCATGAACAAGAGGTTATTGCACGCGCAACAGCCTTGTTGCGTTCCATATGATGAATATTAGGTCCACCATTGCGCAACCACCCTGTTCCGCATCGCATAACAAGTATCCTCAAATACCTTGCGAAATCTAGAGAACTTTATAGTCTTCTATTGGCTCTCGAGATCTTCGTATGTTGCAAATGAAGAGAGATGAGGGCTATTTATAGGTAACCACACGTGTGAACCCTAATTTTCACATAAGAATTCCTTGTTGTGCAAATCTTAAAAC
This sequence comes from Magnolia kwangsiensis, assembly GCA_037074715.1. NCBI lineage: Eukaryota > Viridiplantae > Streptophyta > Magnoliopsida > Magnoliales > Magnoliaceae > Magnolia > Magnolia kwangsiensis. The sequence continues at coordinate 17,964,843 of CM073587.1, read as the reverse complement.
CCATTGCACCCCGCACAATGGTCCACCATCTATACCTTGCTGCACGATCAAGACATCTCCATTGCGCGGGGTGCAATGGACTATCATCAATACTCTATTGCATGTCGCACAACCAAAGCACATTGATTCTCAATTTCTTCCTGTTTTCTCCTTAAATTTATGCTCCAACAGCTGCCCCCTTAATCCTTCATTTAATCTCTTTCTTGAGGTTAAATGGAGGATCAACCCATGTTCTAAAATTCATTTTACATTATTGTAACACCCTGAAAATCGGGGGTCATGTATAAACTCAACTCCCGAGTTCCAGACCGTCACTTATGCAACAAAAATGGTTATGATTCAATGTCGTCTAATTTAAAGCATTCACATGAGTAAAAGTATACCAAAACTGCAATTCATACTTCAGATCCAGTGATAAAAGCAAGCGGAAGACTAAACAATATATATATCACTGTATGGAAAAATAAAGTAAATCTCATCTGTCTCCAAAGTATGACTACATCTCTGAGTCTCATATACATATACATAAATAAAAAAATAATGTTCAAAATAGTCCCACTGAAGTCCCCTCGATCCAGGTCGCCTACGGGAAGCCGTCGTGATACTGCATATACGAGAACTCGTCCCGGTCCTCGTCGATCTCTGGCTCCACCTCCTGGATCTCGGCCTCACCTGCATCTACAACAGGGTCTGGTGGGTGTTGCAAACACCATACCGTAACGTGGGAGTGAGTGATCAACTCAGTGGAATCATAGAGCAAAGATTAACATGTTCACAATTCAATCATGCGATAATAGTAAAGCAGTAAATCAGACAATCCTAATATTGTTGTTAATGCAAGATGACATGACGTGATGTATGCCCTCACCGACGATCTCCCTCATGCGGCAACATCTTACGACCGCGGCATGCCACACTCCCTAGAGTGCTCCACATCTTCCAGGCACATGCAATGCTATGGTGATATGAATTCCAAGTTGTTATTAGTCCATTCAAACAGCAGGATTGGGAAACTAAGGTACTTCCCTTGTATCAATCCCAACACAGATCCTGTCTAGGGTCGTCACTCCTAGTAATCTCATACGATGTATATTTCGTAGGTCACTGCAAGGGCTGCCAGGGCTGTTGCTCGCACTCATTGCACCGCTCCCCCATCACCTTATCAATACAGGACTACCGTACTCTACTGCAACGGAAGGGTCGTCGCCTCCCGTGGACTCAAAATACGCTCGCGGTCACTACAAAGGGCTCGTCGCCTGATCAGTGTAGGCCGACAGCTAGAATATAGTGTCCCATACCACCATAATCTGCTCACGAGTCTAGGTGCTCACTGGTCACTACGGGGAGGTTTGTGGCCCCAGCGTAGGCCGACAGCTCGACCACGGTGTCCCATACCACCATGCCCGGCTCATGAGTCTTCGTGGATCAAGGTACCATGGTTAACAGGGTTTACAATGGTAAGTTCAGTACCCTAGGTTCAAGCAGTTATGACTCATACAAGGTGAACATACATCGGCCAGTCGGGTTACTTGACGGGCTCGACTAGCGCGATCGCATCTTAAGTCGAACGACATGAAGTGCGTAAAACACTTCGCGTGGCCTAACCACTGCCGCCAACTCCAAGCACGAATCACGTTCATCGACGCGTCATTCGTGGCTATGACCAGTCAGCCACGAATTCGCTCGGTTACCGACTGCCTGGACTAAGTCTAGTCCCACACATCTATAGAATCACATTAGCAATATATGTAAAGGTATTGGAATTTAGGTACAATCATGTGAGCATGTTAACACATGTTATAACATTCAACTTAAGCAAATCTTCAAACACATACATTCCATGCATGTAATGGAATCATGCATATGGTCAACATGTAGGAAATCATTTAGGTCAGCATATTAACCAAGAAATCAATCTCAAACTACTACATAACATCATTTAATTCAATACATACTAATACAAGCATTTATACAAACACATACACTACACACTTAAGTCTACATATAGTATGTCGACCCAAAGTGCGCAACTAGGCGAATCTCTTCGCCAAACTAATTATGCAAGCATTCCTAACTCCCTAATGCGACAACAAACCATGTCAATCACGTCAGCAAAATATGAATGTAGACCATCTTCCTACAAATGACTAAAATGCCCTAAATCTCATATTCTTCGTTAATTTACGAAACAGGAAACGGAGAGCATGTTGTACATGTCAAACGGCGGTGCCGTCGATAATCTACTATTAAACGACATTGAAAGCGTTGTAAACCGTCAATCAAAGCGTCTAAAATCCTCACCTAGTCTCTTACGGATGCGGGATTTTGAACGGAGCGTGTATGCTTCGTCTACGGCAGTAGGAGAACCTGTTTTACGAAATACGTTAGCTAACACGCTACGAATCCAAGTAATCCCTAAATCAGCAACTTTTAGGGTCGTTTCATACCTGAAAAAGCGAAGAAATCACCGTCCAGGTGATTGGGAAGAGTTGCTGAAACAGCAGCTATTGGTGGCTCGAAAGCGGGAAAAATTCCTTCTTCTCTTTCTCTCAAACTCTCTCTCCTTTATCCTAGGGTTTGCAATTTTCGGATGGGAGAGAGAAATGAGGGTTTCAACCCCTTTTATAAGCTCAAAAACGTCGAAAACAGGCTCCGGAACAAAGTTTACTTGGTGCCTATCCATTTCGGGGCTGTTTCGGTCCAAAAGCTGCTTTCTGATGGTCCCCTGGTCGATTGCGATCGGACTTAAGCTCATGCGTACCAGATGTAGCACGTATTAAGTTTTCAGTCTGGCAGGGTTCGCAGATCGCACGTGGCGGACCAGTTTCAGTTCAGCGGTCACCGCACGTAGATCAGGGCTGAAAGTCTCATGATAATAAATAGAAATTTTTCCTGATCCGAGGGTGTAATCTGGATGAATTCTGACGGTCAGAACGCTTAATACTGACGCGTCAAGTCGTGTGCCAGATTTGAATTTGAAATTCCAAATCTGTCCCTATTCGCGGTCTCTTCAGTCCGGGTTCAACGAAATAGTCTGTGATTATCGGTTTGACTTGATTTTCGCGATGATTGTCAAGTCCAGCTGGGCGGTTCTAACGGTCTAAGATAGGAGGTATCGGACCTTCGACACGCGGTCTAAATCCAATACAAAAATTCAATGTGGTCCAGAGAACAGACCTGCTTAGAGTTTGATCCGAGGTTATAGAGTATTGTAGATTTGTTTGTTCTACTCGATTTGGGTCTTATAGAACGTATTTAAAGTGATCAGGGACTATTTCCCAGCTACTGTAGCGTTGCGCTAGCTAATTTACGCTTAATTTCCATGGAAATTAATTCTACGCGATTTCGGGTCGAGTTGGTACTCGAGCCCAAGTATGGATTTTTCACGGGCGTTACAATCTACCCCCCTTAACAAATAATTTCATCCTCAAAATTTGTACCTGTTCATACTCCTCGAGAAGCTGTGGGTAGTTCTTTCTGATCTCGGCTTCTGTCTCCCAAGTAGCCTCCTCCTCAGAATGATGCGTCCATAGTACCTTCATAAGGGGAATCACCTTGCTACGCAGTACCTGCTCCTTCCTGTCTAAGATGCGTGTCGGTCGCAGGATATAAGTAACATCCTCTCCTAACTGTACCTGCTCCCATCTGATGATATGGGAAGGATCAGCAACGTACTTCTTCAGCATAGAAACATGAAATACGTTGTGGACGCTCGCGAGGGGCGTGGGTAAAGCCAATCGGTAAGCCACTGCTCCCACACGATCGAGGATCTGGAATGGACCAATGAATCGCGGTGCCAGCTTCCCCTTCTTCCCGAACCGAAGGACTCCCTTCATAGGGGAAACTCGCAAAAACACGTGATCCCCGACTGTGAACTCTAGTGGCCGTCGTCTCGTATCGGCGTAGCTCTTCTGTCTGCTCTGCGTTGTAAGAAGCCGACGTCGAATAATATCAATCTTCTCTGAAGTCGCCTGCACCAACTCTGGGCCAATCAAGCTACGCTCACCGACCTCTAACCAGCAATGCGGTGCGCGACAAGGTCGCCCATACAACGCCTCATAAGGTGCCATACCGATACTCGCCTGCAAGCTATTATTGTACGCAAACTCCGCATATGCAAGACAGCCATCCCAACTGTCCTTGAAGTCCAATGCGTAAGCTCGCAACATATCCTCCAGGATCTGGTTCACTCGCTCCGTCTGTCCGTCCGTCTGTGGGTGGAAGGCAGTACTGAACTTCAACTTCACACCCATAGCCTCCTGAATGCGAGTCCAGAAAACAGAAGTGAACCGCGTGTCTCTGTCCGACACGATCTCCAACGGAACTCCATGCAGACGCACGATCTCTCTGATGTACAATCTAGCCAGCTCGTCTGCAGAGTTCGTAACTCTGATCGGTAGGAAGTGCGCCGACTTCGTCAATCGGTCGACGATCACCCAAATGGAATCATGTCCCTTCCTCGTCTTCGGCAACCCAGAAATGAAGTCCATGGAAATGAAATCCCACTTCCACTCTACAATCGGCATAGGCTGCAAAAGTCCAGGTGGTCGGCGATGCTCTGCCTTCACCTGCTGACAAGTGAGACAATGGGACACGAACTCAGCTATGTGGGTCTTCATACCTTCCCACCAATACGTCCTCTTCACGTCACGATACATCTTTGTACTGCCTGGATGCATCGCGAGTCTAGTAGAATGCGCAGCCTCGAGAATCTCTCGTCTCAAGTCAGGGACATCTGGGACGCATAGGCGGCCACGGTAACGTAAGCCCCCATCCATACCAACTCGCCAGTCGGCGTCAGCATCATCACTAGCCTGCTCTCGAAGCTCAGTAAGATGCGCATCGTCCCTCTGCGCCTCGATGACTCGGTCATCGATCTGAGATCGCACCTGTACATGTGCGATGAACTCAAACGGCTCCTCTACGGTGAGTTTCTACTCAAAGTCTCGCAAAAACTCAACCATATCCCACTCGGCAACCATCAGCGGAGCCGCAAACTCTATCGCCTTCTTGCGGCTCAACGCATCAGCCACAAGGTTCGCCTTTCCAGGATGGTAAGAGACTTCAAACTTGAAGTCCTTCAACGTCTCCATCCATCGCCGCTGCCTCATATTCAAGTCTCGCTGCGTGAATATGTACTTGAGGCTCTTGTGGTCGCAAAAGAGCTCGAACTCCTCTCCATAGAGGTAATGTCTCCAGAGTCTCAGTGCGAATATAACGGCTGCCAACTCTAGGTCGTGTGTAGGGTAATTCTCCTCGTGCTTCCTTAATTGTCTCGAGGCATACGAAATTACCCTGTCTCTCTGCATAAGGACACAACCCAAACCAACGCTAGATGCGTCAGTGTATATAGTGTATCTAACCCCTTGCTCTGGCAATACTAGCACAGGGGCGGACGTAAGTCTGTCCTTCAGCTCCTGAAAAGCTAACTCTGCCTTATCATTCCAGGCGAACTTCACGTCCTTCCGTGTCAACTGAGATAAGGGTCTCGCGATCTTCGAGAAGTCCTGAATGAAGCGTCGATAGTAGCCAGCGAGACCCAAGAAGCTCCTCACCTCAGTGACAGAACCAGGCTGCTCCCAGTCCTGCACCGCAGCTACCTTAGACAGGTCAACTGTCATGCCATCCTTGGACACTACGTGTCCCAGAAACTTCACCTCCTGCTTCCAGAAGTCGCACTTCTTATACTGTGCGAACAACTGATGCCGTCTGAGCGTATCAAGGACCAAACGCAAGTGCTCCTCATGCTCCTCTCGACTCCTAGAGTACACCAAAATGTCGTCAATGAAGACAACGACGAATCGATAGAGGAAAGTCCGAAATACCTGGTTCATCAGATCCATGAACACGGCCGGTGCGTTCGTAAGACCGAACGACATCACGAGGGACTCGTAGTGGCCAAAACTGGTCCTGAATGCTGTCTTCTGCACGTCCTCATCCCTGACGCGCAGCTGATGATAACTTGACTGAAGATCAATCTTCGAGAAGTACTGCGCTCCTCTCAGCTGATCGAACAAGTCATCGATCCTGGGCAAAGGGTACTTGTTCTTCACCGTGAGCTGGTTCAGCCTGCGATAATCAATACACAATCGCATCGAACCATCCTTCTTCCTCACGAACAAGACCGGTGCTCCCTAAGGAGACGCGCTAGGCCGTATAAGGCCAAGCTCTAGCAGACCATCAATCTGCGTCCTCAACTCCTCCATCTCACATGGTGCCATGCGATACGTCGGCAGTCAGACGGGTGTAGAACCAGGAACCAGATCGATAGTGAAATCGAACTCACGTCGGGGCGGCAAACCAGGGATCTTCCTGAACAGATCCCCGAACTCGGAAACAACTGGCGTATGCTCAAGTACCTGGGCACCAGCGTCGCGCAATAGAGTGGCGTAGCTAAGTATGCAGAAAGGAAGATTTACCTGTACTGAAAACGTGAAAGGCGTGCCCTCAGGCTCGTACACCGTCACCATACGAGCCTCGCAGTCAATCTCGGCTCTCGCTGTAGTCAACCAATCCATGCCAAGAATGACGTCGAGATAAACGAGCGAGGGATCGACGACCAAATCAAGAGTCATCGTCCTGCCTCCCAGATCAACTAAACAACCCTCACACATCTGGGTGACATCCGAATAATCCCCATGAGCTGCAAAGACTCGCACGCTATCCATAGTGATAGTCTGTAACCCAAGACGCCTGACTACAGCACGCGATATCAAAGAAATCGTGGAACCAGTGTCCACCATGACAAGAACGGGAGTACCTCCAATATGGGCCGTGACCTCGAAGGCTGAATGCTAAAAAGTCGGCTTCGCAGCTGCCTCAGCTGTCAATGCATGAACCCGAGCCTGCTGTGGCCGGTTCAGCCGCTGTGTCAAGGGCCGTGGAGGCTGTCTAATCTGCGATACTGGAGGTCTGAAAGAAGGATGCGTAGGAGCTGACCGTATAGGCGGTGCTGATATCGCCTGTGGACGTACACGGTCAATCTTCTGTGGCGGTGAGAACCCACTGTCCCGCATCCTCGAAAAGCAGCTCTGCGCCAAGTGGCCTGTCCTCCCACAGTATGTACATGTCAAATCAGGGCGCCGAAACGGTGGTACAGGCGCTGCAGTCCTAGTAGGAGGATCAATGTGAGGCCTCTTGCCCGTGAAGGGCCTGTCTGGCAAATCTAGTCGTGGCCTAGAAGCAGCCGGGCCACGAGATCGCGCAAGTTGATCCACGTCCTGCTCTGCCCGCATGGACATGTGAATCAACTCCGCATAGGAGGGAATGCTAACACAGCACATCTTCGACCGAATATCCGGTCGCAAACCCTCCAAAAAGTGTCGTATGTGCATCTGCTCATCAGCTAGGATCGTCGGGACGTACCTGCCCAACTCCGTGAACCGATGTTCATACTCTGTAACTGTCATCGCTGCCTGTCTGAGACGGAGAAACTCATTCTCCCTGTCGTGCTGGTAAGTCTGGGGATAATACTTCTCATGGATGCGGAACTCAAATGCTGCCCACGTCCATACAAAGTCTGTGGCAACGGTCCGTAGTACGCTATCCCACCACATGCTGGCCTCTCTCTCAAATAGGAAGGTAGCCGGCTCTACCTGCTCGGCCTCGGTGCAATGCAACATCCACAAGATCTTCAACACCCGGTCGAGCCAGTACTCAGCCTCCTCGGGTCTGTGAGAACCCGTGAAAGTAGGAGGCCGCAAGCGCTGAAATTGCTCCAATAGGCCCCGTGTGTCGGCAGGATTCCCTGCAGGGAAAGCAGGCGGCGCAGGATGAGCCATGCCCTCATCCTGGGCGTATGTATAGGCATCCTCAGCTGGATGCGCAGGTGGTGCAGGTGGAGTAGATGTAGTCGCACCCCCACCCTGGGCTAATGTCCCCACTATGGTAGTCAGAAGCTGCTGCTGCTGCAGCATCATAGCCATCATCTGCTCGAATCTGTCGGGAGGTGGAGCAGGCTGTGGCGGATGCTGTGTGGAGGTAGATGCGCGATATGGCTCTCTGACTGATGGCGTAAATGGCGGTGGTCCATCTGTAGGACCAGCGGTAGGCTGAGACGATCGAACCGCCTCAGGAATCGGGCCCAAAGCAGGGTCCGTATGGGTACCAGACTGAGAGGGAGTCTGATCCATATGCTCAGTTAGCGCAAGACGAGCCGTGCTCCGCGTAGTCTTAGGTGGCATTCCCTATATTCAAAATAGGGTGCAACCTTGTCAGTCTCAATTGCACAAATACACCACAATCATTCACATAAAGAGTCAAAGGCATTCCATGCATTTCAATTAATCAAAATTGTCACAATACAAGGGATATATCCTTACAAGCATCATGACGAGACTTACATGGAAATTAAGACAGTTAAACAACAGCAACATGAACAAAGCACTAGCCCTAACAGGCTTACACACATAAAGCAGGAAATGACTATCTACTGATAATAACATCAAAGATCGCATCGCTAGTCGGAGTCTGGTGACGGAGGAGGAGCACCCTTATCCTGTAAGCAACATAGGATCGCCTTCAAGGTGCGAGTCACCTTGTCAAATTTCTTCTTTGTAACGGCCTTGGCATCCGCGACTTCTGCGCGAAGTTCTTGGACTTCCCTTCCTAAAGCGGTCTGACTCTCCTCCATGCGAGCAATGCGATCGTCGATAGTAGCCTGCGCAGAAGGAGGAGGGCTCTCATCAGTATCCTGAGCCTCCTCTTCTGCTTCTTCCTGAGCTTCTTCCTGAACCTCTGCTCTAGGTTCTTCTTCGCTTTGATTTTCCTCATCATCAAAGTCATCCTCACTATCCCTTTCAAGTTGATTTTCACGGTATTGTGACCCAATCTTCATCTTGACCACTGTTGACTCATCAATGGTATGAATCGATACCGGCAATTCCGGCCCAAGTCTATAGGCAAACTCAAGCGCAATCTTACAAATAAGTTGGCCAAAGGGAAGCGATTCGGATGTTCTTCTTGACCTGGCTATGAGGACTATCTGCCGTAAGATAAAGGTGGCCATACATACGTTCTCTCCCTGGGCCACCAGATACAAGAAATCGACCATAAGACGTGTGCATTCAATGCGGTTCGTCGACCTGGGATAAACATTGAACGTGCAGATATGGTGCAGCAGGCGTAAATCCTCAGACATATACGTCGCCTTGAGGCTATTATTAGGCTGCCATGGAACCAACTTATCGCACAGAAACCTGGTGCGGCAATCTCGTTCACGTCTAGTCCTCAGATTCTTCTCACTAGGATGCACATCACCTAGAGGCACGTTGAGAAGTCGCACAATCAACCGAACGTCGATTGTAGCCATCCGATCTCTACCAAAAGGGATTTTGAACTGCAAAGGCTCCAAGGTAGGATTCTGGATACTTACGTAGAAGGCACGAACGGTGCTCACATTAGCACGAGCGCGAGCTTCAAAGATCGGACCCCAATGCGCAGCTTCAATGCGTTCGAACAACAGATACTCGCCGAACAATCGTCCATCTACGTCCGCCTCAAATAATACTTTACGATCAGTGTATTGGCCATGAGGCATCTCCAATAGAATTGTTCTCCCAAGGTGTGCATGGGGATCCAAATCCCGCTTTGTACGGCACTCCAGGACTGCAGCTGGACCTGCGGCGGTGCTTGAACTTGCGGCACCACCCCGCGGTCTTCTCGATTGAGCAGGGCGGCTCGGCCCAGCCTCGTCTGTTGTGGTTTTCCTCTTACCCATCAAAGATATGATGGATGAGAGTGATAAAAGGCCTAAAATGGCTTCCACGAAAGCCATGGAAAACTGCGAAAATGCGAAGAAGTGGCTGCCCAATCTAAAAAAAAGAAATCTAGGCATCGTAGAGGGATGCTTCAAGCTTCCCAAGGCTATAATTTCAAGGAAAAATACAAACAAAAAGGTAGAATGGAGCACCTCACGATTTCAGCTGTATTTGGGGATTTTTGGAGCTCCAAATGGTGAGATCTTCAAGAAGAGGGGCTGCCAACTCCCAATAATTGATGAGTGGTGGTCGGTTTTGGCCAAGGAGGGACCTAGGAGTGATTTGGGATGCCAGATTTTGGAAATGGCTACTGGAAAATGAGAATAGGGCTTAGGGGAGGGCTGTTTGTGAAGGAGGGGGGTGTTTTAGAGATTTTCGTGGGATGGGAGGTACATGGGGAGGATGTACACCCCATTTAAGGGCGTGCGCCCGAGTTTCATGGAAAAACGGCCCCACCGGTCGGCGATGCATCTCCGGACCGGCGATGGCATCGCCGGCCAACCTCCAAGTTGGCCAGTGGGACCACATGAGTCTGGTCCCCCATGGTCCAAGGAGTCCAAAAATATATGGCCCACCCCCTGGTTCATTGTATTTTGATCTGTATGAGCCCAAATATGTGTTCGAGGCTTTCCGGGACCACATCGCAATCCCGAATACCAAACTATATGATGCAGCATATGAATTTGAGGTAGAAGGAGCCAGTACATCTATCTATATCCTTAGTTGCTAAAGAAAGTGAAGTTAGAATGGCCTTATGGCCATTTTTCATAAAATTTTACTATTCACTGTAAAATTTTGTGAAAGTACTAATTTGTGTTATTTTCATATTAGGTTTGATTCCTAACATAAAATGGATAAGAAAGAAATGAATATCGAAGTGTTTAGAGGAGGAATTCTGAAGATTTTTGGTGAAACGGGGTTTTTAAGCCCTAGCGATTTGATTACAGGAGTCGTGATCATCCCACGGCCCAAGGATTCACTTTTTTGGTTTAAAATCGCTCGTAGAACGTCTCAACCTGACTTCCTACAGCTTAGAAGCGATTCGGGTTGCCTTACGCGACCCGAGATGCGTTACAGACTCGATCTTGCGATCGATTCTAATAGACTTCGCCTATCGGCGAATCTGTGATCCTAGACGTGTTTCTAGACCCTTCTCGCACCCACCTAAGTCAAAAAAAGTGACAGCGTACGTCGCGAGACCATAACCCAGGCCCAGTATACTCTCATTCATGCTCTGATACCAACTTGTAACACCCTGAAAATCGGGGGTCGTGTATAAACTCAACTCCCGAGTTCCAGACCGTCACTTATGCAACAAAAATGGTTATGATTCAATGTCATCTGATTTAAAGCATTCACATGAGTAAAAGTATACCAAAACTGCAATTCATACTTCAGATCCAGTGATAAAAGCAAGCGGAAGACTAAACAATATATATATCACTGTATGAAAAAACAAAGTAAATCTCATCTGTCTCCAAAGTATGACTACATCTCTGAGTCTCATATACATATACATAAATAAAAAAATAATGTTCAAAATAGTCCCACTGAAGTCCCCTCGATCCAGGTCGCCTACGGGAAGCCGTCGTGATACTGCATATACGAGAACTCGTCCTGGTCCTCGTCGATCTCTGGCTCCACCTCCTGGATCTCGGCCTCACCTGCATCTACAACAGGGTCTGGTGGGTGTTGCAAACACCATCCCGTAACGTGGGAGTGAGTGATCAACTCAGTGGAATCATAGAGCAAAGATTAACATGTTCACAATTCAATCACGCGATAATAGTAAAGCAGTAAATCAGACAATCCTAATATTGTTGTTAATGCAAGATGACATGACATGATGTATGCCCTCACCGACGATCTCCCTCATGCGGCAACATCTTACGACCGCGGCATGCCACACTCCCTAGAGTGCTCCACATCTTCCAGGCACATGCAATGCTATGGTGATATGAATTCCAAGTTGTTATTAGTCCATTCAAACAGCAGGATTGGGAAACTAAGGTACTTCCCTTGTATCAATCCCAACACAGATCCTGTCTAGGGTCGTCACTCCTAGTAATCTCATACGATGTATATTTCGTAGGTCACTGCAAGGGCTACCAGGGCTGTTGCTCGCACTCGTTGCACCGCTCCCCCATCACCTTATCAATACAGGCCTACCGTACTCTATTGCAACGAAAGGGTCGTCGCCTCCCGTGGACTCAGAATACGGTCGCGGTCACTACAAAGGGCTCGTCGCCTGATCAGTGTAGGCCGACAGCTAGAATATAGTGTCCCATACCACCATAATCTGCTCACGAGTCTAGGTGCTCACTGGTCACTATGGGGAGGTTTGTGGCCCCAGCGTAGGCCGACAGCTCGACAACGGTGTCCCATACCACCATGCCCGGCTCATGAGTCTTCGTGGATCAAGGTACCATGGTTAACAGGGTTTACAATGGTAAGTTCAGTACCCTAGGTTCAAGCAGTTATGACTCATACAAGGTGAACATACATCGGCCAGTCGGGTTACTTGACGGGCTCGACTAGCGCGATCGCATCTCAAGTCGAACGACATGAAGTGCGCAAAACACTTCGCGTGGCCTAACCACTGCCGCCAACTCCAAGCACGAATCACGTTCATCGACGCGTCATTCGTGGCTATGACCAGTCAGCCACGAATTCGCTCGGTTACCGACTGCCTGGACTAAGTCTAGTCCCACACATCTATGGAATCACATTAGCAATATATGTAAAGGTATTGGAATTTAGGTACAATCATGTGAGCATGTTAACACATGTTATAACATTCAACTTAAGCAAATCTTCAAACACATACATTCCATGCATGTAATGGAATCATGCATATGGTCAACATGTAGGAAATCATTTAGGTCAGCATATTAACCAAGAAATCAATCTCAAACTACTACATAACATCATTTAATTCAATACATACTAATACAAGCATTTATACAAACATATACACTACACACTTAAGTCTACATATAGTATGTCGACCCAAAGTGCGCAACTAGGCGAATCTCTTTGCCAAACTAATTATGCAAGCATTCCTAACTCCCTAATGCGACAACAAACCATGTCAATCACGTCAGCAAAATATGAATGTAGACCGTACTTCCTACAAATGACTAAAATGCCCTAAATCTCATATTCTTTGTTAATTTACGAAACAGGAAACGGAGAGCATGTTGTACATGTCAAACGGCGGTGCCGTCGATAATCTACTATTAAACGACATTGAAAGCGTTGTAAACCGTCAATCAAAGCGTCTAAAATCCTCACCTAGTCTCTTACGGATGCGGGATTTTGAACGGAGCGTGTATGCTTCGTCTACGGCAGTAGGAGAACCTGTTTTACGAAATACGTTAGCTAACACGCTACGAATCCAAGTAATTCCTAAATCAGCAACTTTTAGGGTCGTTTCATACCTGAAAAAGTGGAGAAATCACCGTCCAGGTGATTGGGAAGAGTTGCTGAAACAGCAGCTATTGGTGGCTCGGAAGCGGGAAAAATCCCTTCTTCTCTTTCTCTCAAACTCTCTCTTCTTTATCCTAGGGTTTGCAATTTTTGGATGGGAGAGAGAAATGAGGGTTTCAACCCCTTTTATAAGCTCAAAAACGCCGGAAACAGGCTACGGAATGAAGTTTACTTGGTGCCTATCCATTTCGGGACTGTTTCGGTCCAAAAGCTGCTTTCTGATGGTCCCCTGGTCAATTGCGATCGGACTTAAGCTCATGCGTACCAGATGTAGCACGTATTAAGTTTTCAGTCTGGCAGGGTTCGCAGATCGCACGTGGCGGACCAGTTTCAGTTCAGCGGTCACCGCACGTAGATCAGGGCTGAAAGTCTCATGATAATAAATAGAAATTTTTCCTGATCCGAGGGTGTAATCTGGATGAATTCTGACGGTCAGAACGCTTAATACTGACGCGTCAAGTCGTGTGCCAGATTTGAATTTGAAATTCCAAATCTGTCCCTATTCGCGGTCTCTTCAGTCCGGGTTCAACGAAATAGTCTGTGATTATCGGTTTGACTTGATTTTCACGATGATTGTCAAGTCCAGCTGGGCGGTTCTAACGGTCTAAGATAGGAGGTATCGGACCTTCGACGCGCGGTCTAAATCCAATACAAAAATTCAATGTGGTCCAGAGAACAGACCTGCTTAGAGTTTGATCCGAGGTTATAGAGTAGTGTAGAGTTGTTTGTTCTACTCGATTTGGGTCTTGTAGAACGTATTTAAAGTGATCAGGGACTATTTCCCAGCTACTCTAGCGTTGCGCTAGCTAATTTATGCTTAATTTCCATGGAAATTAATTCTACGCGATTTCGGGTCGAGTTGGTACTCGAGCCCAAGTACGGATTTTTCACGGGCGTTACAATTATCTATTGCATGCCTGACATACCTGTTGCGCTATCAGGTCTGCGCAATATCCAAGCACGTCTGTCCATCTATATAAACCCTAACACCCTTTTTTTTGCACTTCACTTCATATTCTCCTGCCGAAATCTTCACGTAACTTTTGCCCTCTGTGTAATAACTTCTTCTGCGCAACGACTTCTACGTGCAACCAGTCTATATGTTCAATCACTCTACTTTGACAGAAAATTCTTCTAAATAACAAAATTCTGCATGATTTTTCTTTATCATTCACCTTATAAAATGACTACAAGTAAGAGGGGAAATGTCTCTGGTAATCTTCGACCCACGGATAGACCTATGAAACAATCAGGAACTTCAGCTGAGAGAGCTACATATTCAAGAAAAAGGAGTCACATATCCCGCACAGAGACAAGACAGGCTTTCCAAAACACTTGGGATTATATAGAAATCTAGCAAGAAACTTTTGAATTCTATAATCCTTTCAAGAACGAGATGGTCATCATTCTTATAAATTCAAGACATCACTGGTCGATTCTTCACAGTGAGCCAATTGACCAAATGATCCGAAATAGACTTGTTTTTGTAGATAACTGGATCATGATGGAACCATGAATCTTAGAAGGACATCTCAAAGAGAACAGACCTTGTTAAAAAGTCAGTAGAGTTCATAAAATGCGATTGCTACACCCATGCTATAATCCTTAACAATTCTTTCCTACTCATTACTTTGAAACTGCTCAACAACATTTCTTTGCCAAAAGACTGTCATGAGACACGTAAGAGTTAATGATGAGGGGTCTTTCATCACCACGAGATCATTACAGTGCATGGGCTCAGGCCATTGTCCAAAAACATGCTGATGTTCTAAAACAAAATGATCTTTTTATGCAATTACAACTTCATCAGAGAATTTTTACGAGGATACGACCATCTTTAAAAGCTCTCTCAATCACTAGTGCCCAGTTGCTAGCTCGTTCCACCTTCTTTTAGGTGAGGTTAGTATTAATTAAAGGGATCTCCATTGCATAGCAGGCCTTCCTATCATAAGCAATATTTTTTTATGAATATGTGCCTTCAAACGAAGAGTTCACTCACATCTCTGTAGAGAAGAATCGGTCCGAAGTTTTAGAGACTACCATCGAGCTTTTCAAAGAGATGACTAATTTCTGTCATAATGATGAGATTTCTTCCCTTAACTGGATAGCCCATTTCTCTCGAGGCCTACGGTACATTTCTTTCTTCTTTTTCTTTCTCTGCTTTCACCTTATATATATATATATATATATATATATATATATATATATATATCACTTGTTTAATAATTGTACCATGACCATCATTATCTTGATAGCCTTATGGGCCATTATCATCAAGATCTCAAAATTCTTTGTAAGAATATTAAGAGCATTGGTGAATATAGTGCCACTTGTGAACTAGCCATTTTCCTGGCTTATTGGCTAAGCTTGGTAGTACTCCCAAGTTTAGAACGGGCGTAAAGTATCAGATCGGTGCTCTTTGTGGTCGCAGGCACGATGGTAGAAGGTCGAAAATATTCATTGGGACCTTTTGTTCTTTGTTCACTGTATCAAACTTTTAGAAATATCATTTTCTGCCATGAAAGCTCAATCTCCACACCTTCAGTCTATGCTCCTTAGCATTACTTTACAGGCTGGTTAGGAGTGTACTTTCCTTAGACCTTCATCGATTCAAAAAAAAAAAACTTACATAAATTGTCACGCCCTAAATTCGGGGACGGACAGCTTCCGTGATGCCCCGAATTCGGCACTCAACTTTCATACACCAAGTCCCGAGTTCAGCGCACCACAAGGAAGATTTTTTATTTAGATATATAATAATAATAATAATAATTATTATTATAATAATAATAATAATACCTAAGAATGAAGATCCATGATCAAAAACCAAGCAACACTCTCCATTATAAATCCTGATGGTTATTAGTACAATGCTTTCCAAAAGGTACACAACGTCAAAATTGCGAAATCGAAAAATAGATATAATGCATTCAAAAAGCTAAGTCTTCCAAACTACTCCTACCCTGAATAAAAAGGGAAGTAGGAAGCTTAGGCAAAACACCTAGTGAGTACACACGTGTGTGCAATGTCCTACATGTAAGCAAGATAAATATGCCACAAAGAAATCATGTATGGTGAAAGGCATGTAGTATGTAAGGTATGATGCCAATGCCAATGCAATGCGTGTGCATTATAGTAATACTCCGAGTCAATGCTACCAGCATCACCAAGTCATTTTTTGTATTTCTCCTATACCACAACCATAATCGTATTACGTGCATTTGTAATCACATCATCATCATCATATTTTCATACCATATCATAACTGTATATCTCGAAAAAACATCGTGGTTGACACCCATGCACCGAACACCAGCAATCGACCTCACTACCCACCAATGGGGTTACAACCTCTATTTGGTATACTAGTAGTGGACCTCGTTTGCGTTTCTCCTTGCCGGTGGGTCAGACTGTTCCCTATTTGCACCTCAGCCCTTAAGAAGGTTAGACCCACCTCTTGTCAACCCGACCTCGTCAATGGGAGTCAAATCCATGACCCATGTATGCACTCGACCTGATGGTGAAGTATCCCTAGCTAGCATCGGGGTTTAGGGACTTTCAACCCAAGGGGCACATCATCCCCTACTATTTCCACACTTCTGGTGTCTTGTTCATTTTTAGGGATAACCCAAGTCATCATCATAAATATACATTTCGTCGTCAAGATCCAACTCATCTTATACAGTACGATTGTGGTATTTCGATCATCATGTACGTCATGATTATGCATGAAGTCAAGCAATTATGATAAGGCATACGTTCAAGGGCATGTGGTATTCATATAATGTCATGAGTTTAGGGTCTGCTTAACCTTTAAGCCAAAAATGACATATAATCATCATGTGTCACTATCAACTATATCAATTCATGGTCATGTGACTAAATTGAAGAGGACATATCTTACACATGAACAAATGTATTGAAGTACACTTGCACATACCATCATTCCATGATGCATGAGTATAATCAATATCAACATGGTTAAGTAGATGAATTTAGTATGATAGGAAGTAGAACAACATTAGTCAAGATATTAAATCACATACTTCTATTAGCCATAATCACTAACATCACTAATATCATCCATAGCTATCATAATCATGAGCATTAATTGTATTCAGAATTACACCTTATCCTTTGCAATATAGATATTATATTAGTGGCTTTGGCCCAACATCATTTTCTTCTATTGGGACCACATGGTTATACCCTAGCTAGGCCTTATGGTTAATGAGTGGTGGTGATGCAAAGTACATGCACTAAGTGGTTATGAGATGAAAGGCATAGATATAACATATACTAAATGAGCCACATGATGGATGGTGCTAGTGAAACTCATATAATATAGTGGGCTTCAACTTCAAGTGGGCCGTTAGTAGGTTGGATTTGCAAATAATTATCATAGTAGTTTTACAGTGGTTTGAAAGACGCAAGTAAACCTCATAAGATATAGTGAGCCCTAAGTTGAACGAATTGGGTATATAATATACACATAAGAGTTACTCGCTGTTGGATGGCGTGTGTCATGCCCCAAACTCAGAAAATGGGCTTACAAAATTTTTGATCACTGAATCCGGCGCCGACAGCCTCCATAGTGCCCCATTCTCGGATCCTGGCATTCATATGCCATATTTCGATCCTGGGATCCTAAAAGGAGGATTTTCAGTATATTATTTTTAGTAATGGAGCATAACCATAAGCATAATGAAGTCACAAAACAATATCACCACATATCCACTATATCAAAAACTTTAAGTATAATGTGGAAAGGGAAATACAGGGTAATTAAAAGGCTCCAAAATAGTCTGATACGCGCTCCTGCCTCAGCACTATTGCGATCCAACAACACCTGCACACAACGGTCGTGCATAAGCTTACAAAATCTTAGAGGGTGGTGTAAGTGTGTGCGCAAGGCAAGTGCCAAGTGTACAATATTAGAGTAATACAAAAATATGCAGTAAGTCCATGAATGCTATCAACTGTACTAAAGTTATGTGATGCAAGGCATGAATGCTATTGGCCATACCAAGACCATGTGAAGCAAGGCCTATGTAGCCAAATGTCATATGCATGACGCAAAGCAAGCATGCCAGTCCATATCAAGTACACATATCAGTATAGTTCCTCTCTGGAATATTACCAAGGTTAAATACACTTCACACTGACTGCCGACTCCCTAGCCTATAGCCCAGCAAGTGGAAGAGACCACACTATTCTCCTGACCAGTAGTCTGCCAATACCTACCTGGTTCATCGATAGTGGACTCGTTTACGAGCTGGTCAAACTCAGCCTAGCTTACAACCCCCTCACTTGGGCAGATAAGGCCACACCCCCTTCCAACCGACCATGACATAATGGGAGACGTGGCCTACTAGTATTCGACACTCCTGCGCTCGTGTATCCACTTGGTCTAGACATTGAAGAATCTCCTGATACCAAAAAAGTTCTGAGACTTTCACCTAAGGACATCCTAAGTACCCACAGTGTTAGAACCAAGTATTTTCGGTATTCGATACGACCATCCACGATGTGCCTGTGGAGGCCACGACCTTGATGTCGCTAGGGTGTACAATGATCATGTCACACATATGAGAGATGCATGAGTCAAAAATCATGCAACAATCCTGTACATACTGCGCACTCATGTGGGGCACTTCGTCTTATAAGGAGTCCAGTAAATGTCTTAGCCCAACGGCTTATGTTATGATCAAACATTCCTCATATCAAGCATATATATGATGCGTATATGCATGAATCATGAAGTTATACTAAGTATGTTATATGGTGATGAACTATCTTCACAACGAAGATGGGCCTAGACGGCCTACACATAACAAGTATGGGCCTGTCAATGGGCCGTAGGGAGAGTCATAATGTAGACATTTAACCAACATTATCCTTACAATGTGGACGTCAAACCATCATTGCTCCCAAGGCATGGCCCGCCATAAATATCATTACACAAACCATGGTGGAATCACACATTGTAATGGACCTTAAGTATATCTCATTGGGCCTCGACCCATGGGCCTTAGATAATCAAATGGGCCGCATCACATGGGCCTTATATTCATTAAGTGGGCCGCATCAATGGGCCACACCAATGGGCCTAATGTACATTACAATGGGCTATAACCCATGGACCTTAAATACATCACAATGGGCCCTCTTATGGCAAGTGGGCCACATCACATGGGCCATATACATATCAAATTGGATACACCAATGGGCCCCATGTATATCAAATGGGCCACACCCAAATATAAGTGGGGATAATGATTTTCACCATTAAAATCCCCAAGACCCACCATAACATTTCATTTCCATCCAAATAGTTGATAAGGTCACACAGACCTAATAAAAATAAATAAATAAATTTTATATTATCCAAAACCTCTGGACTAGGGGAGTTTCAATGGTAGATGTTCAATTCACCACTATTACCAGCAGTGGCCTACCAGATAACTAGATCTATCTCATTGTGCCTCAAGCCAAAAATGAGCTTTCAAAATGGTTGGACAGTTTGGATGCAACACATGCATCATGGTGGTCCCATAAGGATGGACGGTGTGGAGAGAACACATACATCATTGGGGGTCCCACCGTCTAGTGCTATGGAAGGTGTGAATAAAACACGTACATCATTAGTGGGTCCCACGTGGGGCCATCATAACGTTTATTTGCCATCCAATTGGTTAACAAGGTCATGCGGACCCAGATGCAGAAGAAAAGTAAACTTCATAAGTATCTAAAACTTCTCTGACCTAAGAAGGGTTTCAATGGTAAACGCTCAATCATCACTGTTTCCTGTAGTGTGGGCCACCCGAGCTCCACATACGGCTGATTTTTTGGGGGCCCATTGTCCCAGAGGGGACCCAAAAAATGCACGGTCTTGATGATCAACACACATCATGGTGGGGCCCACAACTGGGACCCCTGCCCACCGTCTAACGCAGCAGCGCCATGCTGTAAGTTCAGCAGCACTAAACACTGCTGTAAGTGTTATGATTTCATATCCCTTTAGTTGTCAAATTTTATGGTGCCAAAACCTATATCTATGTCTTGTATATCTTGTATTTTATGTTTGAAGACTAGTCATTGCAATCAAGACATATCAAGACATCGCATTTCAAGACAAGATCTTAAATGAAGAAAGTTTTCAAGTCTTGGATGAAGAAATCAAGAATAGAAGTTTTCAAGGTTGCATGTTCAAGATTTGATCAAGTTCAAGTTTACTAGAAGACTTTGTCAAGTCAAGATCAAGCTCATGAAGGCCTACTACAAGTTTTGTATATTCACAAGTTTCTCTTAAGGGTCATCTGAGAGAACAGACTTTCAATGTCCATCTCACTTTTAAGGTTTGTTTGACCTTAGATTGACCTTAGGATGGGCTTTACTGCAGGTCATTCCGGATACATAACTCATATATTTTAATATGCTTGTTTGGAGTGTTCTAAGACCAGTCCTACCTTTTCTACGACCAGTCTTAAGTTTTTCAGGACCAGTCCTAGGTAGTCGAAGATTTTTGGATCTTTCTGGCTGTTCTACGACCAGTCCTGGACATCCTACGACCAGTCCTGGAAGTTCTACGACTCATACTTCGACCAGTCGTAGCCCTACGACTCAAACTTCAGCAACCATTTTTGGGGTCCTACGACCGGTCGTAGGTGATCCACGACCAGTCGTAGGTGACCCAGGACCGGTCGTAGACCACCCAGGACCGGTCGTGGAACTGAAAATCGTATCCCGCGAAAATCTTTCGAAAATCTTTGATGCTACGACCAGTCCTAGGATCCTAAGACCAGTCGTAGACGGGATTTTTTAGGCTATAAATAGAGCACGAACTTTAGAGTTTTAGTACTTCAAATCAATTCTATTCAAGCATTCTTTAGGCTATTCTCTGAGATAATTTTATGTTTATTTTAAGCTACATTGTGCTTATTTAATATTCCTTTTGCTAGCTTATTTTTATTTAATTTTGATCTACATTCCAATCTTATTAAAAAAGGGGGAATTTATGATATTCCTTCTTCTTGGATTCAAGATCAAATAGATCTAGCCTGTTTGATCTAAAATTAATTAGACTTAGAACCATTCTTAAAGTGAGTATTGGACTTAAACGTCGAATCGAACTTCTACTCCGATTGGTTCTACTGGGCTTCTTCAAAAGGTGATTTAGGTATTTTACATGTTTTGTAATTTACTTTCTCTGGTTTTTGTTTGAAATTCACCAGAAAAATCTCATTGTAGTGGTTATCTGAGGAGAGCCAGAAAACTCAGATTGTGGGGTTTTTGGATTGTGTAAGCTCGAGATCAAAGACAAAATTGTGAAGGTTTTAGGTGAACCTGTGAAACCTATTTTGATAGTGCATGCTAATATCCCCTGTGTGAGGATATTAGGAGTGGAGTAGTAATCTGTGTGGCTGTTGGATAATAGTTGGTGTACACACAGGCGAACCACTATATATCGTTGTGTTGTGAATGTGCTTCATTCTTTCATTCCTTTATTCATTCAGTTTTGTAGTTTGTGTTTGTGGATGAATGTTATAATCACTTCAAGCAAGTGTGGATGAATGTTGTAATAACTTAGGATTTATTTTCCGCAAGTTATTTTGATTTCATTACTTATTATTCCTCTTTGGTTTGCGATACTAAGGACGGTGCAGAAATAAGGTTGTCCTACCTTAAACCTCTGGTTTTTGGTGTAAGGTTGTCCTTAGAACTGATAAAGTATCAATCTTTTTATTTTAGGCTATTGTGATTGTTTTATATTCAGCATTGTACTTTAAATATTTTATTATTCCGCTGTTATTAGTTTTATTTGTTATTGCCCTATTCACCCCCCCCCCCCCCCCCCCCCCCCTCTAGGGCATATAGCTAGGCCCTTTCAAGTGGTATCAGAGCCTAATAGCTCGTGCTTATTGTTTATTTATTGGATTTATTTCCTGAGCTAATGATCTAAGCTATATTAAGATGTCAAATTTTGATAGCCTATTAGTCACTAGGCCACCACCCTTTAATGGCACAAACTATGCCTATTGGAAAGCTAGGATGAGGATCTTCCTCAAATCCTTGGATGAAAGTGTGTGGCTGGCCACAGTGAATGAATGGAACCCTCCTACAGTTCAAAATCTATGAAAGTAACGACTTATTCGCTTTGGACCACACTTCAGAAAAGTGAAAGTAGTGCAAATGCAAAAGCACTAAATGCAATTACTTGTGCATTTTCACCAGATGAATTCAAAAGAATCATCTCTTGTGAAAATGCAAAACAAGCATAGGATATATTAGAAATGACACACGAGGGTATATCTGTTGTCAAGAAATCTAAAGTCCAACTCCTCACAACTAAATTTGAAGAAATTCATATGGAGGAGAATGAGATGTTTATGGACTTCTACACTAGATTGAATAACATTGTGAACTCTATGTGGGGTCTTGGTGATAGAATCCCTGAAAGTAAAGTGTGCGCAAAAATACTACGTTCACTTCCTGAACGGTTCAATTCTAAAGTGACCGCGATTCAGGAACTTCGTGATACGGATACCATGAGGGTTGAGGAATTAATTGGTTCACTTCAAACCTATGAGTTATCCTTTAAGGCTCCTAAAGGAAAATTAATTGCTCTCAAATCATCTAAAAATGTTTCACAAGAAAGTACTTCAGATTCAGAAAATACCGAAGATGATATGACACTTTTAGCAAAAAGGTTTTACAAAATTTTTAAAAACAAGAAAAAGGTTGATTTTTAAAAATCAAATGATAAGAGACGATGTAAACCTAGAACTCGTAAATCCTTGAAAGATAGTCAATGTTACAACTGTCAAGAGTATGGGCACTTATCTAACAAATGTCCTAAAAAGGACAAATCAAAAAGGAAAAGCATGATGGCTACTTGGGATGAATCATCTGATTCTGAATCCTCTTCTAAATCAGAAGATTCTGAAACCGAGTCAGGCGATGGTGTTAAAGCCCTTATGACTCTAGCCAAGATCACCTATTCAGATCATGATGATATATCTAGTGAAGAAAATCTGAATAGTGATTGCGATAATGAAGATGATCTTCAAGATGCTTATAATGCCCTTTATAAAGAGAGTTGTAAAATTGCTGTCAAGCTTAAATTACAAAAAGAAAAATTTTCTAAGCTTAAGGAAGATTATGAGTCTCTTGTCTTAAAAAAGTCTCATATTTCTGATTCTTTTGAAAAAACCAAAAATGATTTAGATTTCAAAACCTCCTACATTGAAGATTTGAAATCTGAAAAAGAGAAACTCAAAAATGAGGTAGCTTCTCTTCTGAGTTTGAAAGACACATGGAGATATGCCCAAGGTGATCCGAAATTGAAAAAATTATTGTCCGGATCAAGAAAATGTAGCGATCGATCCGGGTTGGGCTATGATAAGAATACATCTCCTAAATAAAAGAAAACTGCTCCTAAATTTGTAAAAGGAGAGTCTTCAAACTCAAAAGAAAAGAATACTTTTCAAGGTTTTTCTAAAAATTCAAAAACTTTTCAAAAACCTAAAAGTAGCCATGTCAACTTTAATTTTCAAAATCGAAATCAATTAGATGAAAAAATTATTGATCTTCTCAAGGAGCTATTAAAGTCGAACTCTATAGGTCGTTCCTACAAAAATAGATAGAAAAAGACTATCTATACTCCTAAACCCAAAACAGTTATGAAATGGGTTCATAAAGTTTCCAGCTTGGTTGCCCACACTTCTTTCAAAGCAACAAGCCATTCAAAGTGGTACCTAGATAGTGGTTGCTCCAGGCATATGATAGGTGACAAAGCTTTATTCACCGATCTTAAAGATATGACTGACGGGTCAGTCACATTTGGTGATGGAAGCAATTGCAAGATTATTGGCCAAGGTACGGTTCAACTTTATAACCTTCCCTTATTTAAGAATGTCTTATATGTTGAGGGTTTAAAACATAACCTATTAAGCATTTCTCAGATATGTGATAACAACCATAGTGTAAAGTTTTCTAATCAAGGTTGTGAGATAGTTAATAAAAGGGGTTCTGTTATATTAACTGGTCGCAGAACTTCTGAAAACTACTACATCTTTAGTGATGCTAGCTCATCTACTCAATCATGTTACATAGTCCATACCGATGAGACTGAATTATGGCATAAATACCTTGGACATGTACACTATTGAAACTTATTTAGATTGAGCAAAAGAGAACTAATTAGAGGTCTACCCAAATTGCAAAAAGTAGACAAAATATGTGGTGAATGCCAGTTGGGCAAACAGATTAGGAGCTCTCACAAGAAAGTGAACTCCAATACCACATCTAGACCACTCTAGCTTCTCCATATGGATCTTATTGGACCAACCAGATCAGAGAGTCGAGGAGGCAAAAAATACATCTTGGTTATCGTAGATGACTATACCAGATTCACTTGGGTATCATTCTTAAAAGACAAAACTAAAACCCTGGATGAAGTAAAAAAGGTCATCAAACGAATCCAAAATGAGAAAAGTTCTCATATTAGCAAGATCCGTAGTGATCATGGATCTGAATTCGAAAACAGTAGTTTTGAAAAATTTTGTAACGATCAGGGAATATCACATGAATTCTCAGTGCCCAAAACACCATAACAAAATGGTATAGTTGAAAAGAAAAATAGAGTGCTTCAGGATATGGCTAATGTTATGTTGCATAGCATGAAGCTCTCTAGAAATCTTTGGGCTAAAGCAGTTAATACCACATGTTATACTATTAATCAAGTTTATACGAGTAAATTGGATAATAAGACTGCTTATGAATTATAGTTTGAAAAGAAACCTACTGTTAAATACTTTCGGGTTTTTGGCAACAAGTGTTATATTTTACAGGATCGTGAAAATTTGGGTAAGTTTGATACGAAGAGTGACGAAGGAATTTTTCTTGGTTATTCTTTGAACAGTCGAGCTTATAGGGTTCTAAATAAGAGAACTGGTGTGATTCAAGAGTCCATCAATGTGGTCATTGATGATCATTTGAATACATCAACCCCAAGTTTAGATGATGATGAAGCTCTTATTATTGACAATCTAGATATCTCATCAAGTCAAAAAGAATATGAACCAAGGACTGTTAAAGATCATCTAACCAATCAAATACTTGAAAATTCTCTCACTGAAGTTCGTACTCACAAACAACTTGAGAACATATGTAATTATGTTTGTTTTACATCCCAAATAGAACCGGTCAACGTAAAAGAAGCACTTTCTTATGAAAATTGGATAGTTGCTATGCAGGATGGACTTAATCAATTTGTTCGTAATGATGTCTGGTATCTTGTTCCTAGACCTAAAGATAAAAACATTATTGGAACAAAGTGGATATTTAAAAATAAGTCTGATGAACTCGAAAATATTATACGAAACAAGGCTAGACTGGTTGAACAAGGGTACACTCAGATTAAAGGCATTGATTACGATGAAACCTTTGCTCCAGTCGCTCGCCTTGAATCAATCAGACTTTTTATTTCCATCGCATATTTTAAAAAATTTAAAATCTATCAAATGGATGTAAAGAGTGCTTTCTTGAATAGCGATTTACATGAAGAAGTGTATGTTGAACAACCTTCAGGGTTTGAATACCTTAAGTTATCTGACCATGTATTTCGTCTCAAAAAGGCTTTCTATGGTCTAAAACAAGCACCTAGGGCATGGTATGAAAAAATGACTAAATTCTTACTTAGTCATAGCTTTCAAGTAGGTAGTGTCGATAAAACGTTTTTTGTTAAAAAGAATAACAATGATATTTTGATGGTTCAAATATATGTTGATGATATTATTTATGGATCTACTTGTTCTAACATGTCTACTGAGTTTGCAGAGTTAATGAAATCAAGGTTCGAAATGAGCATGGTTGGCGAACTTAACTATTTCCTAGGGTTGCAAGTAAAACAACAACCTGATGGAATTTTCATTTTTCCGACCAAATATGCTTCAAACTTGGTTAAAAGGTTTGGATTTGAGAATGGTAAGAACTTTGATACTCCTATGAGTACAACATTAAGACTCTCAAAAGACTCTTCAGGTAAAGATATAGATCCTAAATTATATCGCATTATGATTGGTAGTTTGTTATATCTTACTGCTAGTAGACCTGATATCGCATTTAGTGTTGGTATTTGTGTGAGATATCAGTCTAATCCTAAGGAATCACATCTTATTGTTGTTAAATGGATTATTAGATATGTCGCAAGTTCTATAAATTTGGGACTTTGGTATCCTTTTGATACTAATGTTCAATTAGCTGGGTATTCAGATGCTGATTGGGAGTGGTGGTTGTTTTTACATTGGAAATTGCTTAGTTTCTTGGTTCAGCAAGAAGCAAAGCTCAATATCACTCTCTACTGCTGAGGCTGAATATATTGCAGCTGGATATGCATGTACTCAACTAGTTTGGATGAAACGCATACTTAGCGATTATGGAATTAATCAAGATTCAATGATCTTACATTGTGATAATTCCAGTGCTATAAACATTTCCAAAAACCCAATCCAGCATTCACATACTAAGTATATTGACATATTAGGTATCATTACATTCATGAGTTGGTTGAAGATAAAGTTATTTCATTGGAATATATACCAACCGAAACTCAACTTGCTGATATATTTACTAAACCGCTCGACAAAAGCAGGTTTAATAAATTAAAATTTGATCTTGGTATGTGCATTTTACATTGAATATTCTTTCTTGTATGTATCATAGTTATAATATTTCATATTATAATTGTTTAAATTTCAATTTTTTTCATTAAAAATGTATTTTTGGTCGATGCTCGACCGGTCGTGGTTGTACACGACCAGTCGTGGTTCGACCGGTCGTGAACCACACTCGACCGGTCGTGGATCTCATGAATGTGATATAATTTGAGAAAAATCCCCTTCTTCTTCATTTTCACACCGACCTATGACGAGTCGTGGCTCGACCAGTCATAGGATTCCTAGTTTTTCTTCAAAGTAAGTTATATTTCATCATTTTTCTTGAAGATTCATGATCTTTATGCTTTGATTTGTTCATAGTACAGCTTGATTTCATCTCTTGTTGAGTTTTTCAAGGGTTTCCTCTCAATTTGCTGATCTAGAGAAAACCCATCTTTCTTTTGTGCATCTTGCTTGCTCTTTGTATATCTTTTTGAATATGGATGCTAGAGGGAAAAAGAAAACATCCCGTGGTCCATCTTCATCCAGATCTGCACCGATAACTAAACGGCACCTTCGGTCACCCGAAGATGATACTCAAGATGTACGGGATTTGCGTGTCTGTAACATTATCGTTGAGCATACCGCTGATCTAAATCACATTGCTTCATATGGTGTCATTTCCCTTCTTGAATCTGTAGGCTGGACTAACATTTTACTTTGGGGTGGGTCTGCATACCAGTCCATTGCTCAATCAATGGTAGCATGCATTTCAGATTTTTCCCTTGATAATTTAACATTTTCAATTGATACTAGAGAAGGAAAATTTGAAGTTGACCGTCATTTGATATTAGGTATTATGGATATACCTGTTAATGATGAAGGAATACCGATTCATACTTTATACGACAAACCTTCAGAATCGTAAAAACGCATGTTAACCAGAGATTTATGCAAAATTGATGTGCATTGGACTCACAAAGGGAATGCGCTCCCTACAAAGTATATGTTACCCAGTTACAGAATATTACATCGTTTCTTCATTTCTAATGTATATCCTCGGTCCGGTAATAAAATCGAGTTGACTTCTTTCATGGTTCATGTGTTGCATTCTTTGCTTCTAGAACCAAGGTCTGTCTTCCTTCTTTGATTTGTCATTCCATTATACAATTTTGTCTCCATCCGGGTCATAGTGATATTCCATTCGGTTATCTTATGACTGTTTTAGCCACTCACATGCTTGTCGATAAACCTGTTAATGAGGCACCAATTCTTCATCTTATTTTCAACAATTCCAATCTTAATAAGATGAAATTGGATCTGCTTCCTGGCCAAGTTGAGGAAGGTGGTGATGGAGGTGTTGGTGGTGTTGCTGGAAACGAAGAGGAAGTTGGCGATCTTCCACAACAAGATGTTAATATGGATGACTTATTTGATGATATAGAAACTGATTCACCTAATGATCCAGATTATGATCCTTCTGGTTTTGATGCACGCCTTCGTGTATTGGAGGAAAAAGTTGATAATATGAATATTGCCCATGATATGAGATTCAAGTACATGCAAAAATATCTTCGTCGCATAAATAAGGACTTACACCAGATTGATCCAACTATCCCTGCTCCCTCCTCTGGATCAGATTAAGTGAATTATCTTCTGGATAGTATGTCATTTCCTTTTATTTTGGGTATGTATTATGAATTATGGTTTCATAACATTATCTTTTGGATATTGTAGTATGGATTATGACTTGATGCTTAAGATTTATATGATGTCCTTTCATATCTCTTTCTCATTATTTACTTTTTACTTTCTATGTTCTTCTTCCTATTGTGCCTTTCCCTTGTCATTTTGTGACAAAAAGGGGGAGTAGTAAGCATTGCTAAAAGGGGAGTAATACGGATAGGGGGAGTAAATTTGTTTGTATTGATTGAGAAGGATATGTGGATTGAAGTCTTGAGGTTTTCATGTTGTGTACTGATTATATGAGCAATACTCGTATTACTCAAGGGGAGTAGAGTATTTTGTGATTTCATGACTTATCATTCCTTATTATCTTTGATGTTATGTGTTTTGTCACAAATTTGACAAAGGGAGAGATTGTAAGTGCTATGATTTCATATCCCTTTAGTTGTCAAATTTTGTGGTGCCAAAACCTATATCTATGTCTTGTATATCTTGTGTTTTATGTTTGAAGACTAGTCATTGCAATCAAGACATATCAAGACATCGCATTTCAAGACAAGATCTTAAATGAAGAAAGTTTTCAAGTCTTGGATGAAGAAATCAAGAATAGAAGTTTTCAAGGTTGCATGTTCAAGATTTGATCAAGTTCAAGTTTACTAGAAGACTTTGTCAAGTCAAGATCAAGCTCATGAAGGCCTACTACAAGTTTTGTATATTCACAAGCTTCTCTTAAGGGTCATCTGAGAGAACAGACTTTCAATGTCCATCTCACTTTTAAGGTTTGTTTAACCTTAGATTGACCTTAGGATGGGCTTTACTGCAGGTCATTTCGGATACATAACTCATATATTTTAATATGCTTGTTTGGAGTGTTCTAAGACCAGTCATAGGGACTTCAAGATCAGTCCTACCTTTGGTACGACCAATCTTAAGTTTTTCAGGACCAATCCTACGTAGTCGAAGATTTTCGGATCTTTCTGGCTGTCCTACGACCAGTCCTGGACATCCTACGACCAGTCCTGGAAGTTTTACGACTCATACTTCGACCGGTCATAGCCCTACGACTCAAACTCCTGCAACCATTTTTGGGGTCCTACGACCGGTCGTAGGTGATCCACGACCAGTCGTAGGTGACCCAGGACCGGTCGTAGACCACCCAGGACCGGTCGTGGAACTGAAAATCTTATCCCGTGGAAATCTTTCGAAAATCTTTGATGCTACGACCAGTCCTAGGATCCTAAGACCAGTCGTAGACAGGATTTTTCAGGCTATAAATAGAGCACGAACTTTAGAGTTTTAGTACTTCAAATCAATTCTATTCAAGCATTCTTTAGGCTATTCTCTGAGATAATTTTATGTTTATTTTAAGCTACATTGTGCTTATTTAATATTCCTTTTGCTAGCTTATTTTTATTTGATTTTGATCTACATTCCAATCTTATTAGAAAAGGGGGAATTTATGATATTCCTTCTTCTTGGATTCAAGATCAAATAGATCTAGCCTGTTTGATCTAAAATTAATTAGACTTAGAACCATTCTTAAAGTGAGTATTGGACTTTGAACGTCGAATCGAACTTCTACTCTGATTGGTTCTACCGGGATTCTTCAAAAGGTGATTTAGGTATTTTACATGTTTTGTAATTTACTTTTTCTGGTTTTTGTTTGAGATTCACCAGAAAAATCTCATTGTAGTGGTTATCTGAGGAGAGCTAGAAAACTCAGATTGTGGGGTTTTTGGATTGTGTAAGCCCGAGATCAAAGACACAAATGTGAAGGTTTTAGGTGAACCTGTGAAACCTATTTTGATAGTGCATGCTAATATCCCCTGTGTGAGGATTTTAGGAGTGGAGTAGCAATCTGTGTGGTTGTTGGATAACAGTTGGTGTACACACAGACGAACCGCTATATATTGTTGTGTTGTGAATGTGCTTCATTCTTTCATTCCTTTATTCATTCAGTTTTGTGGTTTGTGTTTGTGGATGAATGTTGTAATCACTTCAAGCAAGTGTGGATGAATGTTGTAATAACTTAGGATTAATTTTTCGCAAGTTATTTTGATTTCATTACTTATTATTGCTCTTTGGTTTGTGATACTAAGGACGGTTTAGAAATAAGGTTGTCCTACCTTAAACCTCCAGTTTTTGGTGTAAGGTTGTTCTTAGAACTGATAAAGTATCAATCTCTTTATTTTAGGTTATTGTGATTGTTTTATATTCAGCATTGTGCTTTAAATCTTTTATTATTCCACTGTTATTAGCTTTATTTGGCATTGCCCTATTCACCCCCCCTCTAGGGCATATAGCTAGGCCCTTTTAGTTGCACATTTTTTTTTTGAAAATGGAGTTTTTTTATAGTTTTTCATAGGTGGGACCCGCATCAAGGGAATCCAACCTAGCCATTGATTTTTATGGCCCAAGATAGACCCATCAAACCCAATATTCGACATATTTTGAGGTACAGAAGCATAAGGGTGGATTTCTACAGTATAAACACTGTTTTCTATGCTATAGCCCACCAGATAGTCGGATAGGCCTCATCTTTTAGCTTAACACCTAAAATGAGCTGGGGAATGGAATGGATAGCGTGGATCAAATTTATACATCAAGGTGGGGCCTGCATTAGCGGCCCACCCAAGAAGCTTGAAATATATATATATATATATATATATATATATATATATATATATATATATATATATATATATATATATATATATATATATATATTGTATTATTGTGAGTACAACCCACTGTCTGTTCACATCTCACTGAACCCACATCCAGCGTCCCTGGACGCTGGACGACATGAATATATATCAAGGTGGGTTCCACATGGACGTGGCCCCACTTAATTTGGTTAAATCTAATATTTGTGTTTTCCCATTATCCAAAGGGTAGGGTTCACATGGCTTAGATGACCATGGGGTTGATTTGATAGACGGTTTAGACACCACATACACTCACTAAATGGGTCACAAAATAAAGGAATGAGAGAGAGAGAGAGAGGGAGAGAGAGGGAGAGACACGTGATGATGGAGGGCTCCTCCACTATGAGCCCTCCCTTGCATTCAATCATACATCAAGTGGGTCTCAATACATGTTGACCCACCAAATTAAAAATTAACGGTGGAGATTACTTCTCCACCAAAATGGAAGCTCTAGATGACCCCTTTTTATGTAAGGAAAATAAACATCATAATGGGATCCATGGAGAATGGCTCCATCATGGAATGATCATGAATATTAAAGTAGGCCATTGGCCACATTTAGGATCCAAAGTGAGGTCCATACCATCAATCGGTAGGCTTCACTTGGCCCATCATCAAAACATGAAAATCTAGTCAATAAAGCACCCACCGTTTAATCTTCTTGGTCTAATGGAATGATGATCTCCTTGTGTTTCTCTTTGATTGAAGATGATGAGAGATGAAGGGCTAGGATGAAGGATTTTAGGGTGGGAAGTGGGCCACAGATGTTTTATTTAAACCAACCCGACTTAAATGATTTAAAACTGGAAAGTATATGAATCAGATGTAGATATGGTACGTATTATGAGATCGTTCCCACGAGGACTGGTTGTCACAAATCAAAATTTACGATTCTTCTTAACTAATCCAACAAATAGTTTAGTGAACTACTAACACAAATCTATGAAAAATAACTGAGAGAAATAAGAAAAATTCAATCAAGGAGAATATTAGGACTTTTGAATCCACCCCTAATTATCCTGACCCTTATTTTAATTGTTGATTCACCCTGATTCAGATTGATATAAATTTAATAAATAAAGCACACTCCATGTCCTTGGTCGGGCACACAGAATGTATAATCCCATAAAGTATAAGGATCACATCTTTCCATCCATGGTCATGCATGAAGAGATGTAATTCCTATTTCTTTCTCTATAGGCAACTTGTTCATGATCAGACACAAGCGCTTAGAATAAGATTCTAAACAACATCTACATTTAGACTTTTGTTAAGCTCATAGAATGGAGTAACATGGAGTTTTCATGTAAGCACACTAGAGATAGCGCACTAGAGATAGAAACAAATCAATCGATTTAGATGAAATCAACAATAAACAAGAGTCATTCAAATTAGGGGTTTCATCTTAGCTCTAGCT
The DNA here is from genome assembly GCA_037074715.1 of Magnolia kwangsiensis. NCBI lineage: Eukaryota > Viridiplantae > Streptophyta > Magnoliopsida > Magnoliales > Magnoliaceae > Magnolia > Magnolia kwangsiensis. Next base: position 17,932,127 of record CM073587.1, on the reverse strand, counting down.
AAGCAATTAGCAACCGATAAAATCAACTAGAAAGAGAAAAAACAAGATTGATAAATAAAAAACATCATTCTTTCTCTTCTTTCTTCCTCTCTCTCTCTCTCTCTCTCTCTCTCTCTCTCTCTCTCTCTCTCTCTCTCTCTTTTCTCTTGTTTCTTCCCAGTCGAGCTCTCAGGATCTGGCTCTTGAATCTGCTCTCCCCCTTTACAACCTACACAGAGGCTGACTGTTTATGCTCTCACGAGTAAGGGTCAACACATAGTACCCAGTTTAGGCACACTGGCTAAGGATCTTACCCTAAGACCCTAACAGAGGTTTTACACGGTTCACCTCATAACCCAGAGTTTTACTGATTCACTCCTAACCAGATGTTTATGCCCACACAGAGCAAGGGTTCACACAACGCACCCACACGTACACTCCAGCCGAAGGCCTCCTTTGAGGACTTCAAAGGGTGAGTAACACCTACGACCCAATCCTAGAAAGGAATGATCACAAGTGTCCTCTAGACTCTAAGTGCTTACAGATAAGTTGATGAGTCCCTTTTAGCGCAGTGATGAAGATCACCTTCTTATTGATGAAGAGTCTTTAGCTCCCTTGATCCTCAACACAAAAGGTGTACTAATACTAGGCTTCAGGTCGGGTCAAGGTTATGATGGAATTCCACTCTCTAAAGATTTTCCTATTAGGAAGATAGAGTGATTCCAATCATCTATGCATTCAAGGCATCCTAGCTTAATAATTTACCATTAGGATAATAGCTGGAGGATCCTTGAATGCGGAAGTTCATTCCCCAATCCACTCTATTGAATATCAATGATGAGGGTGGATTGGAGGATGAACTCCCTGAGAAAAGGGCTTAAGATAAATGATATGAAGTTTAAAACACTTAGAAGCACTCTCTTCTTTCTCTGCCAGCAATAAAGACAAGCCTCTCTTTAAATAAACAAAAGGTTTCAATGGATATAAAATGGTCATATTTATGATAAAGTTCAATATCATCGAGCAAGAGTCGATATCATCGAGCATATACTCTCGATTGTATCGATGTCCGCTCGATGGCACAAACTTCATGTCATTCGCTTTTGAAACCTTTTATCGGCTGGTCGATGGGATTGAGACACACATCGATGTTATCAGATTTCAAACTTCGATTCCATCGATATATGGATCTATCTATTGACAGGTGAAAATAAGAGAGACAAGCCTTAAAGAATTTCAGGTTCTGAAGATATGATTGGGGAACAGCGGATGTCATCAGAATTTGAATGTCGATGATATCGAGACCTTGTCGATAGGATTGATAAATCATATAGATTTACCTATAAGCACACTGGTCAGTTTATGCCAGACTCGATCCAATCGCCAGGACTCGATGATATCGACATTAGAATATCGATTTCCTCGAATGACCCCCGATCAATGTTTAAAATACCCTGAAATTTATGCTGGAGGAAACATGCACCCACTATCAATATAATCGATATTTGAGTTTAGATTGAATCGGACAGTCATCGATATATTGAAGCTTATAGTAGTTTTCTTTAGAAAAACAGGGGCACCGAAAAATTGTCTGTCGATATTATCGATCCACTTTCGATGGGATCGATATTCGAATATCGATGATACCGATTGAGATTTCGATATATCGATAAATTGTCTAGATGAATGTTTGATTGCTGGATGCTTTTTGTCCTCACTTGATTGTATCGATTGAGATGTCGATGACATCGACAGAGCCGGTTGATCATATCGAAAGGTGAATCGATATAATTGACAGGGTAAGAAAAACTTGAAGATTTTCTTATTTTGTAAAAAATTTTCTTACACTAAAACCCTAAGGTGTTCTACTTAGTTTTAAGAGTTTTAATCACCTGGTATTTTGGGACATGGGATGTGAAGCTATGATTTACCTATGGTGAGCTTCCACACATCCAGTTGAGGTAGACACTTAAGTTGATCTTCCTATCAGGTGCTGTTATCCGACTGACTCAACTTACACCATAATTGACAAACCAGAGCACTAGTAGGTTCACTTTCAATCTCCCCCTTTGTCAATTACGTGACAAAATACCCAAAACATCCTAGGATAATATCTAAGACAGACACAACCTAAATTGTGTGTACATGCATTAACATAATTTTACAGATTCTAATCACCCATGTACACAGCCAGTAATTGCTCCCCCTAACTTCAAAACTCCCCCTTTCTTGTTGCGGCTACTCCCCCTATTACCTGCAACACCATTCTAGCAGATATACAATTCCATCCGGGGTGTTTTTGACTTTTCTCCCCCTTTTTGTTAGTTACTGACAAATATATAGCAAGTGATATTGACTGAAGTTGAAGTGCAGATGAGGGAACAAGTAGAGATAGATGTATATAACTGAAAACAGTGCAAAACATACATCATGAGCAGATAGTATGGATTCAATAAAGCACTTTAGGCATAAGATAAACATGCAGTCCATAACCCCGAAACTTCATTAAACCAGGGAGGTATATATAAATTTAAATAGCAGGAAGATAAGAACTAGATTCAGCCATATGCAAAATAAACTGCCCAAGATTGGTAGAAATATCCATATTTTAGAGAAGTATACTGCCATAGACAGCAGCATTTTAACCAAAAAACCCATTTGAGGGCACCCAAATAACACAACCATTATTTCGACCCAACCGTGGGCATATTCAACCAAAAAAAAAACTATGCATGGTGAGAAGGCTGTCATACACTCTACTGATAGCATAGAACATCCAAAAAGATACTGATGTTCATTTACAAGATAAGAGTAAGGTGTGTATGATAGCATGCATGAACTCGACCTCACGGAGAAAAATGAGATAGCATCGTGTTGTCCCGTTGGCACATCATCAGATCCACCAATTGTTGTACCGTGCTCTGCACTCCTTGAACCATCCTTTCCAGGACAGTAATCCATTCTTTAACTGAGTGGATGTCCTTCTGAATGGCCCCAATCCTGTCTAGTTTGAGCCTTTTGCCATACCCAGCGGCTGACGTAGATGGAGCGATATCAGGTCCAGAAGGTGCATCGTCAGTCATTGCATCCCCTTCCATGGGATCACCACCTTCTCCTCCTAACCCTTCTGCATGAATGTCTTCCTCGGTTTCCTCCTTGTACTCATGAAATATCAGATCCATTTTCTGAATATTCTTTTTATTGAAAACTTTGAGCGGGAATACTAGATCAGTTGTAGATAAAAAGTCAATGCTTTGACAGATTCTACTAATAATCCAGGGATATGGAAGATAAAAATCTCTAGATGCATGTATGGCATTGACAAACTGATTGACAATCAGAGTTGGAAGGTAAATATTTTTCCCGGTTGCAATGGAGTAGACTATCATGACCATGAGACTTGTGAGATCTGATCGGTTTGTACTTCTTGGGTACAAATTAGTAGTAAAGATCCCATGCATGACTCGAAATCGGGATTCCATATACCTAGCTTTTAAGGCATTCCCTTGATGCCATGGAATATATCTGTTGTGACATAGGTATTGGTTATCTTTAATCGGACATCTGGAAGATCAAGATCCCAATTTGGAAGGCCTTCTGGAGCCAACTGTAGATTGAGGATGTGAGCTACAGTGGCAGGAGTGATAAATGCATCATCACCATCCAGGGATACCATGAATAAAGGAGGGTCAGCCACCGAGGAATGACATGCGGAAAGGAAGTTACGTGTCCTTTCTAGTTGGCATGGTCCACAGAAATCCAGGATGGGCAACCAACCGATTACAGCAAACAAGGGTTCTAGTTTGTAGGGTGTTAAACAGTCCTTGTCAACTTTTCTCTCATGGATCAGCTTTCTTCTGGTGTATTTTGCAGGACGTTGGATAGCCGGAGGAGGTGGCGCTAGTTGAGACGGTGCAGGAACTTCAGTTTGGGACCCACTGTGTCGTGATCTTTTCCGTGTGGGGATCCCACGGTCCGAGATCCTTGCTCTTTCCCTTGAGGCAAGGACTTTTTGCTGGGTAGCTCTCGAAGACTCCCTCGGACCGGATGCTACGTTTTTATCTTTTCCCATGTGGAAGAACAGGTTGTTTGAAGTATTTGGGGAAAAATGACAAAAATGCCCGACAAACCAAGAAAAGAAAATTCTGTCGATGTTAGAAGAATATTACCTGATTTGTGGAAGGATTTGGTTAGTCTGACTTGGATTCTGGTGATTGGTAGAGAGGATCGGACAGGGAAGACGACCGAGAAGCCTTTTGAAGAAACTCCTTTTTTTTTCAACCTGCTGACTTTTATCGGGCGCCATCTGTCGATCATATCGACCAATGTATCGATGGTATAGAGAAGTTGCCAATCGATTCTATCGAGTCTACCCACGATGTCATCCACGGTCATATGGCTTTTCATATTTTGAAGAGTCGTCGATTGTATCGACCCTCAGTCGATGAAATCGAAAGAAAAAAAAAAGCCGACACTCGTATCGAAAGTAGATATTATTCAGAATTTTCACAATTTTGACACACTATTGGGTATTTCTTGGCTTGATCAGTAAATGTCATAAAAATTTGTACCAGTTTTGTACAATTATAAACATGATAATGTTTATATACAAAAGTTCAAGGTCTCCTACCTCAGATGTAATATTGAAGGCTCAACAAAATTGCATCATTTCAGCAAATATCCAGATCTAGATGCATAATCTGAATTTGTTCCTTTTTCTACTTGATATATCAGGGTATATGGGATTTAATCATCAGACAGTTCAGTTTTTCTTTAACTACCCATTGTGAGACAGATTTCTTCATTCTGTTCTTTTCTTTAGGTGGTGATAGATGAGTGTTTCTCCTAGATGGAGTTTTAACATTCTGAGTTTCTCTGATTAGTTTGAATTTTCCAATGTGATTTTGATCAGAGTTATATAGAGTCCGTCTAGGTGCTAAACATTCAAATTTATAATGACCAACATCACCACATAAATGACAAGATGGAGAAATTCCCATATTGTTACTTGAAGCCGTAAGTTTTGTTTGGGCTTTATTTCCAGTTTTCTTTTTACTTTTATCATATCCTAGTCCACTCTTGTCTCTTCCTAGTCTTCTCATCCCTAACAAATTTTCCAATTTCTCACCACTCTAAGAAAATTTGTAGTTTATCTCGGCAAATTTCCTGGATTTTTCTAAGTCAATACAAAGTAAGTGGTTCTCATTTTTGAGTTGTGCATTACCATCTCTTAGCAATTCATCCTGGTTCATAAGTTTTGATAGTTCTGCTTTTAGGGATCGGTTTTCTCTTTCTAATTTATCATTATCTGTGTGATATTATTACAAATCATTGGCTAAATGTATGTTTATTTCTAAGGTTCTATCCAAGTCTTTCTACAATAATTTCTTTTTATTTTCATACATGCCGAGTTTTTTAAGGATATGGATGCTATGAATGTATAGTTAATTATAAGTATCTTACAATTTATCCTTTTCAATTTCTTCCTCTTCTTCTTTAGACTCAAATTTCGCATTGTCAGATGGAAATGATTCAGTGGCTTGTTGTTCTTTCTCAGGTTCAGTTGGAATGATCGAAGTAGTGGAGACCATGAGTATTTTTAAGGATTTTTTATCTCCATCACTTTTTGAGTCACTATTTTCTGAGTTTGACTCTTCTGTATCATCCCATGTGGAAGCCATTGCCTTGCCCTTAGTTTTTCTATTTGCGCATTCGGTAGATAGGTGACAATACTCATGACAGGCATAACATTATGGTTCTTTGGTCTGCTTTCCAATTTTGCATGCATGAGGTTTGTAGTTCACCTTTCTTCCTCTGGAAGGACGGCCGTGATTCTTCTGAAAGAATCTTCTGAATTTTTGTGCCAGCAAAGCCACTTCCTCATCTTCATCTTCTTTTTCACTCTCACTGTCCTCATGTTTTGTTGTCTTAGAGGTTTTTAGAAAAGTGTTTTTAGATTTTTGGGGTTGTGTGAAGTGTAGTTCAAAAGTTTGTAGGGCACCTACCAGTTCTTCTACTTTCATTTCATCAATATTTCTACACTCCTTAATTGTTGTTACTTTGGGATTAAACCGTTTCGATAAGGATCTTAAGATTTTCCTATATATTTTAGGTACCGAAACTTTTTCTCCCAATCCACCCATGGAGTTACAAATAATATTCAATTTGGTGAAAAACTCCATAAATGTCTCATGCTCTTCCATCCTGAGATTTTTGAACTGTGAAGTTAAAAGTTGGAGTTTAGATCTCCTCACAGTGCATGTGCCTTCATAGGTTGTTTCCAATAAGTCCCATGCTTCTTTAGATGTCTCACACATACTTATCTGATTGAAAATATCTTGGGACACGACACAATAGATGGCGTTCATTGCTTTGGCTTTAACAGTTCGCTGTTTTTTGTCAAACGTCGTCCAGTTTTCATTAGGTTTGGATTTAGTGATTGTGGTTTGATTTTCAAGTACAATTTGTTCAGATGGTACCGCATATCCCTTTTCAACTACATCTCAAACATCATGATCCAAAGATCTCAGGAAGTAATGCATTCTAGCCTTCCAGTAAACATATTTTGAACTATTAAATACTGGAGGTCTAGTGACTGATGAGCCCTCTCCTTTGGCCATATTCCTTAACTTCAGTCAAGATCACTCTCTAGGCGGTGAATCCCTTAAAGAGAGACCCGCTCTGATACCAATTGAAATAGCGGTGAAGACCGCTTGAGTTGAAGTAGGAATATGCCAATATGTCCTAGAGGGGGGTGAATAGGAATTTTTAAAGATTTATGAGTTATATTAAAAATTCTATCACTCTAATCCTAACAGGTATGCAATTTTCAGGATTACTCAAATGTAACTCAACTTGCTTCCAAGCCCAGTAGAGGATCCAATCACAAAACTATTCAATTTAATAAGCATGAGGCAGTTATAGTCTATGATGGATGTGACTGTTTGTGTGAAGTATAAGTAAATATGAATGCAATTAACATAATCACACAAATGTTCAAGCAAAAGAATCAATCACAGACACAGTCATTTTTATAGTGGTTCGACTACTTCTCTACTCCACTCCCGGCTGCCACACTCAACCCTTGAGTGTACCGGATTTCACTAAGGAGGTTTCCCATGGTTCACCTCGAACCTAAGGTTTTAAATCAGGTTCACGTTCAACCTTTACAACCTACACAGAGGCTGACTATTTATACTCTCATAAGCAAGGGTCAACACATAGCACCCGGTTTAGGCACACTAGCCAAGGATATTACCCTATGACCCTAACAGAGGTTTTACACGGTTCAACTCATAACCTAGAGTTTTACTGGTTTACTCCTAACCAGATCTTTATACCCACACAGAGTAAGAGTTCACACAATGCACCCACACATACACTCCCGCCGGAGGCCTCCTTTGAGGACTACAAAGGGTGAACAACAACTATGACCCAATCCTAGAAAGGAATGATCACAAGTGTCCTCTGGACTCTAAGTACTTATAGATAAGTTGATAAGTCCCTTTTAGCGCAGTGATGAAGATATCCTTCTTGTTGATGAAGAGTCTTTAGCTCCCTTAATCCACAACACAAAAGGTGTACCAATACTAGGCTTCAGGTCGGGTCAAGGTTATGATGGAATTCCACTCTCTAAAGATTTTCCTATTAGGAAGATACAGTGATTCCAATCATCTATGCATTCAAAGCATCCCAGCTTAATTATTTACCATTAAGATAATAGCTGGATGATCCTTGAATGCAAAAGTTCATTCCCCAATACACTCTATTGAATATCAATGATGAGGGTGGATTAGAGGATGAACTCCCTGAGGGCTTAAGATAAATGATATGAAGTTTAAAACACTCAGAAGCACTCGCTTCTTTCTCTGCCAGCAATAAAGACAAGCCTCTATTTAAATAGATAAAAGGTTCCAACGGATATAAAACGGTCATATTTATGACAAAGTTTGATATCATCGAGCAAGAGTCGATATGATCGAGCGTATACTCTCGATTGTATCGATGATCCACTCGAAGGCACAAACTTCATGTCATTCGCTTTTGAAACTTTTTGTTGGCTGGTCGATGGGATCGAGACACACATCGATGTTATCAGATTTCAAACTTTGATTTCATTGATATATGGATCGATCTATCGACAGGTGAAAATAAGAGAGACAAGCCTTGAAGAATTTCAGGTTCTGAAGATATGATCAGGGAACAGCCGATGTCATCGGAATTTGAATGTTGATGATATCGAGACCTTGTCGATAGGATCGATAAATCATATAAATTTACCTATAAGCACGCTGGTTAGTTTGAGCCATACTCGATCCAATCGACCAGGACTCGATGATATCGACATTAGAATATCGATTTCCTCGAATGACCCCCGATCAATGTTGAAAACATCCTGAAATTTATGCTGGAGGAAACATACGCCCACTATCGATATGATCGAATGACTTCCGATATGATCGATATTTGAGTTCAGATTGAATCGGATAGTCATCGATATATCGAAGCTCATAGTAGTTTTCTTTAGAAAAATAGGGGCATCGAAAAAATTTTTGTCGATATTATCGATCCACTTTCGAAGGGATCGATATTCGAATATCGATGATATCGATTGAGATTCCGATATATCGATAAATCGTCCAGATGAATGTTTGATTGCTAGACGCTTTTTGTCCTCACTCGATTGTATCGATTGAGATGCCGAGGACATCGACAGAGCAGGTCGATCATATCGAAAGGTGAATCGATATAATCGACAGGGTAAGAAAAACTTGAAGATTTTTCTGTTTGGTAAAAAATTTTCTTACACTAAAACCCTAAGGTGTTCTACTTAGTTTTAAGGGTTTTAATTACCTGGTGTTTTGGGACATAGGATGAGAGGCTATGATTTACCTATGGCGAGCTTCCACACATCCAGTTGAGGCAGACACTTGAGTTGATCTTCCTATTAGGTGCTGTTATCCGACTGACTCAACTTACACCGTAATTGACAAACCAGAGTACTAGTAGGTGCACTTTCAAAATCAACGTTTCCTGGGACGTTTTTGACTGAGCTACATGATGGACAGATCAGATCTTCCATCTGATTAAAGATGGTGGGCCACAATTGCCTAGAAATCCGCTATTCACAGATGTGCATAAGCTTATGCATTTATCTGCACTGACGTGATCAGTAGGCCCCAAAGTAGTGTTTTTGGAGAAATCCACCCTGTCCATTGCATTCCTTGTGAAATTTTGATCAGTAGTGTCACGCCCCAAACTCAAAAATCAGATTCACAAGAATCCCGATCGTCGAATCCAGTGCCGACAGCCTCCGTAGTTCCCCATTCTCAGCTCCTAGCGCAGCATACGCTAGATTCCGATCCTGGAATCCTACAAGGAGGATTTTTCAACGTACATTTTTCTTGTAATAAGCATAACCAAAAGTTTACCCAAATCATAAAGACAAAATCATCATCACATATCCACAAATATAATCACTTGAATACAATGCTGAAAGGAAAATATATATATCAAAATTAGTGTTTCTGAAAACCGCTCCATGCTCCAAGCTCAACGTTGCTGCAACCTAACGCCACCTGCACGCATCTATCGTGCATAAGCTTATAAAAGCTTAGAGGGTGGTGTATGTGTGTGTAAGGTAAGTACCGAGTATATAATAGAGTCCATAAATCATACATCATTGAGATAAGCAGGAAAAATGATAAGGTCATGAATCATACATATCAGAGTAAGCAGAAATATACTGGTAAGTCCATGAGTCACAAAATATAAGGATATGAAATATAGAATAACTATGCAAATGAAGAGTAATAAAGAGCCAAATATCAGATGTCGAGGATGCGATGCAATATGTGGTGAGAATGGAATGACCATGCTGGAGTGTGAAGTCGAGATGATAGTACGTAGTATCGCAGGCTACGGGATCCATCACAAGGGAATTCTATCCAAACCAGTCTCATACCTAAATTTTGATAGTCCAACACAATGTGATAAACTCCTGATCTCAGGTTAGTCGCGTGCCCCAACCAAAATCCTGACCATTGTGAAGGTACATGTAACAAATAGTTACGCACCGCTAGCCTGAGTGGATAGTGAATGGATGAATGAATGAGTATGCAACTCCTGCTCAGTAGCCTGTCAGCATAGTAGCCTGCCAACCGCTGGTAACTCACCTAGTGTGGTAGCTCGCTCAGGCCTCAACCCCGCCCACATCACACCCGCCCACATCAGCGTCCGCCCACGTGCGTCCGTCCACATGTACAACAGTGACGGGGTGTCATAATATCATGTCAATCCTCATATCAGTACGGTTCCTCTCTGAGAAATCACCGGGGTCTATTACACTCCACTCCGACTGCCTCCTCCCTAGCTGCACAGCCTAGCGAGCGTAAGAGACCTCACTATCCGCCTGGCCAATAGTCTACCAATACCTATCCAGCACGTCGATAGCGGACTCATTTACGAGCTGGTCATACTCAGCCTAGATTATAGCCCCCTCACTTGGGCGGATAAGGCCACACCCCCTTCCAACCGACTACGACATAGTGGGAGACACGGCCTCATGGTATAGGAACCGACGCTCATATTCCACTCAGTCTAGACGTTAGAGCATCTCCTGGTACCAAGGAGGTTCTGAGATTTTCACCCAAGGACATACTACGTGCCCATAGTACTAGAACCAAGCATTTTCGGTGTCCCATCTTGCCATCTACGATGTGCCTGTGGAGGACATGGCCCTGATGTTGTTAGGGCGTACAATGATCAAGTCACATATATGCGAGATGCATGAGTCACACTATCCAGTCATGCAACAATCCTGCGCGTACGACGCGATAATATGGGCACTCCGTCTCATAAGGAGTCCCAAAATGGTCTGCCCAATGACGTATGCTATGATCAAACATTCATCATATTAGGCATACATATGATGCGTATGGGCATGAATCATGGAGTTACACTAAGCATGTTATAAGGTGATGAACTACTCTTACAAAGAAGATGGGCCTAGACGGCCTACACACAACAAGTATGGGCCTATAATGGGCCCTAGGAAGAGTCATAATACGGACATTTAACCAACATTATTCTTACAATGTGGACGTCAAACCAACATTGCTCCCAAGGCATGGCTTGTCATAAAGGTCAACACATACACCACGTTGGAATCACATTCAATGGGCCTTGGTACATCCCATTGGGCCTTGACCCATGGGCCTCCAATACGTCAAACGGGCCTCATAACTTTGGCCTCATATATATCTAGGTGGGCCTCAGCAACGGGCCACAAATACATCAAGGTGGGCCTAATCACTTGGGCCTCATATATATACCAAGGTGGGCCTCAAAAGACGGCCACAAATAAATCATGATGGGCCTCTTACATAGGCCTTACATTCATATCAAGGTGGGCCTCGACAACGGCCCTATACACATTAAGGTGGGCCTCAACAACGGTCTTGAATACATCACAATGAGCCTCAACCCATGGGCCCTAATACATCACAGTGGGCCTTAACCCATGGGCCCTAATACATTACAATGGGCCTCGACCCATGGACCCTAATACATCACAATGGGCCTCATAAATATGAAGGTGGGCCTCAACAATAGGCCATAAATACATCAAGGTGAGCCTAATCATATATTAAATGGGCCTACTCACAGGGGCCTTAAGTACATCAAATGGGCCTGCTCACATGGGCTTTAAATATATCAAATGGGTCTGCTCACATGGGATTTAAATATATCAAATGGGCCTGCTCACATGGGCTTTAAATATATCAAATGGGCCATACCAAATAAAAGTGGTGATTAAAATTCCTAAGGCCCACTATTACATATGTTTCTCATCCAACCTATTCATAAACTACCATAGTGGTAGATGAAGTGGGAAACAAATATTTACTTGTTGGGAAGCTACAATGGACCTTAAAGATTTTTGAACGGTGGGCGTCCTTGACCACTACCCTAAATGGTGGGGTCCACTTGAACTCATGCCATAAAAATGAGCTTTTAAAATGGTTGGACTGATTGGATGCAACGCAAGCATCATGGTGGGGTCCACATGAAGGCCCACCATCAAGTATATTAATATAATATATACATGGTGTCTTATATATAATATAATATTATATATATACACACACAAACACACATACACGCTAGTGGGTCCAACCGTCCACTGTCTGTGGACGGTATGAATAAAACACATACATTATTGTGGGCTCCACCGTCCAGGTGGACGGTGGAAATAAAACCCATACATCACTGTGGGTCCCATGTGGGGCCCACCATAATGTTTATTTTCCATCCAACACGTATACAAGGTCACTCGGACCTAAATGAATAGGAAAATAAATTTCACCTTGATCTGAAACTTCTGTGGGCCCCAAAAGGGTTTTCAAGGGTAGACATTCAATCACACTGTTTCAAAAGGTGTGGGCCACCTGAGTCTTGGATGAGCCTGATTTTTGGAGGGTGGCCCACTTCCCTGAGGGCCCACCATATGAACGGATTAGATGGCAAATAAACATCAAGGTGGGGCCCACGGCTGGAGCCATGGGTTCCTGCCTACACGACCGCCTGCCTCCACGTGGCAAGCGCTGCCTGCGCCTCTGGCAGCAGCAGTCCTGCTGCTTCCTTCTTTTTTTTGTAGAAAATGATTTCTTTGAGGTTTTTCGTGTGTGGGGCCCGCTCCAAGTGAATTCACTTTAGCCATTAGATTCCATAGCTCATAAGAAATCCAACGAGTCCAATATTGAGTATTTTTTTGGTACATAGAAGAATCAGTGAAGATTTCAACGGTGAAAATCACTATTTCCTGAAGTATGGCCCGCCAAAAAATTAGATCAGCCCCATATTTTGGCTCAACGCCTAAAATGAAGTAGGAAAGGGGATGGATGGCTTTGATTGAACACATATATCAAGGTGGGGCCTACGCAAGCGAGCAATTCTCCAAGGCTTGAGAATCAAGCCAATATTTGTGTTTTTCCCAACCCACGTCCAGCGTCCCTGGACGCTGGACGGTTAGACGTAACACATGCATACAAGGTGGGCCCGGCTTAGGTGGGCCACCACATGATAGATGGTGTGGTACAATACATTTTAAGAGGGCCCCACTTGTAAATGGCTTGGGTAAAATACCTGCTTCTTGGTGGGGTCCATCTTGATGGGCCACATGGCCATATTAACACAAGAAAAGAAAAATGGAAAAGGAAGGGAGAGAGAGAGAGAGAATAAGAGTCGGACACGCATAATGGAGGGACCCCGGTACTATGGGCCCTCCCTTCCATGCATCCAATCATACAACAAGTGGGTCTCAATACATGTGGGTCCATTAAATTGAAATCAAACGGTGGAGATCCCTTCTCCACTAAAATGGACGGTCTAGATGACCCTATGTATGCAAGGAAAATAAACATCATGATGGGGTCCATGGAGAATGGCCCCATCATGGAATGATCATGAGCATCAAGGTAGGGCATTGACCACACCTAGGGTCCAAAGTGAGATCCATACCATTGATCGGTAGGCCTCACTTGGCCCATCTAATAAAAACATGAAAAACTAAACTATGGAAGCACCCACCACTTAATCTTCTTGGTCTGTTGGGAAGTCACTCTCCTTGTGCTTCTCTTTGATGGTGGATGATGAGATTTGGATGGCTAGGATGGAGGTTTTGGGATGGGAAAGTGGGCCACCAAAATTCACATTTTTCTCTCACTTGGGAAAGCCATGGACGTCCACTTCTCTCTCTCTCTCTTGGAATTATTTCTTGAAAAAATGTGAGAGAGAGAGTTGTAAGGAGAGATGTGGGATGGGTGTGATGGGTGAAAGGGTGAGGTGAGTGATGGATGTGGTACTTGACATGTAAGGTGGTGTAAGAGAGATGGTGAGAAAGAGTTGACTTTGGAGAGAGAAAGCATGGGTTGCTTGTACTTGACATGAGATGATTGATGGGATTGATTTGACATTTTGTAGAGATTCTCTTAGGATTACAAAATGCGCGGTGTTTTTCCTCAAACTGAACGCGGGTCTACATTTCCTTGCTAGGGTATTGGATCAGTGCACGAGTCAAGGCGTTGGAACGATGGCGACGATACGGTCACAATGGTACAAGTCTCAGATTAAGCCAACTTAAATATATGGGATACAACTTAGGGTCATGCGCAAACATCAATTACTAGTCCCGGGTTGCCTGAGTTTGACGGGAAGGATCGGGGCAGTCGACGGAACAGTACGGACTCGGATACGGGTCTTACAAGTAGTTTATTTTGAATGTCCATTGATGTGGCCCAGAGAAGCAATCAAGCTAAGATCTTTTTAAACGTCATAGGGTGGCCTATTTGTGGCCTCTATATCGCGCACGTGTGTATTCATGGGTGTGCTAAAGGTCAGCTTGGATTTAATGTTTACAAACCCCTCTACAGGATGGACGACTTGGATCATCCATACGGATGATAGAGCAGGCCCACTGGCTTTTAAAAAATGGACACTTGTCAGTCCATTACACAACAGGAAATGACAGTTTCCTTTTTGAGAAGAAGACGTGGGTCAGCATAATGTTGACTTGTCTCTTGATTCTGGTGCGGCTATTGTGTATATATATGTAGTGTGCACACGCCGCGGTGTGGGGTCCACTAATGTTTCTGAGAAATCTGCATTGTCCATCTGCTGTATCATCGAGTTAAAGGGGTTAAGACCAAAGTTGAAGCTTTTCCAGATATCAGGTGGGCCCCAAATCAGGAATGTGGTGTCAAATCTGTCCGTTAGGTCACTTTCACAAGGATCCGAGAGCTGAAATTTGACGTGTATGGTTAATTTATGGCCCCTAGGCCATGTATGAAGTTTCAGGCCGAATGGATGGTTGGAACCATGTGATCTTGAACCTTGGACAACTTTTGGGCCTCTTTAACGTGAACGATTTGATTTTCTTAGATCTTTGTCATGTAAATCCATCAATCTTGGTCCTCTAAAATTCGTTGCTTACTTTGGTGACTTCAGAGCATTAATTCCATACTTGTAGTACTCTTTTTCAGTCCATGCTCCTAATTTCTCCTTGCAACAAAAACATAATTAAAATATGACATTAAACATTATCATGTACATAAAATTAGGTAATAACTGGGGTCTGATATGCAATATTCAACCTTCATCAGCTACACATAACACTTTTTCTCCCATGTAAGATCTTAGACGTCCTTCACTTTTCTTCTCCTTTGTTGCTTGGAAAATGTGAAGAGAAAGAGAGAGAGAGAGAGAGAGAGAGAGAGAGAGAGAGAGAGGGTTATAAGGAGAGAGAGTGATGGGTGATGGATGTGAGGTGAGTGATGGGTAAGGTGAGAGACTTGTTGACTTTTGGGGTAGATTGCTTGACTTGAAGAGAAAGAAAGCATGGGTTACTCTTGTACTTGACATGAGGTTTAAGACCTGTATCTTAGTCCATACCGTTCGTAGGATTTCATGATCTTTCCGATCGAATTCTGACAACCTTTGACCCTTAACCGGTATTTGCGCGTGACCCCGATTCATACACCGTTAACCCGAGTCGACTCAGCCCTAGACTTGTATCCTAGTGACTGCGCCGTTGCCGCGGTTCCGATGTCACGACTCGCGTGCCGAGGCGATACCCGGGCCAGGAGATGTGGGCTCTCGTTTGATTCGAGAAAACACTGCGCAATTGTAAACCCAATAGAGAATTCAAATCATGTCCCATCAATCCCATCAATCACACTTCATGTCAAGTACACATCACCCCATCCCCAAGCAACCCCTAAAGTCAACACTCTCTTATACAAAGTACCCCCATCACTCACCTTTTCACCCATCACACCCATCTCTCTCTCTCTCTCTCTCTCTCTCTCTCTCTCTCTCTCTCTCTCTTTCACCTCTCTCTCTCCTCTCTCTTTCTCCAAGAAACTCACGGCTAAAATTTCATGGGAGAGAGCTTGTGTGGCCCACTTTCCTACCTCCCATCTCCACCGTCCATGATCCAATCTCGACCGTTGAAGTTCATCCATTGATGCTCTACGATACTTTGGTGAAAGGAGGAGAATATCATAAGTGGGTGCTTCTCTCTCTCTCTCTATTTCTCTCTCTCTCCCTTCCTTGTTTGTGGCGGATCTGATATATGATTTTATCTACGCTGTCCACAAGTGGGACTGCATTACCGTCCATCAATCAGGGCCCTCCCTACTAATCATCCAGCAGCACCATTATTGCCCATTTTTGGGGCAGGCCTGGATGATGGGAAATGCACAAATCTCTGCTCGATTTTTGGAGTGGAGTGACCCACTAACGTAGACCCCACCTTGATGTATGTGTTCTATATCCTCAGCCGTCCATCTACACGGCCCAAATCCCAAGATTTGTGGGCTGCACCATAACAATAAATGCAAGACCGTCCACCTACTCGAACGAGCTTGTTTGCAAGAGAAACATAAATATCAGCTGATCTAAACCTGTGGGGCCACGCATGATATATGTGTCTTATCCACTCTGCACGCAGCTAGGCTGCTTATTGAAGTCGGCAGGCCATGCGGGCCACCCCCAGTGATGCATTCGTTTCATCCATACCATCCATTTGAATGGTGCTGGATTGTTAGATGGTGCACAACAACCACTGCCACCGTGATGCATCTGCAGCCGTCCATCTGCAAGGGATGGTGGGCCCCTTTGAGGCATGTATTTTATCCAGCTGTCCATCCATTTTGCTGGCGTACAGTGGCCCACCTTGATTATAGCTGCTGCCTTGACGGTCTGGGTTTCATCTAGACCGTCAGTCCTTTTTTTTTAGAGCAAGGGACCACCTAATGCATTTATCTTGTATATGCACCGTCCATCTGAACGGTGCTTGTGAAGCCCAACATGATGTATGCTTTCCTCCACCGTCCATCCATTTTTACAATCCAGATGGTGGAGCCCATGGATGTAAGTGGTTTTTTTATTTTAACCACGCTGCCCACCGTCCAGCAATGGACGGTGAAGCCCACCGATGTATGTTGTCCATGTGTGATGTAGCCCACACGATATATATATATATATATATATATATATATATATATATATAATGTGGTGGGCCTTACGTGGAACCCACCTTACTATATATATATATATATATATATATATATATATATATATATTCTATATCTGACGGTGTAGTATTGCGGGACATTAGATGAAGTGAAAACACAAACGTCAGCTTTATCAGAGCTAGTGGGTCCCACACATGTGTGGACCCACCATGTTTTATACGTCATATCCCCACCATCCAGAACGTCTAGAGAGTCTGGACGGTGGGAATTTGTTATGCTTGCATTATTTTATAATATATCTTATTATATTATATATATGTATATAATATATATATATTTATATGTTATGAGAGAGAGGGAAGTGGGGTGGCCCATGTACGTGGGACCCCTAGGATGTATGGGTCTTACCCACACCGTCCATCCCTTCATCCAGCGAGCTCATCTGCACCATGTCGTCCACCCATTCATCTGGCGAGCTCATCTGCACCAAGCCATCCATTCATCTGACGTAGCTGTGGGCTCCACTCTGATGGGTATTTCCCATCCCAGCTGTACATCCACTTGGTGGATTTTAGACTGTCCATCTGCTGGACAATTAGTGCCCCACCCATGATGGATATTTTCCATCCAAACCATTTATTCGTTGGTGGCCAGCCACGTATGTGGACCCCCACTATTGGCTGCTGTACAGAGGACAGTAAGCTCCATGGGTCCCTCTTGTTCCATCCACGCCATCTATTTTTGGGACCCACCATGATGCATATGTTGTATCCATACCATCCAACCATTTGTGAGATCATTTAATGGCATGGGAAAATGAGTGAGTCAGATCTAAAGTTTAAGTGGACCTAACCATTTGCACTAATAGTGGGGCACAGTGTCATCCACCATTTAAACTTCTTAGGAGCCATGGTAATTTTCGCTCAACCTGATATTGGGTTTTCACTTCATTTATCTCTATGTTATCTTATGAATAGGTCGGATCTCAAAAATACATAATGGTGGGCCCGACTTGATGTGTATGAGGCCCATTAGTGCAGCCCATTGATGTAGCCTACTTAATGTGTATGAGGCCCATTAGTGCGGCTTATTAATGCGGCCCACTTGGCGTATATGAGGCCCATATGATGAGGCCTGACTTAATATATATGAGACCCATGTGTAGGGACCACCTATTGTGTATTCGAGGCCTATGGGCGAGGCCCAATGTGATGTATGTGTGGCCGTTATGTTGAGTATGAATCTCTTATGAGGGTCACTCCTTGGGAGCAATGTTGGTTAGATATCCACATTGATGGGCAATGATGGTTAGATGTCCTCATTGTGACCTTCCATTAAGGCTTGTTAGACCCATTCTTACTGACTCCGATCGACGTGACCGATTGTCGATTATCGATCGAGGTCGATTACCGATTCAGATGACTAATTATCGATTCTGATTCATCGTGGCCGATTGCCGATTATCGATTGTGGCCAATTACTGATTTTAATTTTTCGTGGCTGATTGTCGATTATCGATGGAGGCCGATTACCAATTCTGATTTGACGTGACCGATTGTCGATTACCGATTGAGGTCGATTACCGATTCAGATGGCCGATTACCGATTCTGATTTGACGTGATCGATTGTCGATTATCAATCGAGGTCGATTACCGATTCTGATTCGTCATGGTCGATTGTCGATTATCGATTGAGGACGATTACCGATTCTTATTTTTCGCGGCCGATTGCCGATCATCGATCGAGGCCGATTACCGATTCTGATTTGACATGATCGATTACCGATTATCAATCGAGGTCGATTACCAATTCAGATGACAGATTACCGATTCTGATTCGTCGTGGCCGATTACCAATTATTGATTGAGGCTGATTACCGATTCTGATTTTTCGTGGCCGATTGCCGATTATGGATCGAGGCCCATTACTGATTCTGATTTGACGTGACCGATTGCCGATTACCGATCGAGGTCAATTACCGATTCAGATGGCCGATTACCGATTCTGATTTGACGTGACCGATTGTCGATTATCAATCGAGGTCGATTACTGATTCTGATTCGTCATGGTCGATTGCCGATTATCGATTGAGGCCGATTATCGATTCTGATTTTTCGTGGCCGATTGCCTATTATCGATCGAGGCCGATTACCAATTTTGATTTGACGTGACTGATTGCCTATCACCGATCGAGGTCGATTATCGATTCTGATTTGTCGTAACTGGTTGCCGATTATCGATTGAGGCCGATTACCAATTCTGATTTTTTTGTGGCCGATTGCCGATTATCGATCGAGTCCAATTACTGATTCTGATTTGACGTGACCGATTGTAGTTTATCAATCGAGGTCGATTACCGATTTAGATGGTCGATTACCGATTCTGATTTGTCGTGGCTGATTAGTGATTATCGATCGAGGCCTATTACCGATTCTGATATGTCATGGCCGATTGTCGATTATCGATCGAGACCGATTACCAATTCTGATGGCCGATTGTCGATTCCGATTATCGGGGCCTAATGTGATGAACATGCGACCCGTATTTGAGGCCCAAAGTGGTGTATTCAGCCCGTGTCTAAGGCCCAATGTGATGTATATTGAGGCCTAGGTGATGAGGCCCATTGTGATGCATTTGAAGGCCAAGCGAAGGATCCCATTGTGATGCATGTTAGGCCCATGAGTAAGGCCCACCTGTTGTGTACATATAACCCTTGAGTAAGGTTTATTGTGTTGTATATTAGGCCCTTGTGTGAGGCCGCGTGCCCATTATATATTTGGATCTATGTGGACCATCCCTTGGGGCAATGTTGGTTAAATGTCCACATTATCGAGGCCGATTGTTGATACCGACTATGAGTATGTGATAGCGTAACATCATGATACATGCCCATACGCATCATCTGCATGTTTGTTATGAGATGTGATTGACCATTGCATATGTCATTGGGTAGGATGATATGAGACTCCCTGATAGGCGGAGGTTATCTCACATGAGCGCACGACATGCGCAGGATTGATGCATGACTAAATTGTATGATTCATGCATCTTGCATTGTGTTGTGATTACTATACGTCCTAGCGACATCAGGGCTGTAGCCTCCACAGGCATATCGTGGATGGCTAGATGGGACACCGAAAATGTTTGGTTCGAGCATCGAGCTGCCATAGATGGCTCTGGGTGAAAATTTCTAAAACCCTCTTGGTACCAGAGATGCCCCGACGTCGAAACCGAGTGGATACATGAGCGACCGAGTGCAGAATACCAGGAGGCCACGTCTCCCACTGTGTCATGATCGGTTGGGAGGAGGTGTGGCCTTACTCGCCCAAGTGCAGTGGGCATTACTAGGCTGAGTTTGATTAGCTCATGAATGGGTCCGCTATCGACGTGCCAAATAAGTATTGGCAGACTATTGGTCAGGCGGATAGTGAGGTTTCTTACACTCACTTGGACTGTGCGGCTAGGGAGAGCGGCAGTGCCAATTGGAGTGTACTAAACCCCAGTGATGATCCCAGAGAGGAACCATACTGATATGTGGACTTATTGAGTAGGAGTTGCATGCTCATTCATTCATTCATTCACTATCCACTAGGGCTGGTGGTGCGCAACTAATTGTTGTGTACCTTCATTATGGTAAGGATTTCAGTTGCGCAACTAATTGTTGTGTACCTGAGATCAAGAGTTTACCACATTGAGTCTGACTATCTAAATTTAGGTATGAGACTAGTTTGGATAGAAGTCCCTTGTGGTGGACCTCGTAGCCTGCGATACTACGTACTATCATCCCGACTTCACACTTCAGTATGGGCATTTCATTCGCATCGCATATTGCATGCATATGGCATTTTGAGTTGCTATGTTACTCCACTTATATGGCCTAGACAGACTTAACAGAATTTTTATATTGCATTACATCCTCGACATCTGATATTTGGCTCTTTATGACTCCTTATTGCATAGCTGTTCTATATTACGTATTCTGATATTGATTGACTTATGGACTTGTCCGTACTTTCGCTTACTCTGTCATCATATGATTTATGATCTTATCAGCATTTTTGCTTACTCTGATAATTCATGATCTTATCAGTGTTTCTGCTTATTCAGATATTGTATGGTTTATGGATTATTAATTTTTCGGTATTGTATGATTATGGCATTGTATTGAATACTTGGCACTTACCTTGTGCACACACTTACACCACCCTCTAAGCTTTCTATAAGCTTATGCACGATAGATGCGTGCAGGTGATGTTAGGTTGCAGCTGTGTTGAGCTTGGAGCGTGCAGTGGTCTTCTGGAGCTTGATTCCTTTATTTATGTATTTCCCTTTCAGTGTTGTACTTAAATGATTATATTAGTGGATATGTAATGATAATGTTGCATTTGTGAATTGGGTAATCTTGTGGTTATGCTTGTTACGAGTTAAATGTACATTGAAAAATAATAATAAAAAAATTAAAATCCTCCTTGTAGGATCCCAGGATCGGAATCTGGCATATGAATGCTAGGAGCCGAGAATGGGGTACTACGGAGGCTGTCGGCATCAGATTCATCAATCGAAATTCTTTTGAATCTGATTTTTGGATTTGGGACGTGACACGAGGTGATTGATTGATTGATTGAGTGATTAATTGATGGGACATGTTGTAAAAATTCTCTTAGGATTACAAATGCACTGTGTTTTCTCGAATGAAATGTGGGTCCATATCTCCTGGCTAGGGTATCAGATCGGTGTGTAAGACGCGGCATTGGAACTGCGGTGATGGTGCAGTTACAATGGTACAAGTCTTGGATTAAACTAATTCTAATATACAGGATACAACTCAGGGTCATGCGCAAACGTTGATTATAAGTCGCGGGTTGCCGGGATTCATTGGGAAGGATTGCGGGAGTCGATGAAACAGTACAGACTAGGATGTGGGCCTTACAACATGGGTTTATCTCATACAATGTAGTGGGTCCTACTTTCAAGTGGTCCTGCAAGAAGATGGGTCCACACACAAACATTATGATGGGTCCCAACAAGTAGATGGTATAAGTAACTCACATACATTTAGGTAGTACACGGAAGAATAGTTCAGATGCACAAGGCACACGTCATGGGTTCCATGATCAAACTGTTTAGTTGGCAAAACAATTGAACAGTGCAGATAAGATACGTACATTGAGTGGGTTCACAAGTGTTCGAAAGTTATACGTTTAATTAACACTATTCATATCGTTTAACTTATTTAGAAATTGGATCTAGGTCATTTTGGAATCATGTTCTAAAATTAGCTAGCCTAATGGATAAATGGTGAAATATGCAATGCTTACATCAAGGTACGGTCTATAATCAATCTGACACACGTCCTAAGTTCACATACCTAACAAGTTACACCATCAACATAGTCCATGAGTCTGAGTAATCACACAATTCTCATATGCCTATATGGTCTTATGTCTACTCTATTATCAGAAGTCCATATGGTTGAGTGGCCACACAAATGTCACTCTACTTGCCATAATAAAAGATTTAAGGTCACATGGTTACTTATTTTAACTACACCATGACTCATACATCTATGGCAAACCACTTTATTAAGCTCCCACATTGTCAAGTTGTTGATGCCATAATTTCACTTAGTTGAGTGGACATATAATTAGTATCATAGTTTAGTGACCGCATCTCAAAGCATCCAAGGCACAATCATAAGCATACCCACCATACCCAGTTACACTGCATTACGTTAACTCTTAAACTATGACCGCCGTATACTTCATACGGAGAATGACTCAGGTTCGGTGTCACATGATTAAGAGGCCAAGAACTAGCTTCCATCACATTAGATATAGTTTAGTGGTCCCCACATCTGCTTCACCTATGAGCAAATATAAGGCTTGTATTTATGTCGCATGACACAAAATTTAGGGCCACTCCATTATCAAGTTGTATAATCCAACCTATATCATAATTCTCATGACTAAGAAAATCTACAAGCGCAACCCAATTGTTTATGATTTAGGTGACCATGGCTATGCCCATAAGCATGTGGTCATATCATTGGGTGGTCACCAATGCCACCCCACTTCTTATAGTTGGTTGGCCTTGTGTGTATTTTGCAATCATACGGTTAGAGGACTCCATATACTCCACAATTGCATATGATTAGGTGGCCATACAAACATCACATGCGCACATGATTAAGGGGCCAAACACGTATATCACATCCTCGCACTACTAGAGTCTACATATTTGTTATAATTGAACATGTTTATTGGTTTAAACACATGTCATATGATTCTACTACTTAGGGCTACACTCTAACGAAAGTGCCAAGTGGTGAAGGGCTGTACAGTCGTTATATAATTAGGTAATCTAGGGTAGCAACACAATACAACCTATATCACATGCCAAGTGGTGAAGAGCTATACACACAACACAATTTCACATGATTCAAGATAGCATACATTAAACACATGGAGATCACAAACTCTTACCGAAGAGGGCCAATGGTTGGCATGACAAAGGCTACCAGTGAAGGGCTGTATAGTCGTTATATAATTAAGTAATCTAGGGCAGTAACATAATACAACCTATATCACATGCCAAGTGGTGAAGGACTATACACATAACATAATTTCACATGATTCAAGATAGCATACATTACACACATGGAGATCACAAACTCTTGCCGAAGAGGGCCAATGGTTGGCCTGACAAAGGCTATCACTGATGGCCCCACATGACATTCTCTTAAAATGGGCCTTAACATTCTTGGGCCCACACATCAATAGAATTTAAAATGGGTTCTATCCGATGGAGCTCATAGGGCTTTCCCATGAGGTTAAGTTGTGTGTAACTCACTTAAGACTTAGGTCTGCTTTGATTTTAGTCCAAATCCTAAAATGATATGAGGAAGTGGATGGTCTGCATGGATTAAATAGATACACCATGGTGGTCTTAGGTTGGATTCAATGATTAGGCATTCATTCTCACAGCCTTGTATTGTATGGTCCATTTCGGGTTGGATTGACTGATCTTTGGGATTATGGCATAAAGGGAACCCAATACATGGGCTGGATAGGTTGAATATCTAATACATCATCAGGATGGCCCATAACAAATTTTTAGTGATGATAGTTCAATTTGTATTATTTCAGAACGTACGACTGTCTAATCATTGGATGGGCCTGATTCTTGGTAACATACCATCAAAAGGGTTGATAAAATAGATAAACGGTGAGGATCTTAAATATACATCATGTCATAACCGTGGTGGATTAAGTGGCATAATACCTACATTAAAGTAGGCCATAACACACACAAGTTGAGAGCGTTACCCTCCATTAAATATTCATAATCATTTATTGGGCCCACAAAGATGTGGTTCATGAATCCAACCCATCCATTATGTGTGTCCCACTTGGTTGAGGGGTCAGGGAGATCAAAATTACATGGGTCCCAAAGCGATGTATTTATTATATCTACACAGTTCATCTATTTTTAGAGATTATTTAGAGCATTATCCAAAAAAAAAAAAAAAAAGAATCATATCCAAAGATTATCTGGATCATACCACAAATAGCAATGGAGATAATGATTTCACCGTTAAACAATTCACAAGGCCCACCATAACATTTATTTTCCATCCAATCTGTTCATAAGGTCACAAAGACCTGAATTAAGAGGAAAAAAAATTTCATATTGGTCCAAAACTTCTATGACCCAAAAAGGGTTTCAATGGTAGACATTCAATCCCTCACTGCTTTTTATAGTGTGGACTACTTGATAGTTAAATCTGTCTTATTTTTCTTCTTAAACCTTAAGACGAGCTCGCCAAATGGATGGACGGTGTGGATATAAGACATACTCATGATCAGACCCACAAATCTTACGGATTTGTCCAACTTCATATACATATGTATGTATGTAGATATATATATGTATGTATGTGTGTGTGTGTGTGTGTGTGTGTGTGTATATATATATATATATATATATATATATATATATATATATATATATATATATATATATATATATATATATATATATTGATGGTGTAGGCCACCTGAGTTCCTTATACGACTGATTTTTGGGGGTGACCAATTTTTAAAGGGGACCCATCAAATGCACGGTGTAGATGGTCAACATGTATTATGGTGGGGCTTATGGTGGGACCCACTATCCCTGCCCGTTTCAAGCAACAAGACGCTGCTTGCTGTAGCGTCCTCTGGACGCTAGCAGAAATAACGGCCAGAGCTGTTGCTATTATTATTATTTTATTATTTTTCGATGGTTTTTCATAGGTTGGGCCCACATGAGGATGATTTAATCTGTCAATTGGATTCCCAGGCTCATGACAGGTCCAACAAGTCCAATATTCAATATGTTTCGGTGTATAGAAACATTACAACGAGCCCTAATAGTTTATCACTATTAAAATAAATTTTTTTATGGTGTGGCCTACAAGAGATTTGGAATGGCTTCATTTTTTGGCTCAAGGCCTAAAATGAGTTAGAAAATTGAATGGACAGTGTGGATTACATACATACATCATGGGTGGGGCTTGATGTGGTCCCACAACCCCTTACCCTTTAAACAAGGAACTGGACGCTACTTACTGCAATGTTTATTTATTTATTTATTACTTTTTTTTTGGTGTGGTGTGCACATGTGTGTATATGTGTGTGGCCAGCCCAATGGGCCACAATTTGGACAGCTTGGATGGTGTACAAAATTCTGGTGGGACCCACTATCAATGGGTCTCACATGAACTTTATAACAAGTTTTTTTTTTTTTTTTTGTATATTTTCTCTTATACATCCGCACCATTAATCACATCATTATCATCATATCATCACCACTATTAATCATCTTTTTATATGTATTCTCCTATGCCTCCACACCATTAATTACATCATTATCATTAAATCATCACCACTATTAATCATCCACAGAATAAAAAAGAAAACAAACCATAAGATTGGAGGGTGTGTACTCACTTTGATGGACTAAATGGATGGAAGGGATGGGATTGATGGAGTTGATGGCCCATCAAGATCACTCCTCTCTCTCTCTCTCTCTCTCTCTCTCTCTCTCTCTCTCTCTCTCCTTATTGTAGAAAATGGTGAAAATGCTAAGGAATGGAGGACTATTTGTAGAGAAATGGATAAAAATGTGGTTAAGTTAGGTTAATATGATTAATGTTAGCTTAGGCTAGGATTATGGGAAATTGTGCATGATTAAGAATTAATGGTGGATTAAAGGGGCATGGGAAGGCATGGTGTGATGACGTCATATATAGGGTATGGTATGGAGAGAAGTTGACTTTGGTGAGCACATGAGAGAGGGATGACATGGGAGGGTGACATCACACACATGGGTAGAGATTCTCTCACCCATGTGTGGCATGTGCATGTGTTCATGACATGTGTTGTTCACATGTCTGGAATGGAGTATATGGCGTCATGCGCACATGATACACTAATGATTCTTTGTGGTGTATCTCACTAATGGAGCATCGTACAGACGCACGAGTGGTACCTACGCAATCATGGTGATGGGACGGTCGATATGAAATCAGTTTCGAAGCCTTAGGGTTTCGGTCAGTCGGGTGTGCACTATGCACGACTAGTCTAGGTTTGGGTAAGGACGTCGATCATCATGCACATAAGTATAAAAAATGGCACGGAATGGATGGGGTCTTACATAAATCCTCATTAACTCTCACTCCAATATTATCAAAGAAGAAAGATGATCAAAAAATCATATGCTTGGATCACAAAGAAAATAGAGAACAATGACTCTATCGACTTCTTATAGTTCCTAGTCACTAGCTTTCCTGAAGATATAAAGATTATCAATGATGATTCTATCTTTTCTAGCGAACGTATGTTCCTTATCTCTATCAAATCTGGTACTCTTCCACTAAAAGAATGTAGTAAATTTTGGTGCGAACCGTATTATTCGAGAAGATTTGCTCGTCAATTTGGTTTTGATTAGATAGTACCAGAAACTTGTGATATTATTATAAGAATGATAAGGAGCTATAGTATTGGACCATACACTGGGCATTGATATGGAGACAACTTTTGACTATAAACACTGGATCGCATTTCATGATTCCTGTTTAAAACTACCTGATCCATACTTCTTATTGTTGGATGCGTTAGTGGGCCCATCAATACTTCTTGGCACGCAGTTATCGTTGAGTTGATTGTGTCATATGAATTCTTCCATCGTGCATGAGAATTATAGGACAAACCAAGGCATAGGTTATATTGAAGAAACAAATCATGCTTCCATTTCTGTTTAAATTTGCACAAAGATCTCTTTAGAGGACTTATTTACGAGATAAAGCCTGCTGACACCCTTGAAGGATGGATAACATTTAGTGTTCATTTAGAGAATTCAAAAGATAACTCTCATACATCTGGGATGTCAAGTCGACTAGAAGGAAATGACAATTTATTTGCTCATATACAATCACAATTTCAACCTCCTCCACCCTTGCAAATTTTACAAGATACCATTCCTACGGTATCAAGAGTGAGGGTAACAGAAAGAGGCCATCATTCTCTTCAGAAGGGTAAACAAGTTATAATTGAAGATCTTGTTGAAAAGGAATTTTTAGAGGGGAATGGTAACAAAGGATCATCTATCTTTCCTACCTCTATGCCTGTCGAGATAAGAACTTCGTCCATGTCAACCTTTATACATTTTATTCCTACAATAGGTATAATTCATTTTATGTCACCTCTTATGCATCATGTCCATAATGCCAATTATCCATATCCTCATTTTCCTTATTTATCTTTGCAGCTGTCTCTTCAGCAAACGATGTAGCAAGTTCCATTGTAATAGATCCACTATCAGATATATCTTCGCTGAAGAAGATTCCTTCTCATAAACTTGCGGCAATGTAAGATGCTCTGTTGATTATAACGCATACATTTTAGAATCAAGAGCAATGGTCTTTCCTTAGAGATACTTTAGTGACTTTGGATAATTATGTGAAACAAGATAGAATTGATATTGCGACCCTTCGCGATGCTTTGATTCATTTCTATACTTCATGGCAGCGATTAGAATCAGCTCACAGTATGGGTGCTGCATCAGACATCCTTAATTGTCAGAAAGAATCACTGCTTCTTAAAGAAAAAGTCTTTGGGACGTCATCCATCATTTCTGATTGTAATAAGAAGGATGCTTCTCTTCAAGAACAATTGAAGATTTTTTGGCAAACTATTGCTACTATAGATGATAAAATAGTCATCCTCAAGGCTCAACGACATGAGGAAAAACTAAAGATGAATAAAATCAAAGATAATATCAAGGAGAATGCTGATATAGCTGATTTTGAAAGGTCATCTCTTCAATAGGATAAGTCGTCGTCATCTCTTTAAGAGGATAAGTCGTCCATTAACCTTTTAGAGAAAAAACTAACAAACGCTCCTAATCATGTTAGGCGTGTGATTAATGCTGGTCTTGATACTGCTATAGTCCATATTCAATTTAAACAGATATTACAGCAGTACATGTTAGCTCTGGGCATTCAAGAAGGAACGTAATATTTCATAAGTCGTTATACTTCAATGTTTTATATTTTCAGTATCATTTAATAGCAATTTCTAAGCATGAATAATTTATAGTAGCGAAAATTTGCATATTTTATAATCCAAGAGATTGGCATGATGAATACATATATATTGAATTTTCTCGCATGCTTGTTTACAATTTCAATAATTCATTTTATCATGACGAGCAACTTAAAAATATAATATATCAATAGCATGTTTTTGTTAGTATTCTTTACATAGCGTTTATCTTTGATAGGTGGCACTAATTTTGGAGTTCAAATTAGTATAGGGGCCACACAATTTAAGCTCTTGAGTAGTGGAGCGCACACAATTTAAGCTCTTGAGTAGTGACGTAGGTGGACTTATGCAAATGGTCTCTGTAACTCTTAAGAGTTCACTGAACCATTGCAGTGGGAGAATTCACAAATAGCGATCCATCAAAGGGGCCCAGTGAAGCTATCAGGACAGTGAACTTGGTAGGTTTTACGCGCAGGGTTAGCCGCAGTAACTCTCTAGAGTTCATGAGACGCACAAGGCTACCATTTGGGTACCAAATCCAAGGCCACTAGTCCATCATTGAGGGGGTAGCTCATTTAGAGGTCGACCATTCCCCATGAGTTTCTACTGAAATCGAACCAGGAATTTGGAGAGTCTTATGCTTAGTTGGCCTATCTATAGACAAGCCAAAGAGTGCATGCTGCAACCCACTTTTTCTATGCTTGCAAGGTTTAACCCATTCATGAGAGGGAATTTTCTCTTACCATCCCTCATGGTGCTGCCAAAAGCTAAACAGACGGCATTGGTCTTATGCGTGATTAGCCTCATGGGCGCTCTTCGCTACCTGTATGGGTCTAAACATGTGATTGCCTTCATGGGCTTTTTAGAGCCACTGACTTTTCACTGCTGCCCAGATGATGAATCACCATTGCTGATAATATAGGGCTTACACGTGATTAGCCTCATAGGCGCTCTCCACTGCCGTAACTGATAAATGATGATAATATTTGTGATTAGAGTAATGTATCAGCTTGCTGATAGTATCAATTTGGCAATGATCGACAACAATACGCGACGATAATGGGTGATAATATTTTATTGATCCAGAGAGCTTTCTTTTGAAGAATGGTGATATGCTTGCGAAGTTGTCTTTTCATTCATATATGGAAAAGAATACATAGCTTTCCATTTGTTAAGGCTTTTTCATTGTACTATATGTCTTGCCCCATTTTGATTAGGATATATTTTCTTGATAATCTTCGCAATCAAAACTTCTTTTATCTTCAAGGATGATATGTTTTAATGAAGCGAGCATTGATCGGTATTCTAATACCTTGTCCATTCTGATCTACGACTCGGTACGATCCGTTTGAGTATACTTTTGTTATTACATATGGACAGTCCCATTTAGGGTCGAATTTGCCCCCAGTTCTGCGTGTGACCACGATGGGCATTTTAAGCATCAATACCATTTCTCCTTTCTTAAAAGAGTGATGCTTGACTTTCTTATCGAAAGTAGTATATATTTATGCCTGATACAACTCTAATCGTTGTTGTGTCGATAACCTTTTTTCATCAAGCATATCCAGCTCCATCAGCCTTATCTTGGCATTTTCATCATCTATGATTGATTCATGTACCGTGACGTGACTTGCTTCTCAATAGGGATGGCAACTTCAACACTGTAGATAAGTGAATACAGTGTAGCTTTAGTTGCGGCCTGATGAGTAGTTCAATAAGCCCATAAGGCTTCTTGTAAATTTTCATCCCCATCACGTTTATTCCCCTTGACAATTTTCTTCAGTATCTTGATTATTGTCTTATTAAAGGCTTCTGCCAATCCATTGGTCGAGGGATAATAAGGCACGATAAGGAATGCTGAATACCAAATTTTTTACATAATTTCTCTATGCCCTTATTTTTAAAAGGTCTACCGTTATCGATAATGATTTTCTTTGGAATCCCATGATGGTATATAATTGCGTGGCGAATAAAATTTTTGACATCTTTTTCTTTAATATCGTGCAACGCTATTTCTTCAGTTTACCTGGAGAAATAATCAGTTGCTGCTAAAATATATTGTCATCCTTTAGATGAAACGAGGATTAGTAGGACCGATGACATCTAATCCCCAAGCTGTGAAGGGCCAAGAAGTTACTAACTAATGTAGATATTTTGGAGCCACGTGTATGATATCGCCATGCACTTGACATTCATGACATTGCTTTATGTAAGCTATCACATCTTTAAACATGGAAGGCCAATAGTATCCCATACGATGTATACAATGAAACAAATTTTGACCGGCTTAATGAGCTTCATATTCACCTGAATGGGCTTCTTGTAATATGCAGTTTCCTTCCTCTATATCCAAGCATCGTAACAATATTTCATTATAAGATTTCCTGTATAATAATACTTCATTGCATATAATGATTTTTTTTCAATCTTTGCTTGATTTTTAACCTCAACGACGAGACTTCTAGAAGGATGTTGTATGTGATATAATCGATAAATGATTGACGCTAATCATCTACGGTAATCTCTAAACACGATATTGGCATTGCTTCAAGATTCTCATTAAGGAATTCTAGCGACAACAAAAATCTCCGCTCTTCAATTTTACTTGGAGAGGACTCCAGTCAAGGCGGGATAAAGCTGCAACTAAGCTGGATAAAGCATTTTCCTTTACGTTCTCACATCGTGGTGTATGCTTAATTTCAACATTATGAAACCATTACAGTAACTATTATGCTGACAATAAGGTAACAATTCTTGTTTCCTTATTTCAAATTCTGCTGTTAAGTAATTTATCACCAGTTTAGAGTCCCCAAATATTTGTAATGCTTTTATCTTCATATCTTATGCTATTTCCATTCCTATGATGAGGGAATTGTATTCAACCTCATTGTTGGTACATGCAGTACCCAATGTGAAGGAATATGGCAACAAATTACCTTGAGGGCTGATAAATATTATTCCATTGCATGATCCTAAAGTTCGAGAAGCACCATCAAAGTACATTTTGCATGAGTTAAGCGGTTCAATCAACAATACTTGTTCATCTGGAAGGTCATCTAAAATTATATCACTATTCGAAGCGGCATGAGCTGCCTAGAAATCTGCCACTACTTGTCCTTTCACTTCTTTCACCGGTTCATAATAGATTGTATACTGCGAGAGGAGTAACATCCATTTAACTAGCCTCCCTGATAACATTGGCCTTGTCATTAAGAACTTTATTGACTCGAGAGATCAGGATTATGCCATGGGAAAGACATTAATGTCGTAATTTGTGTCTCAAACACTAATGCCAAAGATATCTTCTCATAGGAGAATAATTACATTCTACACCTATCAGAGTTTGACTCAAATAGTAAAGTTCGATTTCTTTTCCTTGTTCATTTGCTTGAGCTAATAAAGCCCCCAAGGAATTTTTCAAATGCAGAGATATATAGAATTAAAGGTTTGTCTTTTATAGGGGCTACTAATACTAGAGGTTGTTTTAGTAATTCTTTTATGGAGTTAAATGCGTTTTGTCATGCTTGATCCCATATGAATTCTGTTCTTTTCTTCATCAGATGAGAAAATGGTTGGCACCTTCCATCCAAATTAGTGATAAAGCGTCAAATATATGTTAATTTTCCTTACAAGCTTTTTATTTCTTTCAATGTCTTCGGTAGTGGCATGTCTTGAATAACCCTGATTTTTCCTGGATCGATTTCGATTCCTCTATGCCTGATGATAAAGACAAGGAATTTACTTGATGATACGCCGAAGACACACTTTGTCGGATTCATTTTCAATAGTTTCTTTTTGAGTCGACGAAAAAATGAAGACAAATGTTCACGATGTTCTTCATGATTGCCTGACTTGTCTACCAAGTCATTGACATAACATTTCACATGTTTATACGTCATGTCTTGAAATATATTCTACATTGCTCACTGATACGTAGTGCTGGCATTCTTGAGACCAAAAGGCATGACTTTATAACAATAAATTCCAAGAGAAGTTCTTAATGTTGTCACTTCTGTATCTTCGGGTGCCATTCGTATTTGATTGTACCCGACATATCCATCCATAAATGACAGGAAGGCATATTTTGTTGTGCTATTAATCATCAATTCCATTATAGGTAGCGGAGAATCGTCTTTTGGGCATGCCTCATTCAAATCTCTGAAATCAACGCATACTTTGATTTGTCCTCTTTTATTTTTCACCAGGACAATATTGGATATCCATTTAGGATATTTGACTTCTCTTATGAAACTGACTTTAATCAACTTGTTCACCTATTCTTCTATTAAAGGAATTAAATCTAGGTGGAATCATCTTTGAGCTTGTTTAATTGGTTTCTTAACTTTAAAAATATTCAATCAGTGTATCGCCACTGATGGTTCTAAGCCTGACATCTCTGCATATGTCTAAACAAACACGTCTTTGTTTTCTTTTAATAGCTTAGTATATTGATCGACATCATGTTCAAGCAAACTAGCATTTATGTATGTATGTCGCGGTTCTTCTTTTGTTCCCAAATTTCCCCCTCACAGAGTGTCGACTGTCAGCTGTCCCCCGTCCTCCATCTGTTTTGGAACTATTTTGGGATGCTTGATTATTTCGGGATCTGTCTCTTGACTGGTCACTGGATCGGTAATGGTCATATTTACTTGTGAGTGAGAAGATGATGTTCTCAGTCCATGAGATTTCTCTTGTTTCCTTTCATTCACACCGATCCGGATCTGTATACCTTTGTTGTTATTTAACCCGGTTGGTTCTTTATAATCAAAGCCCATATTTTGCATAATTTTCCTACTGATTGAATTGTATCTCTTCAGATCTTTTGACATCAACTTGTCACAATCCACCTTGTCATCAATCTTATCTACTTCTATTCCATTTTCCGGAGGGGCATAAAATTCAATTGGTTAGGGATATTTGAGCAAGACTTTACGTAAAACCGTTTTGGCATGACGGGAAATGGCCAATTTCTTTTGGCACACGGTATCGGCACTGTATAATTCGACTGCAGAATCTCTAACTATTACAATGATAATAATGTTAAAGGAGGCTGCCCAAGCTATCTTAAATGTTTTAGAACAAAATAGAATTTATTTTTCTTGTCTGATTTCCCCGACAATTCCATTTTTACAGCTTTGTTCTTTATTGCCCTTGTTCGATTGTCTTCTATCGCCATGTCTCCATCATTTCCTTTCTTGTCCTCTGTCACGAATCCATCATAATAGCTTGCATCTGCAAAAAAGGATTCTACCTCTGTATATAACTTCATGTCGGCCTTCACTTTATAATGAATTCCATTCCTGCAATATTTGAAGAATTGGTGTAGAGTAGATGATATGATGTCATACTAACGCATCCATGGCCTACTAAGAAGGAGATTATATGTCATCACCACATTAATAACATGACATACGACATTTGTACTCGATTCTCCTATTTCTAATGTCAAAATGATTTTCCCCAATGCTCATTGTCCATCCTGATTTAACCCCTGAATCATCATCCCACTACGATGTAAATGAGGATGGAGATATCCAAGCTCGTTTAATACTTTTAATGGCAATAAATTCACTGCAGAACCATTATCTAGCATTATTCACTTAACCTGTGTAAGTGTTATAATGTTTAAAGCACACTTCACACTCTGTTTTATCAAATTTCGTTTAGTCAAGATATCTTTTCAAGTGATATTTAAGTTTGATTCAGGATCAAGCTCAAGATAAAGTTGAAGATCAAGCTCGAAAGACAACATGAAGTAGCCAATATGAAATCAAGTTCTACTAATGTTCTAGTAGAAGATCAAGCTCCTTAGAGAAGTACAAGTCTTTAATCTACTTCAAGACAATGAAGTTCAATCCTTACAGGTATTATAAACCCTAGAAAGACCTTAGATTTATGTGCTTTCAAAATATACTTAAAATTAAGTTTTTCTGCTTGGATTTGGTTGAGTTTTAACCAGCCTAAGTTCTAGCTCGACCAACCTAAGATTTTCTCGACCAGTCCTAGCACAAGCCGAAGTGAAACAAAAATTCTATTGCACCTTCAACCAGTCGAGTGGTCTCCTCGACCAGTCAACGAACACTCTTCGACCAGTCGAGAGTTTCTCGACTCGAAGTCCGACAACTAAATCAGTTCAGATTTTGGCATCCATGACTAGTCGAAGACCACCTTTGACCAGTCGAAGATTTGTTAGATCTTATCCCGTATAAATCTGAAAATCTGTTGAAACTGAATTCGGTGCTTGGGCTATTCGAAGACTACCTTAGGTCAGTCAAATGAATAACTTTTTTGCATATAAATTGAAGTTCTTTCTCAATCCAAAAAATGCATTTGAGTCTAACAAAATCCTTTTGTAGGAGATAAAGAAGCCTAAATTATTGTCAAGCTACTGAATGGTATTTATAAATCATTTTTTATCTTTTTTATTTAATTCCTTAATCTTAACTCTTTTATTCTGATTCTAAAAAGAGAGTGAGTAATCTTCTTATTGAGATTTAAAGGAATTAATATAAGTAGCCATTGGTTTAAATTTAATTAAAATCAATAAAACCCTGGACCTTTTCTATCGGAATGAACATTGAACATTCGACATTCAAGAAAAGCAATTCTTTGGCTATAACTTCTTCTACAGTGATAATACGTATACATTTACATTTTTTATTTGGTTTTTCTAAGATGACCAGAAAATCTTAATGTTGGTTTTTGTGAGATAAGCTAGAAAATGTTAGTGAGGGGTTTCTTTGTTTGTGATAGCTCGGTAAAATCACAATAATATCAGGTTTTAAGATGACCATGTGAAAACCTTATTCATAGTGAAAGCCATGATTATGTGGATAGTAATTTTAGGAGTGGAGTAGGTGTGGATGTTTGAAAATAGTTGTTGACACATTGAACCACTATAATTCTTGGTGTTGTGGTGAATGTTTTTATTCTTTTTATGTTGAATGGTTGTAATTTTAGTTTAGTACAAGTGGTGAATGTTTGTAATAATTAGTTTTATTTATTCTTGCTCAGTTTGAAATTTTGATTCTTAACACATTCTTGAAATAAGGTTACCCTATGTAAACTATTTGGGTGAAAGTTGTCCTGCGAATCAGTTTGAATCAACATTTCAATACTAATGCAATTGAGATTTTTGATTTGTTTACTTATTTAGCACTTTATTTGATTATTTG
The DNA here is from genome assembly GCA_037074715.1 of Magnolia kwangsiensis. Taxonomy (NCBI): domain Eukaryota; kingdom Viridiplantae; phylum Streptophyta; class Magnoliopsida; order Magnoliales; family Magnoliaceae; genus Magnolia; species Magnolia kwangsiensis. The sequence continues at coordinate 17,896,351 of CM073587.1, read as the reverse complement.
GCATAGTCCTATTCACCCCCCCCCCCCCCCCCCCCCCTCCCCAAGGACTTCTTAAGCTCTCCTTTTTAAGTAGTACCAGAGTGGGTTGCTCTATTTTATTGTGGATTAACTTCCTTGAGTTTAAATCCAGAGCTTTATTATATCAAATTTCATTAGTTTTGTAAGTGCTATGATTTCATATTCCTTTGGTTGTTAAATTTTGTGGTTCCAAAACCTATATCTATGTCTTGTATATCTTATGTTTCATGACTATTCATTGCTTCAAGACATCGTATTTCAAGACAAGAACTTAAATGAAGAAAGTTTCAAGTCATGGATGAAGAATTCAAGAATAGAAGTCTCCAAGTATGCATGTTCAAGATTCAAACAAGTACAAGTATAGAAGAAGATTTTGTCAACTCAAGAAAGGATCAAGCTCGAGAAGGCCTACAACAAGATTTGTAAATTCTCAAGCTTCTCTTAAGGGTTATCTGAGTGTACAGACTATAAATGTCCATCTCACTTTTAAGGTTTGTTTGACCTAATATTGAACTTAGGATGGGCTTTACTGTAGGTCATTCTGGATACATAATTCGTATATTTTAATATGCTTGTTCGGGCTCTTCTAAGACCAGTCCTAGGGACTTCAAGACCAGTCCTAGCTCTGCTACGACCAGTCTTAAGTTTTTTAGGACCATTCCTAGGTTGTTGAAGATTTTTAGATTTTTTGGGTTGTCCTACGACCAGTCCTGGACATCCTTCGACTAGTCCTATGAGCTGTACGACTTGTCCTATGACCAGTCTTAGCCCTATGACTCAAACTTCAGCAACTAAACTGAGGGTCCTACGACCGGTCATAGGTGACCCACGACCAGTCGTAGGAGGCCCACGACCAGTCGTAGGCTACCCAGGACCAGTCATGGAACAACTAATCCTTATCCCGCGGAAATCTTTGAAAATATTTGAAGCTACGACCAGTCCTATGATCCTAAGACCAGTCGTAGATGGGATTTTTCAGGTTATAAATAGAGCACGAACTTCAGAGTTTTTCAATTTAATTCGACTCAATTCAAGAAATCTTTAGGCTATACTCTAAGATAAGTTTTTATTTATTTTTAAGCTACTTTGTGCTCATTTAATATTCCTTTTGCTAGCTTGTTTTTTATTTGATTTTGATCTACATTCCAATCTTATTTGAAAAGGGGAATTTCTGATATTCCTTCTTCTTGGATTCAAAATCAAATAGAACTAGCCCTTTTGATTTAAAATCAATTAGACTTAGAACCATTCTTAAAGTGAGTATTGGACTTTGAACGTTGAATCCAACTTCTACTCCGATTGGTTCTACCGGGCTACTTCAAAAGGAGATTCAGGTATTTTACATTTGTGTAATTTACGTTCTTTGGTTTTGTTTGAGATTTGTCAGAAAAATCTCATTGTTTTGGTTATCCGAGGAGAGCCAGAAAACTCAGATTGTGTGGGTTTTTGGATTGTGTAAGCCCGTGATAAAAAGACACAATTGTAAAGGTTTTAGGTGAACTTGTGAAACCTATTTTGTAGTGCATGCTAATATCCCCTGTGTGAGGATATTAGGAGTGGAGTAGCATTCTGTGTGGGTGTTGGATAATAGTTGGTGTACATATATGCAAACCACTATATATCGTTGTGTTGTGGATGTGCTTTATTCTTTCATTCCTTTATTCATTCAGTTTTGTGGATGAATGTTGTAATCATTTTATTTCAAGAAAGTGTGGGGAATGTTGTAATAACTTAGGATTTATTTCTGCAAGTTATTTTGGTTGATTTGCTTTTTGTTCCTCATTGGTTTGTGATACAAAGGACGTTCTAAAAATAAGGTTGTCCTACCTTAAACCTTTGGTTTTCGGTGTAAGGTTGTCCTTAGAACTGATATAGTATCATTCTCTTATATCTAGTTTATTGAGATTGATTTTTAATTCAGCATTGTGCTTTATTTCCTTTATTATTCCGCTGTTATATATTTTATTTGACATTGCCCTATTCACCCCTCCTCTAGGGCATTTAGCTAGGCCCTTTCAAGTGGTATTAGAGCATAATAGATCGTGCTTATTGTTTATTTATTGGATTTATTTCCTGAGCTAATGATCTAAGCTATGTTAAGATGTCAAATTTTGATAGCCTATCAGTCACTAGGCCACCACCCTTTAATGGCACAAACTATGCCTATTGAAAAGCCAGGATGAGGATCTTCCTCAAATCCTTGGATGAAAGTATGTGGCTAGCCACAGTGAATGAATGGAACCCTCCTATCACTGAAGTAACTAATGACAATGGTTCAAAATCAATGAAAGTAACAGCTTATTCTCTTTGGACCACACTTTAGAAAAGTGAGAGTAGTGCCAATGCAAAAGCACTAAATGCAATTACTTGTGCATTATCACCAGATGAATTCAAAAGAATCATCTCTTGTGAAAATACAAAATAAGCATGAGATGTATTAGAAATGACACACGAGGGTACATCAATTGTCAAGAAATCTAAAGTCCAACTCCTCACAACTAAATTTGAAGAAATTCATATGGAGGAGAATGAGATGTTTATGGAATTCTACACTAGATTGAATGACATTGTGAACTCTATGTGGGGTCTTGGTGATAGAATCCCAGAAAGTAAAGTGTGCGCAAAGATACTACGCTCACTTCCTGAACGGTTCAATTCTAAAGTGACTGCGATTCAGGAACTTCGTGATACGGATACCATGAGGGTTGAGGAACTAGTTGTTTCAATACAAACCTACGAGTTGTCCTTTAAAGCTCCTAAAGAAAAATTAATAGCTCTCAAATCATCAAATGTTTCACAAGAAAGCACTTCGGACTTAGAAAATTCCAAAGATGATATGGTGCTTTTAGCAAAAAAGTTTTACAAAATTTTCAAAAGCAAGAAAAAAGTTAATTTTCAAAAGTTAAATGATAAGAGACGATCTAAACCTAGAGCTCGAAAATCTTTGAAAGATAGTCAATGTTACAACTGTCAAGAGTATGGGCACTTAGCTAACAAATGCCCTAAAAAGGACAAATCAAAAAGGAAAAGCATGTTGGCAACTTGGGATGAATCGTCTGATTCTGAATCCTCTTCTAAATCAGAAGATTCTGAAACCGAATCGGGCGATGATGTTAAAGCCCTTATGACTCTAGTCAAGATCACTTTTTCAGATAATGTTGATATATCTAGTGAAGAAAATCTGAATAGTGATTGTGATAATGAAGATGTTCTTCAGGATGCTTATAATGTCCTTTATAAGGAGAGTTGTAAAATTGTCGTCAAGCTTAAATTACAAAAAGAAAAATTTTCTAAGCTTAAGGAAGATTATGAGTCTCTCGTTTTAGAAAAGTCTCATATTTCTGATTCTTTTGAAAAGACCAAATGTGATTTAGATTTCAAAACCTCCAAAATTGAAGATTTGAGATTCGAAAATGAGAAACTCAAAAATGAGGTAGCTTCTCTTTTGAGTTTGAAAGACACATGGAGATATGCTTAAGGTGATCCTAAATTGAAAAAATTATTGTCCGGATCAAGAAAATATGGCGATCGATCCGGGTTGGGCTATGATAAGAATACATCTCCTAAATAAAAGAATATTGCACCTAAATTTGTAAAAGGAGAGTCTTCAACCTCAAAAGAAAAGAATAATTATCAAGGTTTTTCTAAAAATTCTAGGACTTTTCAAAAATCTAAAGGTAGCCATGTCAACTTTGATTTTCAAAACTGAAATTCATTGGCTGAAAAAATAATTGATCTACTCAAGGAGCTATTAAAGTCTAACTCTATAGGTCTCTCCTATAACAATAGACAGAAAAAGACCATCTATACTCCTAAACCCAAAACAGTTCTGAAATGGGTTCCTAAAGTTGCCTGCTTGGTTGCCCACACTGCTTTTAAAGCTACAAGCCATTCAAAGTGGTACCTAGATAGTAGTTGCTCCAGGCATATGATAGGTGACAAGGCTTTATTCACCGATCTAAAAGATATGACTGTCAGGTCAGTCACATTTGGTGATGGAAGCAATTGCAAGATCATTGGCCAAGGTACGGTTCAGCTTTATAAGCTTCCCTTATTTAAGAATGTTTTATATGTTGAGGGCTTGAAACATAACCTACTAAGCATTTCTCAGATATGCGATAACAACCATAGTGTGAAGTTTTCTAATCAAGGTTGTGAGATACTTAATAAAAAGGGTTCTGTTATATTAACTGGTCACAGAACTTCTGAAAACTGCTGCATCGTTAGTGATGCAAGCTCATCTACTCAATCATGTTACATGGTCCATACCGATGAGACTGAATTATGGCATAAACGCCTTAGACATGTACACTATCGAAACTTATTTAGATTGAGCAAAAGAGAACTAATTAGAGGTCTACCCAAATTGCAAAGAGTAGACAAAATATGTGGTGAATGCTAGTTGGGCAAACAAACTAGGAGCTCTCACAAGAAAGTAAAATCCAATACTACATCTAGACTACTCGAGTTTCTCCACATGGATCTTATTGGACCAACTAGATCGGAGATTCGAGGAGACAAAAAATACATTTTGGTTATCGTAGATGACTATACCAGATTCACTTGGGTATCTTTCTTAAAAGATAAAACTGAAATCCTGGATGAAGTGAAAAAGGTCATTAAACGAATCCAAAATGAGAAAGGTTCTCATGTTAGTAAGATCCGTAGTGATCATGGATCCGAATTCAAAAATAATAGTTTTGAGAAATTCTGTAGCGATCGGGGAATATCACATGAATTCTCTGCGCCCAAAACACCGCAACAAAATTGTATAGTTGAAAGAAAAAACAGAGTGCTTCAGGATATGGCTAATGTTTTTTGAATAGCATGAAGCTCTCTAGAAATCTTTGGGCTGAAGCAGTTAATACCGCATGTTATATTATTAATCGGGTTTATACTAGTAAATCTGATAATAAGACTGCTTATGAATTATGGTTTGAAAAGAAACCTACTGTCAAATACTTTCTGGTTTTTGGCAGCAAGTATTATATTTTACGTGATCGTGAAAATTTAGAAAAGTTTGATACGAAGAGTGAGGAAGGTATTTTTCTTAGTTATTCTTTGAACAGTCGAGCTTATAAGGTTCTAAATAAGAGAACTGGTGTGATTCAAGAGTCCATCAATGTGGTCATTGATGATCATTTGAATACACCAGCTCCGAGTTCAGATGATGATGAAGCTCTTATTATCGACAATCAAGATACCTCATCAAGTCAAAAAGAGTCTAAACCAAGGATTGTCAAAGATCATCCAACCAATCAAATTCTTGGAAACCCTCTTACTGGAGTTCGTACTCACAAACAACTTGAAAACATATGTAATTATGTTTGTTTTACATCCCAAATAGAACCGGTCAATGTGAAAGAAGCACTTTCTGACGAAAATTGTATAATTGCTATGCAGGATGAACTTAATCAATTTGTTCGTAATGATGTCTGGTATCTTGTTCCTAGACCTAAAGATAAACACATTATTGGAACAAAATGGTTCTTTAAAAATAAGTCTGATGAACTTGGAAATATAATACGAAACAAGGCTAGACTGGTTGTACAAGGGTACACTCAGATTGAAGGCATCGATTATGATGAAACCTTTGCTTCAGTCGCTCGCCTTGAATCAATCAGACTTTTTATTTCCATCGCATGTTTTAGAAAATTTAAAATCTATCAGATGGATGTAAAGAATGCCTTCTTGAATGACGATTTACATGAAGTGGTGTATGTTGAACAACCTTCAGGGTTTGAAGACCCCAAGTTATCTAACCATGTATTTCGTCTCAAAAAGGCTCTATATGGTCTAAAACAAGCGACCAGGGCATGGTATGAGAAATTGACTAAATTCTTACTTAGTCATAGCTTTCAAGTAAGAAGTGTTGATATGACGCTCTTTGTTAAGAAACATAACAATGATATTTTGATGATTCAAATTTATGTTGATGATATTATTTATGGATCAACTTGCTCTAACATGTCTATTAAGTTTGCAGAGTTAATGAAATCAAGGTTCGAAATGAGCATGGTTGGAGAACTAAACTATTTTCTAGGGTTGCAAGTAAAACAACAACCTGATGAAATTTTCATTTCCCAGACCAAATATGCTTCAAACTTGGTTAAAAGGTTTGGATTTGAGAATGGTAAGAACTTTGATACTCCTATGAGTACAACGTTAAGACTCTTAAAAAACTCTATAGGTAAAGATATAGATCCTAAACTATATCGTAGTATGATTGGTAGTTTGTTGTATCTAACTGCTAGTAGACCTAATATCGTGTTAAGTGTTGGTATTTGTGCAAGATATCAGTCTAATCCTAAGAAATCACATCTTACTACTATTAAACGGATTATTAGATATGTCGCAAGTACTATAAATCTGGGTCTTTAGTATCCTTTTGATACTAGTGTTCAATTAGCCAGGTACTCAGATGCTGATTGGGCCGGTAATATCGATGATAGAAAATCAACCAGTGGTGGTTGTTTTTACATTAAAAATTGCTTAGTTTCTTGGTTCAGCAAGAAGCAAAGCTCAATATCGCTCTCCACTGCTGAGGCTGAGTATATTGTGGCTGGATATGCATGTACTCAACTAGTTTGGATGAAACGCATGTTAAGCGATTATAAAATTAATCAAAATTCAATGATCTTACATTGTGATAATTCCAGTGCTATAAATATTTCCAAAAATCCAATCCAGCATTCACGTACTAAGCATATTGACATTTGGTATCATTATATTTGTGAGTTGGTTGAAGAAAAAGTTATTTCCTTCGAATATATACCAACTGAAACTCAACTTGCTGATATATTTACTAAACTGCTCGACAAAAGCAAGTTTAATAAATTGAAATTTGATCTTGGTATGTACATTTTACATTGAGTATTCTTTCTTGCATGTATTATAATGTATTATATTTAGTATTATTTGTGTTTAAATTTTAATTTTTTACATTAAATATGTATTTTTGGTCGATGCTCAACCGGTCGTAGCTGTACACGACCAGTCATGGTATGACCGGTCGTGCACCGCACTCGACCGGTCATGGAGCTCGTGAACATGATATAATTTGGGAAAAATCTCCTTCTTCATTTTTACTCCGACCTACGACGAGTCGTAGGTCGACCAGTCATAAGATTTATTGTATTTCTTCAAGGTTACTCCTATTTCTTCATTTTTCATGAAGATTCATGCTCTCTATGCTTTGATTTGATCATTGTGTAGCTAGATTTCATCTTTTGTTAGTTTTTTAAGGGTTTCTTCTCATATTGCTGATCTAGAGAAAACCCATCATTCTTTTTGTGCATTTCTCTTGATCTTAGTATATCTTGTTGAAGATGGATGCTAGAGGGAAGAAGAAAATATCCCATGGTCCATCCTCATCTAGATCTACTCCGATAACAAAACGGCACCTTCGGTCAGCCGAAGATGATCCTCAAGATGTACGGGATTTATGTGTCCGTAATGTTATCGTTGAGCATACCGCTGATCTCAATCACATTGCTCCATATGGTATTGTCTCTCTCCTTGAATCTGTTGGCTGGGCTAACATTTTGCTTTGGGGTGGGCCTGCATACCGGTCTATAGCACAATCAATGGTTGCATGTATCTAAGAATTCTCCCTTAACAACTTAACTTTTTCAATTGATACTAGAGAAGGAAAATTTGAAGTAGACCGTCATTTAATATCGGGTATTATGGATATACCCATTAATGACGAAGGTATACCGATTCATACTCTATATGACAAACCATCTGAATCGAAAAAATGTATGTTAACAAGAGACTTATGCAAAATTAATGCGCAATGGACACACAAAGGGAATGCGCTCCCTTCAAAGTATCTGTTACCTAGATACAGAGTGTTACATCATTTTTTCATTTCAAATATGTATCCTCGGTCCGGTAATAAAACTGAGTTAACTTCTTTCATGGTTTGTGTGTTGCATTCTATTGCTTCTGGTACTATGGTCTGCCTTCCTTCATTGATCTGTCATTTTATCATATAGTTTCGTCTCCATCCGGGTCATAGTTATATTCCGTTTGGTTATCTTATGACTGTGTTAGCCACTCACGTGCTTATCAATAAACCTATTAATGAGGCACCAATTCATCATCTTATTTTTAACAATACCAATCTTAATAAGATGAAGTTGGATTTGCTTCCTGGCCAAGTAGATGAAGGTGGTGTTGGTGGTGATGGTGGTGATGGTGGTGAAGCCAGAAATGAAGGGGAAGATGGCGATTTTCCTCAACAGGATGTTAATATGGATGAATTATTTGATGAGATAAAAACTGATTTGCCAAATGATCCTGATTACGATCCATCTAGTTATGATGCACACCTTCGTGCATTGGAGGAGAAGGTTGATAACATGAGTGTTGCCCACGATATGCAGTTTAAATATATGTGAAAATATCTTCATGACATTAATAGGGGCTTACACCAGATTGATCCTACTATCCCTTCTCCCTCCTCTGGATCTGATTAGGTGAATTATCTTTTGGATTGTATAACATTATCTTATCTTTTATTTTGGATATTGTATTAACTTGGTTATGGCTTGATGATTCTGGTTTATATTTTGAGATATGCTATGTCCTTCCATATTTCTTTCTCATTATCTGTTTTTTATTATTCTCTATGTTGTTGTGACTTTCCTATTGTGACTATCCCTTGTCATTTTGTGACAAAAAGGGGGAGTAGCATGGAAAGGGGGAGTAATTTGTTTGGATTGATTGATTGAGAAGGATATATGGATTGACAATATAGAGTCTTGATGTTTACATGTTGTTTATTATTTACATGAGCAGTACTCGTATCTCTCAAGGGGAGTAGAGTAATTTGTATGATGTTGCTCTTATCTGTATGATATGCGTTTTGTCACAAATTTGACAAAGGGAGAGATTGTAAGTGCTATGATTTCATATCCCTTTGGGTGTCAAATTTTGTGGTTCCAAAACCTATATCTATGTCTTGTATATCTTGTGTTTTATGACTATTCATTGCTTCAAGACATCGTATTTCAAGATAAGAACTTAAATGAAGAAAGTTTCAAGTCATGAATGAAAAATTCAAGAATAGAAGTTTCCAAGTATGCATGTTCAAGATTCAAACAAGTACAAGTATAGAAGAAGATTTTGTCAACTCAAGAAAGGATCAAGCTCGAGAAGGCCTACAACAAGATTCGTAAATTCTCAAGCTTCTCTTAAGGGTTATCTGAGTGTACAGACTATAAATTTTCATCTCACTTTTAAGGTTTGTTTGACCTAATATTGAACTTAGGATGGGCTTTATTGTAGGTCATTCTGGATATATAATTCGTATATTTTAATATGCTTGTTCGGGCTCTTCTAAGACCAGTCCTAGGGACTTCAAGACCAGTCTTAGCTCTACTACAACCAGTCTTAAGTTTTTTAGGACCATTCCTAGGTTGTTGAAGATTTTTAGATTTTTCGGGTTATCTTACGACCAGTTCTGGACATCCTTCGACCAGTCCTATGAGCTGTACGACTTGTCCTACGACCAGTCTTAGCCTTAAGACTCAAACTTCAGCAACTAAACTGGGGGTCATACGACCGATCGTAGGCGACCCACGACCAGTCGTAGGTGGCCCACGACCAGTCGTAGGCTACCCAGGACCAGTCGTAGAACAGTTAATTCTTATCCTGCGGAAATCTTTGAAAATATTTGAAGCTACGACCAGTCCTAGGATCCTAAGACCAGTCATAGATGGGATTTTTCAGGATATAAATAGAGCACAAACTTCAAAGTTTTTCAATTTAATTCGACTCAATTCAAGCAATCTTTAGGCTATACTCTGAGATAAGTTTTTGTTTATTTTTAAGCTACTTTGTGCTCATTTAATATTCCTTTTGCTAGCTTATTTTTTATTTGATTTTGATCTACATTCTAATCTTATTTGAAAAGGGAATTTCTGATATTCCAACTTCTTGAATTCAAAATCAAATAGAACTAGCCCTTTTGATTTAAAATCAATTAGACTTAGAACCATTCTTAAAGTGAGTATTGGACTTTGAACGTTGAATCCAACTTCTACTCCGATTGGTTCTACCGGGCTACTTCAAAAGGAGATTCAGGTATTTTACATTTGTGTAATTTACGTTCTTTGGTTTTGTTTGAGATTTGTTAGAAAAATCTCATTGTTTTGGTTATCCGAGGAGAGGCAGAAAACTCAGACTGTGTGGGTTTTTGGATTGTGTAAGCCCATGATAAAAAGACACAATTGTGAAGGTTTTAGGTGAACCTGTGAAACCTATTTTGATAGTGCATGCTAATATCCCCTGTGTGAGGATATTAGGAGTGGAGTAGCATTCTGTGTGGCTGTTGGATAACAGTTGGTGTACACACAGGCGAACCACTATATATCGTTGTGTTGTGGATGTGTTTCATTCTTTCATTCCTTTATTCCTGCAGTTTTGTGGATGAATGTTGTAATCATTTTATTTCAAGTAAGTGTGGGGAATGTTGTAATAACTTAGGATTTATTTCTGCAAGTTATTTTGATTTCTTTGCTTTTTATTCCTCATTGGTTTGTGATACAAAAGACGTTCTAAAAATAAGGTTGTCCTACCTTAAACCTTTGGTTTTCAGTGTAAGGTTGTCCTTAGAACTGATACAGTATCATTCTCTTATATCTAGTTTATTGAGATTGATTTTTAATTCAACATTGTGCTTTATTTCTTTTATTATTCCGCTGTTATATATTTTATTTAACATTACCCTATTCACCCCCCCTCTAGGGCATATAGCTAGGCCCTTTCAAGTTTATCTATTACTAGGTCACCTCCTCTTGATGACTCTAATTATTCATGTTGGAAAGCCAAAATGAGGATTTTTCTAAAATTCTTAGATGAAAGTGTGTGGCAAGCCACTATGATCAATTGAAAACCACCTATGATTGAAGTATTAGGCAGTGATGGAACTAAATCTATGAGAGAAATTGCATTCTACTTATAGACTGCAATTCAGAAAAGTGAAAGCAGTGCTAATATTAAAGCTTTAAATGCTAAAACTTGCGCTCTATCACCTGATGAATTCAAAAGAATTATTTCATGCAATACAGCTAAGCGAGCATGGGATATTCTTAAAATGACATATGAAGGAACTACTATAGTCAAGAAATAAAAAGTTCAAATCTTCACTTCCAGATTTGAGGAAATTCGTATGAAAGAAAATTAAACTTTCATGAACTTCTATACGAAACTAAATAACATAGTAAATTCCATATGGGGTCTAGGAGATGGAATTCTAAAAAGTAAGGTTTGTACAAAAATACTGTTATTCAGGAATTAAGAGATACTGATCTTATGAAGGTTGAGGAGTTAGTTAGTTCTCTTCAAATATATGAGTTAAATTTTAAGGCTCCTAAAGCTAAGTCTAATGCTCTTAAATTTGTTTCAAAAGAAAATAGTTCTAATTTTGATTTTGAAGAAAATGAAGATGATATGGCGATGTCAACTAAGAAATTTTATAGAAATTTCAAAAATAAAAAAAAAAAGATCATATTTTCAAAAATCAACTGATAAAAGAAAAGGAAAATTTAATTCCTGAAAATCTAAAACTAAGGACAGTCAATGTTTCAACTGTCATGAATAAGGGCACTTGGTAAATAAATGTCCTAAAAAGGATAGGTAAAATAGAAATGGCATGATAGCTACTTGGGATGAATCATTTAACTCTGAAAGCACTTCTGAGTCTGATGAATCAAAATAAGAAAATGCAAATGCAAATGATGTGAAAGCTCTTATGACTATAGCCAGAGTCACTTCCTCAGATAACTGTAATATATCTAACCATGAAAATCTCAGGAGTGACTCTGAAAATAAAAATGAAGACGATCTTCAAGATACCTACAATGCCTTGTACAGAGAATTGTAAAATTGCCGTTAAATTTATTTCAACCAGAAACGAAATGCATTTGATTTAGGGAAATTTATTCAACGATAACAAAGAAAGCATGAGAGAACAGATATCACAGAGTATTTTATTCAGTCTAAGTTCTTTTACATCCTCATATTTCCCTTAATTCTGAAAATAAAATACAGTGCATTAATACAAAAGAGAAGAAGGCAGTCTGATGGAAATTTTAGCAGCATTTCGACGCTTGTTGATCATATCTCTAGGGGAGATAAGTTGTGCGGGTCTAAAGCCTCGTGTAGACTTAGAACCCTTGATTTGATCCACACTGAGTTGTGTGGGTCTTCCATTCATCCTTCCAATCACATGGATAGGCTCAATAGGTGTGGAGGTCATCTGCCTGAAGGTAGAAGTGCATAAGCCTAGATAGGAAATGTGGAGTGCACAAGGCTTATATTAGAATAAAAGCCATGCATTAGGACAATGTCCCATGAAAAATGGCATAAGAACCATCTGTTAAGACATCTTCCCATAAGAAATGGCGCATGGGGCTTGCTCTAGGACATCAAAAGCTTTCTGTCTAAACAAAGGGGAGAGAGAAGTGGTGCATGGGGCTTCCTCTAGGACATGAAAAGCCTATCTTCAGGACAAGCTCCACATGAAGTGGCGCATGGAGGTTCCTTCAGGATAAATCTCCATAGGAAGTGGCGTAAGGAGGTTTCTTCAGGACAAATCTCCATAGGGAGTGGCGCAAGGAGGTTTCTTCAGGATAAATCTCCATAGGAAGTGGCACACTAGACTTTATCTTAAGACAAGCTCTCCACACAAAGTGGCACAGAAAGCCTTATCTTAGGACAAGCCTTCTATGAGAAGTGGTGCATAGCCTAGCCATCAGGACAAGTGTGCACGCAACACTCTCCTTTTCTCTCCTTAAGTTACGCAGGAGCATGCAACTCTCCTTGGACTTCACAAAATGTGGCGTCTCCACAAAAGTAGCACAACTCACCTCCTTGAGCTGCGCAGGAGTGCACAACTCCCTTTGCACTCCATAAAATGTGGCACATGGAGTCTGGCCTCCATAAAAAGTGGCGCACCTATCCTTGAGTTGTGAAAAAGTGCGCAACTCCTTGCCATCAGGACAACTTCCACTTGATGTGGCAGAACTCATCTTTCACTCAGACAAGAGAGAGAGAGAGAGAAGTAGCACAACACCCTGCTTCCCTCAAAAGGTGGAGTATAACTCCATCTGGTTTCCCATAAAAGATGGCGCAACTCATCTTTTCTCCTTGAGTTACACGGGAGTGCGCAACTCCTTAGCATAACTCCTTCATTGAGTTGAGCGAAAAATGCCCTCCTAGCTTCCATCCATCCAAATGAGGAGTGGGAGGGGTTATTTATAGGCCTCCCAGGCCTTTAAATAGTGGTGATCACCACCACCAATTCCTTCACACAATATCCAACCTCCTTTCTTAGATAATGGTGTCTACTAAGCTCTCCCTTAAATAGCGATGACCACCCACTTCTTCCTTCATATGAGACAACGTCCATCCCTTCTTCTTGCTAAATGACATCTATGCACTCCTCCATATCAGATGATGCCCATCCATTCTTCTATGTTAGATGGCACCTACCCATTCCTTTACATTATTAGATGACATCCATCCATTCTTCTACATCAGAATGTGGAGCGTATAACCTCCTCTATCATAGTGCAACACTTCACAAGGTTTCTATACTATCATAAGTGCACAACCTTGGGAGGGATTTGTATAAAGGAATTCTCCTGCTAGGTATGAGATGAGATTGGAATATTTTTATGCCCTAACAGATGCCCCTTCGATCCTTCTTTGATTAATTTATGAGATAAAATGGAGGATCGACCTTCTTCTACAAAAAAAACCCTTCACTTTAGAGAAGGATTCTTCATGAAATGTAGTCACATAACGGAGAAAAATCACCTGACCGAAGAACCCAATGAATTTACAACTGAAGGATGACTGGATGATCATTCTTGAACAGAAGATAAAATGATTGCTCTCGAATGAAAGACTAAATGATCATGCTCGAACGGAAGGCTGAATGATTGCGCTCGAATGGAAGACTGAATGATTGCACTCTAACAGGAGACTGAATGATTGCGCTCGAACGAAAGACTGAATTCCCCCAGTCAGAAGCATCGAGTGAATGATTCAATAGGGAGGATAATGCGGTAATAAAAGCACTCCATCTTCATAGAACACCTTTCCACAAATAGAGCTACAATTTCATTTTTCACCCCTTCAACTTATTCGCATAACTTTCTCTTCATCGAAACTTGCCACTGTAACAACTGTGGTGATCCATCTTTGAGTAGCATGATCGGAGAACTATTCTTTCAATGTTGCTCTTGCTGCAACAATCTTTTCAATCAACTCCAACAAATCTTTTTTTATGCACTCTGTGGCTAGGGAATTATTCTTTAATGCTGCTCCTACTGCAACAATCTCTTCAATTATATTGTTTATTCATAGTCTGCATAGTTCAACATTTTGAATGGTAATCTTTCCTGCCAAATTAATTGGAATCAGTATCTCAAGATATCATAATTTTTTAATTTAGTTTCATGAAATATTGATAATTGTGAAATAAGTTGAGGGATTTTAGAATAATTGTAATATTCGCAATACGACGATGATTTGGTCATCCCTTCTTTGTGGTTGTCAGAGTGATTTTAGAGATGTCATTTCAGGCTCTAAAAGTTCAAATGCTAAGTCTTTTCTGATTTATACTCCTTAGTATCTCTTCATAGACTGGTTAGGAGTGTATTTCTCTTTGACCTTTGCTAATTCAAAAAAGTAGAGAACGCTCCTTTTCATTTAGTAGATTTTCGGAGGATATAGAAGAAGTTATCGACAATGATTCCATTTGTGAATATTGGATCTCGCTTCATAATTCCCAGCTATAACTCTCCAGTGCATGCTTCTTATTGCTGGATGCGTTGGTGTGCCCAGTAGACTATGCCATACATATTCTTCCACCGCACGTAAGAAATTATCAGAAAGACCAAGGTATAGGATTTCTTTAGATTACACGCCCCCTATTCAGGTATATATTCTTTCGCCGTTTGTAAGAAATTGTCAGAAAGACTGAAGTATAAAATTTCTTTAAAAGATAAGATTTGTGAAGAAAAGCATGTTGTTATTCTTGAAAGATGGATAACACTCAGTGTTCCTTTAAGGAATTTAAAGAATATATATATTCGAGTCATCAAGCCACCTAGAAGAAAATGATGATTCGTTGTTATTTTATTCTCTGCTGCTTTTGAGGATTTTGCAAGATAATATTTCTTCTTCATCAAGAAGATAAGAGATAGAAAGATCCCGTGGCTCTTGTCAGAGGGATAAATATACTACTGTCTACGCACATCTAACTGAACATGACTTAACACGTCTTAACTTAACTGGACTAAACTGGACTAAACTTGACTAGACTTATCTAGACTAAACTTGATTGGACTTTACTAGACTCTCTCACACACCGTTTAGGCTCGTAAGTAGTTGGAGTAATCACAGTTTAAGTAGTTGGAGCAATCACAGTTTAAGCTCATAAGTAGTTAGAGCAGTCACAGTTGAGCAATCACAGTTTAAGCTCGTAAGTAGTTGGAGTAATCATAGTTTAAGCTCATAAGTAGTTGGAGCTGGGTCTTACACGAATGACCACTATAACTCTCTAGAGTTCGTAGGGCTTATCGCGGTGAGGAGTTCATAAAACACGATCCATTAGAGGGGCAAGCTTCTGGGCTAGTGAACTCAATAGGATTTACGCACAGGGTTAGCCACAGTAACTCTCTAAAGTTTGGGGGGGTGCACAAGGCTACCGTGGGGTACCAAATCTAAGGCCGCCAGTCCATCAATGAGGGGTCTCTTACTTTAGAGACTTGTCATCTTGCTTCAGAGACTTGGCCTCATAAGTTACTACTGAAATCAAACTAGGGATCTGGGGAGTCATCCTTCTTCGGAAACTCACTTTTCCTTCGCCTGTAAGGTCAGACCCATTCACAAGGGGTGCTCTCTGGCCGTCCTCGTGACACTGCTAGAAGTTGTACAAACGGCATGAGTCTTACATGACTACTTCGTCAATTTCCCACATGGGTGCACATCAAGCTCTCTACGGGCTTTTTAGGGCCATAGACTTCACTACTATCCAAATAATATATATGTTGCCGATAATGGTAAGTCTTATGTGTAGTTGGCTATATAGGGCTTGGTTGGGCTGCCTTAAATGATAAGATGTCATCGCTGTCATCAACTTTTTATGTGGTTGGCCATATAGTTTTATTCCACTACAAAAAATAGTGAATCAATAATTGATCTTTCGCCATTGCTAATAATGTTCTGTCAATATTCATGTTATATTTAAGATAGTATGTCATCTTGGCAATGATAGTAATTTTGATAAGATAATCTTGTACGAGCAATTGATGACGACAACAATAGTTAATAATTTTGGCGATAATCATCGATGCTTGGCGATTTTGGCGATATCATCGATGCTTTACAACAATCATCAATGCTTCAATCATCAATGCTTGATCTTGACATGTCCGTATAGTTCTTCCATATCGCCATCGCCCATAGTGATAAGCCTTATGTATGTTCGGCTTCATATCGGCATCTTTCTCGCTGTCAGACGTGATAGATCATCATTGTTGTCGCGATTCTTCTGCCACCTATAAATGATGAATTGGCCTTATTGGGATAATGAATCAAAATTAATACACAACATTTGCTGATGATATGAAACAAAATTTTACAGTTAAGATATTATATTAGCTTGAAAATTCTATTGATTTCGAAAACTTTAAATGGTCTTGTGCTAGTAAGATGATGATAATAATAACAACTCTAGCAATTCGACAATAGTCATTGCAGCATTGGTGAGCTTTGGCGATTTGCATTTGGCAATATGGAAATAATCATTAGCGCTTTATATTGACTCACTTGGATTTAATATTCTTTGGAGGCCTGCATTTCATTAATATTCAAAGATAAATATAATAGTAAGAAGAAATACAGAGTTCTTACCTTTGTATGCTTATGTCTGGCCCCTTTTGATTGAGAAGAATTATATCATAAATCTTCTAAATCAAAACTTCATGTACAGTCAAGAATGATATAGTTTGATGAAATGGGCATTGACCGGTATACTTATACCTCGCCCATCTTGATCTACCTCCCGATATTATGTATACTCTTGATATTATACTTCTGATTTTATATTTTTGATATTATACTCCCGATATTATACTTTTGATATTATATATGGGGCATCCTATATAAGGTCGAATTTGCCCCCAGTCTTACGAATGACCACTATCAGTCTTTTCAGCATCAATACCATATTACTTTTTTTGAAGGAGCGATTCTTGACCTTTCTGATCTTGGGTTAATCAACTGATATACTGCTATTCTGGGTGGCACAACTTGCATTTCAATAGAGATAACAACTTCGACTCTATAAACCAAAGAATATGGCATTGTTTTCATAATAGTGTAATGAATAATCCGACAGATCCATAGAGCTTCTTACAACTTCTCGTCCCAGTTGCACTTACTTCCTACAACTGTTTTCTTCAATATTTTTATAATCGTCTTATCGAATGATCCAGCCAACCCATTAGCTAGCAGATAGTAGGGTATCGAGAATGAATGTTGGATATCAAACTTTTGGCATAGTTTCTTCATTCCTCTGTTCTTAAATGCAGTCCCATGATTAATGATGATCTCCAATACTACTGCGCTTTGTAGTATTGTACTTGATAGACTTGTTGACCATGCTTGACAGGATGGTACTACTTGTGAAAGAAGATTGAATGGCATTGTCTGTCTTTGATCACAACTGATCAAGCCTTTCCTGATACTTTTTGTAGTAGTAATCTCGTATTGTCCGATGAAATCTATTGGTTATCCATTAGGTGCGAAGCAAACAACCACGTTAGTCAGGAGAAAAGTCATTGTGGTATACCTATTATTTGAAATAGATATTAATTATTTTGATTAAATAAAAATTGTACTTTGTTTAAGAGATGAAGGGGATGATGTTCCCATCGAGAGTCGCCATTTTGGTGTTTATACAATGCCAAAAAGTGATAAATGTTCTTTGAATATTTTCTAAGTCATCATTGAATAATAATCCCTAGCAGAGTCACCATTTTGTTTCTACTAAAAATAAAATGCATTTGATTTGGGGGAATTTATTCAATGATAACAAAGAAAGCATGAGAGAACAGATGTCACGGAGTATTTTATTCGGTCTGAGTTCTTTTACATCCTCATATTTCCTTTGATTCTGAAAATAAAGTACAGTGCATCAATATAAAAGAGAAGAAGGCAGTCTGATGAAAATTTTAGGCGCATTTCGACACTTTTTGATCATATCTCTGGGTGAGATTGTGCGGGTCGAAATCCTCGTGCAGACTTAGAACCCTTGATTTGATCCACACTAAGTTATGCGAGTCTTCCATTCATCCTTCCAATCAAATGGATAGGCTCAACAGGTGTGGAGGTCATCTGCCTGAAGGTAGAAGTGCATAAGCTTAGACAGGGAATGTGGAGTGCACAAGGCTTATATTAGAATAAAAGCCATGCATTAGGACAATGTCCCATGCAAAATGGCGTAATAGCCATCTGTTAAGACATCTTCCCATAAGAAATGGTGCATGGGGCTTGCTCTAGGACATGAAAAGCCTTCTATCTAGATAAAGAGAAGAGAGAAGTGGCGCATAGAGGTTCCTTCAGGACAAATCTCCATAGGAAGTGGTGCAAGGAGGTTTCTTCATGACAAATCTCCATAGGAAGTGGCCCAAGGAGGTTTCTTCAGGACAAATCTCCATAAAAAGTGGTGCACCAGACTTTGTCTTAAGATAAGCTCTCCACACAAAGTGGCACAGAAAGCCTTGTCTTAGGACAAGCCTTCCATGAGAAGTGGCGCATAGCCTAGCCATCAGGACAAGTGTGCATGCAACAATCTCCCTTTCTCTCCTTGAGTTGTGCGGGAGCGTGCAACTCTCCTTGGACTCCACAAAATGTGACGTCTACACAAAAGCAGCACAACTCACCTTCTTGAGTTGCACAGAAGTGCAAAACTCCCTTTTGCACTCCACAAAATGTGGCGCATGGAGTCTGGCCTGCACAAAAAGTGGCGCACCTCTCCTTGAGCTACATGGAAGCGCGCAACTCCTTCCCATCAGGACAACTTCCACTTGATGTGGTGGAACTCATCTTTCACTTAGACGAGAGAGAGAGAGAGAAGTGGTGCAACACCTTGCTTCCCTCAAAAGGTGGTACACAATCCATCTGGTTTCCCATAAAAGATGGTGCAACTCATCTTTTCTCCTTGAGTTGCGCGGAAGTACACAACTCCTTCATTGAGTTGTGCGAAAAATGCCCTCCTGGTTTCCATCCATCCAAATGAGGAGTTGGGAGGGGGGGTGGTGTGGTATTTATAGGCCTCCCAGGCCTTTAAATAGTGGTGATCACCACCACCTCTTCCTTCACACAATATCCAACCTCCTTTCTTAGAGAATGGTGTCTACCAAGCTCTCCCTTAAATAACAATAACCACCCGCTTCTTCCTTCATATAAGACAACGTCCATCCCTTCTTCTTGCCAAATGACGCCATGCACTCCTCCATATCAGATGACACCCATCCATTCTTCTATATCAGATGACACCTGCCCATTCCTCTACATCAGATGACATCCATCCATTCTTCTACATCAGAATGTGGAGCGTACAACCTCCTCTATCATGGAGAAATGCTTCACAAGGTTTTTATACTGTCATAAGCGCACAACCTTAGGAGGGATCTATACAAAGGAATTCTCCTGCCAGGTATGAGATGAGATTGGAATATTTTTGTGCCCCAACAAAATTAGAAATTCAAAAAGAAAAATATGCTAAACTAAAAGAAGAACTTGAAAACACATTTTAAAAAAAATCTCATTTTTCAGATTGTCTTGAAAAAACAAAATTCGATTTAAATTCGAATCTTCCAAATTGCAAAATCTCAAAACTGAAAATGAAAAACTAAAACTTGAAGTTTATTCCCTTCTGAGCTCAAAGGACATTTGGAAATATGCCATTGGTGACCAAAAGCTTGAAAAATTGTTAACTTCATCGAGACGATGTGGTGACAAATCTGGTCTAGGTTATATTAAAGATAATTCTTTGAAATCTAAGGATTCTGCTCCTATCTTCATAAGAGGAGAATCTTTGAATTCTAAAGGTAAGACTTTAAGAGATTTTAATTGTAATGATTTCAAAAACTCAAAACCCTTTCAAGTTCTTAAAAATAATAATGTCATCTTCTTTAAACATCAAAGGAATAATAAATCTCCCTTAACTAAAAAAATTGTAGACTTGCTTAAAGAGCTTCTAAAATCCAACTTAGATGAAAATGAAGTTTATAGAAAAAGGAGAAATCCTGACTACCAAATGCAGCGAAAATCAAGAGACACTCCTAAACCTAGAATCGTAATGAAATGGGTTCCAATGGTTAAGTGTCTTATTGTCCACATAGCTTTCAAAGTCATTAGACACTCAAAATGGTACCTGGATAGTAGATGCTCAAGACATATGACAGGTGATAAGGCGACATTCATGAATATCAAAGATGTAAATGGCAGCTCAGTTACTTTTGGTGATGGAAGTAACTGGAAAATAATAGGCCAAGGTACTGTACAACTTCCTAACTTACCTCTCTTTGAAAATGTGTTTTATATTAAAGGTTTAAAACATAACCTCTTAAGCATATCTCAAATCTATAATAATAAACATAGTGTGAAATTTTCTGATCATGGATGTTAAATAATGGATGAGAAGGGTAATGCAATATTAAATAGTCGCGAGACCTCTGAAAATTTCTATATTATTGATAACACTTGCTCATCTAACCACTCATGCTACATAGTCCAAACCGACGAGACTGATCTATGGCATAAACATCTTGGACATGTAAACTATAGAGACCTTTATAAGCTGAGAAAAAGAGATCGCTTATGTTGCTTACACAAGCTGAATATGATAGAAAAAGTATGTAGCACATGTCAAATTGGCAAACAGATCAGGAGTAGTCACAAGAAAGTGAACTCATCCATGGCCAAACCTTTAGATCTACTCCACATAGATCTAGTAGGACCAACTAGAATAGAGAGTAGAGGTGGAAAGAAGTATTTTTCTAGTCATTGTTGATGATTACACCAGATATACATGGGTAGACTTTTTAAGAGAGAAATTAAATACTCTTGATGAAGTCAGAAATTTTTTAAAGCATTTTCAGACTAAAAAAGAGATATCTGTGATCAAATTTAGAAGTGATCATCGAAGCGAATTCGAGAATAGAAATTTTGAGAAGTATTGTAATGATCATGGTATATTGCATGAGTTCTCTGCTTCCAAAACACCTTTAAAAAATGGAATTGTTGAGAGGAAGAACAGAGTTTTAAAGGAAATGGCTAGTGTAATGCTAAATAGCAAGAAACTATCAAAAAAATTTATGGGCTGAGGTTGTTAATACTACTTTCCATATTATAAACATATTTATATTAGAAAAGTAAAAAAATAAAATAACTTATGAACTATGGTTTAATAAAAATCTCACTGTTAAATATTTTCAAACTTTTAGAAGTAAATGTTTTATTTTACGTGACCGAAAAAATTTTAAAAAATTTGAAGCAAAGAGTGATGAGAGAATTTTTTGAGGTTATGCTCTAAATAGCCGTGCTTATCAGGTTCTTAATAAAATAACTGGGATGATTTAGGAATCAATAAATGTAGTAATTGATGATCATCAAATCACACCCACTCCAAGTCAAGATGATGATAAAGTCAATATAATTAATATACCTGACTCTTCATCCAAATCAGTTAATAATGAATTAAGATCAGTGAAAGACCATCCAACTGATCAAATACTTAATAACCCTCGTACTGGTATTCAGATAAGAAAATAATTAGAAAATATCTGTAATTATGTTTGCTTCACTTACCAAATTGAACTAGCCAATGTAAATGAAGCACTTGCCGATGAAAGTTGGATAATTTCCATGCAAGAAAAATTAAATCAATTTGTTAAAAATGATATATGGTACTTGGTTTCTAGACCTACTGATAAACATGCAATTGGCACCAAATGATTTTTTAAGAATAAAATTGATGAATTAAGTAATATTATATAAATAAGGCTTGAATGGTTGTACAAGTGTATACTTAGATAGAAGGTATCGATTATGATGAAACCTTTACACTAGTTGCACGCCTTGAATCCATAAGATTATTTATTTCAATTTCATGTCATAAGAAATTCAAAATATATCAAATGGAAGTCAAAAATGCATTTCTAAACGAGGACTTACATGAGAAAGTATATGTTGAAAAACCTAAGGGTTTTAAGGATCCTAAACTTCCAAATCATGTGTACCATCTTAAAAAGACACTTTATGGTTTGAAACAAGCTCCCAGGGCATGGCATAAAAAATTGAATAAATTCTTACTTAGTCATAACTTTATTATAGGCATTATTGATAAAACTGTATTTGTCAAGAAATATAACGATCATGTATTGATAGTTCAGATCTATGTTAATGATATCATTTATGGATCTACATGCACTAACTTATCTATTGAGTTTCCAGATCTAATGAAATCCCGGTTTGAAATGAGTATGGTTGGTGAACTAAACTATTTTCTTAGATTACAAGTTAAACAACTTGAAGATAGTATATTCATCTCACAAACCAAATACGCCTTGAACCTTGTAAAAGGGTTTGGGTTTGAGAATGAAAAAGATTTTGATCCTCCAATGAGTACAACTCTTAAACTATCAAAGGATGAATCAGGTAAAAGTGTAGACTCCCGTCTATATCGAAGTACGATTGACAATCTCTTATACTTAACTATTAGCTGACCTAATATTACTTTTAGTGTTGAAATATGTGCTAGATATCAATCTAATTTTAAAGAATCTCATCTAATTGTTGTTGCAAGTTCTACGAACTTAGGTCTATGGTATCCACATGATACATCTATACAAATGTTGGATATACTAATGCAGATCAAGCAAGAAATATTGATGATAGAAAATCTACCAGTGGTGGATGCTTCTATGTAGGGAATTGTTTAGTTTCATGACTTAGTTAGAATCAAAATTCAGTATCTCTCAATAGTTAAAGCTGAATATATCGCAGTTGGTAATGCCTGCACTTAGCTTATTTGGATGAAAAGAATGTTAGCTAAATATGATATTGTACAAGATATAATGACATTATACTACGATAATTCGAGCGTAATGAATATTTTAAAAAATTAAATCCAACATTCTCATACTAAATATATTGATATTCGATACCATTATATTCGAGAATTAGTTGAAGACAAGAGTAATATGCTAGAATACATTTGAACCGAGAAGCAACTTGTAAACATACTGATCAAACCACTCGATAGGAATAGATTTTTCAATTTAAAGCATGATATTGGTTTGTGTATTATTAATTAATCATCTTGTTTATGCATTTATTTATTTATTTTTATATTAATTCTATGCATAAATTGATAATAATAAAAATTAATAATAAAATTTATGTTAAAAATTCAATTTTTTTTTCTGTTTCTCAACGAGTTGAATACATACTCGACCAGTCGAACCCTCGACAAGTTGAGTACATGCTCGACTGGTCAAGGACGACATGATTTCACCCTAAAAAGGGAAAAAATCACTTTTTCCATTTCATTTCCACCTTCTTCCTCGACTAACCGGTGCCCACTCGACGAACCCAACTTCGAAACTTCCTTTTAAGTGGTTATTTTTCAATTTCCTTCAAGTTTTGGGTTAATCTTTACTAGTCAATCTCATATTTGGGGTTTATTTTTTTTATTTCAAACCCTATTTATAGTGGATTTTGTGTAAAATTCGATCTAGCTTCAATCCATCTACTCTACTTAATTATTTCTTGTGCAAACATTAAATGGAGCATCGTACTAAAGGAACGACAACACACAAGAGCCATGATAGCATGTCCTCTAGGCTGCCTCTAATTAATGTGAGAACCCTAAGGGGCGATGAAGAAGATTCGGAGCAAGTTAGGGATTTTTGCTCAAGAGATATAATTATTAAGCATACTATCGATCTTAATCACATTACACCATTTAAACTTGTTCCTCTTCTTTCCAATATCGGTTGGGATGGCATCCTTAGTTAGGGCGGAACGACTTACCGTTCCATTGCGCAAGCAATGTATGCTTTTATTTATGATGTGTCTTTAGAAGGGCTTACATTTATGATTCAATTCGTAGAAGGGACCTTTACAATAAATCGGTATACTATCTCGACATTGACTGATATTACCGTTGTAGAAAGATGCAATTCCAATTGATAATTTAACTGATAAAATGACTCATTCTGAACAGCAAAATATTACTCATAAATTATGTCATTTTAATGCTGAATAGAAAATGTAATGCTCTTCGTGTTAACTAAATGCATCCAAAATATCAAGTTCTTCATAGCATTTTTACGTATAATGTTTATCGTAGATCGGGGAATAAGTTTGAACTTACTCCCTTTTATGACTCGTGTCCTCCATTCGGTTGCATTTAGTATTCAAGTTTTTCTTCCAACTCTAATATGCTACATTATTATTCAGTTTCTTCTTCATCTTGGTCATGGTTTGATTCCATTTGCTTACCTCATGACATGCATTGCTTTACAGTGTAATGTCACCATTCCTGCATATGAGGCACCAGAGTCAGAATTACCATTTAACAATAATAATTTGAATAAGATGAATATGTAATTTCTTCCTGGCCAACCTGATGAAGAAGAGGAGGAAGCACCTACACCTGAAGACATTTCGACGACATTTTTACTGAACTCGATAAGTCGAATAATCCAGAAGATCCAGACTAGCAACCTTCTCAAGTTGATGATTGTCTTAAATCTTTGGAGGAGATGGTTAATGTTTTGTAGGTCTCTCAGGATAATCTGGTTCAAACTCAAAATCATCAATGAAGTACATGAAAAAGTACATCTGTCACATCCCAAACTCAAAAATCGGATTCATAGGAATCCCGATCGCTGAATCCGGTGCCGACAGCCTCCGTAGTACCCCATTCTCGGCTCCTAGCATTCATATGCCAGATTTTCGATCCTGGGATCCTACAAGGAGGATTGTTTTTTTTACATTTAACTAGTAATAAGCATAACCACAAGTTTACCCAAATCATAAAGGCAACATCATCATCACATATCCACTAATATAATCATTTGAATACAATGCTGAAAGGGAAATATATATGTCAAAATCAAAGCTCCAGAAAATAGCTGTACGCTCCAAGCTCAATGCTGCTGCAACCTAACATCACCTGCACGCATCTATCGTGCATAAGCTTATAGAAAGCTTAGAGGGTGGTGTAAGTGTGTGCACAAGATAAGTGCCAAGTTTTTAATACAATATCATAATCATACAATACCAGAAAGTAATTAATCCATAACCCATACAATGACTGAATAAGCAGAAACATTGATAAGAGTAGGAATTATCAGCTTAAACAGAAATACTGACAAGATTATAATCATGCGATAATAAAATAAGCGAAAGTATGAACAAGTCCATAAGTTAATCAATATCAGAATACGCAATATAGGACAGCTATGCAAATGATGAGTCATAGATAATCAAATGTCGAATGACAAGGATATAATGTAATACACAATTTGAAAGAGCTAACAAATATCATCACTCTCATCTAAGTCACAGGAATACAGAAAAATAACAACCCACAATGCCACACGCCGAAGATGTAATGGAATATGCAGTATATGGTGCTAATAGAATGACCATGCTGGAGTGTGATGTCGGGATGATATTACGTAGTATCGCAGGCTATGGGGTCCATCACAAGGAACCTCTATCCAAACCAGTCACATACCTAAATTTGGATAGTCTGACTCAATGTAGTGAACTCCTGATCTCAGGTTAGTCGCGCGCCCAACCGAAATCCTTGCCATAACGAAGATACACAACAATTAATTGTGCACCACCAGCCCGAGTGGATAGTGAATGGATAAATGAATGAGTATGCAACTCCTACTCAGTAGCCTATCAGCACAGTAGCCTCCTAACCACTGGTAGCTTGTCCAGTGTGGTAGCTCGTCCAGGCCTCAGCCCCGCCCACATCACACTCGCCCACATCAGCGTCCGCCCACATGCGCCCGCCCACATGCACAACAGTGACGAGATGTCATAATATCATGTCAGTCCTCATATCAGTACGGTTCCTCTCTGGAAAAATCACCGGGGTCTATTACACTTCACACCACCTGCCGCCCCAATCAAGCGCACAACTGGGTAAGTGGAAAAGACCTCACTATCCGCCTATCAGTAGTCTGCCAATACCTACCCGGCTCACCGATAGCGGACCCATTCCTCGAGCCAGTCAAACTCAGCCTAGTCATACCTACTCCCTCGGGGGGGTAAGACCGCACCCCCTTCCAACCGACCACGACACAGTAGAGAGCGCAGCCATCTGGTAATCGGCACTCAACGCTCATCTACCCACTCGGTCTAGACGTTGGAGTATCCTTTGGAACCAAGAGGGTGTTTAAAAATTTTCACCCAGGGCCATCTATGGCGGCCCGATGCTTGAACAGATTTTTGGTGTCCTATCTGACATCCACGATATGCCTGTGGAGGCTACGACCCTGATGTCACTAGGGCGTACAGTAATCACAACATAATGCAAGATGCATGAGTCATACAATCCAATCATGCATCAATCCTGCGCATGTCATGCACTCATGTGAGATAATATCCACCTATCAGGGAGTCTCACATCATCCTGCTCAATGACATATGCAATGGTTAATCACATCTCATAACAAACATGCAAATGATGCAAATGGGCATGTATCATGATGTTATGATGTCACATACTCATAAACGGTATCAATAACCAGCGTCGACAATGTGGACTTTTAACCAACATTGCCCCCAAGGAATGGCCCATATAGAATCAAATATATGATGGGCACATGGCCTCACACAAGGGCCAAATATACGAAACAGGTGGGCCCTGGTCATAGGCCTAACACATATCACAATGGACCTTGCCCATAGGCCTCAAACACATCTGGATGGGTCGCACCCATGGGCCTCAGATATATCACAATGGGCCTCAAATATACTTCGCAGGTGAGTCACATACCTAGGTCTAATATACATCAGTATGGGCTACATCACATAGGCCTAATATACATCACTATGGCCACAACTCATGGGCTTTAAATACACAATAGGTGGGCCCTACACATGGGCCTCAAATATATACCACGGGTGAGCCTCAATGGACGGGTCACCAATACAACAGGATGGGCCTAATGACATGGACCCCATAAATATATCGAATAGGCCACACCAATTGGGCCTTACATACATTACAATGGGCCATGACCCATGGGCCTTGCATACATCACAATGGGCCTTACAACATGGGCCTCATATATATTTAAGGTGGGCCTCAACAACGGAGCTCATACACATCAAGGTGGGCCTCAACAACGGGCCTCATACACATCAAGGTGGGCCTCAACAACGGGCCTCATACACATCAAGGTGGGCCTCAACAACAGGCCTCATACACATCAAGGTGGGCCTCAACAACAGGCCTCATACACATCAAGGTGGGCCTCAACAACAGGCCTCATACACATCAAGGTGGGCCTCAACAACGGGCCTCATACACATCAAGGTGCACCTCAACAACGGGCCTCATACACATCAAGGTGGGCCTCAACAACGGGCCTCATACACATCAAGGTGGGCCTCAACAATGGGCCTCATATATGGCCTTAGCAACAAGCCACAAATATATCAAGATGGGCCTAATCAATCATATGGGATAAATTAATTAAATGGCCGATACGATCAGGCTGATCAAATAGACCGATACAAATGGGCTGTGCGTCATGGAGTTATACTAAGCATGTTATAAAGTAATGCCCTATCCTTACAACGCAGCTGGCCTAGACGGCTTGCATACAAAAAGTACAGGCCTACTAATGGGCCCTAAGGAGAGTCGCAATGTGGACATTTAACCAACATTATACTCGCAATGTGGACGTCAAACCAACATTGCTCCCAAGGTGTAGCCCGTAGTGAATAACATTACATAAACTAGGTTGGGATCACACATTGCAATGGACCTTAGGTACACCCCATTGGGCCTTAAATATATCAAATATGCCATGTCATATGGGCCTTTTACTCATCAAATGGGCCACATCAATGGGCCACACCAATGGGCCTTATGTGCATTGCAATGAGTCATAACCCGTGGGCCTTAGATTGCATCAAATGATTCTCGAACCATGGGCCTTATACATATCAAATGGGCCTAATCCCATGGGCTTTAAAATACATCAAATGGGTCCAATCCCATGGACCTTGGAACACATCAAATGGGTCCACTCTATGGGCCTTAAATTACATCAAATGGGCCTAATCCTATGGGCTTTAAAATACATCAAATGGGTCCAATCCCATGGACCTTGGAACACATCAAATGCGTCCACTCTATGGGCCTTAAATTACATCAAATGGGCCTAATCCCATGGGCTTTAAAATACATCAAATGGGTCCAATCTCATGGACCTTGGAACACATCAAATGGGTCCACTCTATGGGCCTTAAATAATTCAACAACTAGCTACATTCATAGACCTAATTAAATTCAACTGTGGTGGGCCTCAAAAGTGCATTCATTAAGCCCAACATTTAAGGAACTAAAGGTATAAATAATTTTCTCTAAGATCTTTATAATATGGTGGGCCCCACTCCTCAAAATTTCAGCCCAAGGCCAGCATAATTATAACATGTTGTTGTCCTAAATTTGGGCACTCTATTGGAGTGGGTCCAAGGCCTCTAAAACTCTAAAAATTTAGGGGTAAGGTCCCTCATCATACATATAATGAGAGGAAACCCAAAAAGGTGGCCCACCATCAGAAGAAATATTTTTGAATTATGGTTTTTTATCAAGACATATTGCTGGACTGCACAGCAAAAAAAATCTGGGAGTCCAACTATCTTGGCCCATTCTTTTAGATACCCAAACGGGGTCACTTGAGGCTGAAATTTTACAGAGTGATACTTCCATAAGTGGGTCACACTCCCACAAAATTTCATAATTTTTAGATATCTCTAAGTATTTTAATTAATTTAAACAATACAGACTGTCCAGAAAAATCAGACAGACCTGGACGTCCCAACGTGGTGGGCCAGTCCGGTCCTCACCATGCTGTGTACAGGGGTCCATTGGCCCTAAAATTTGGTAGGTGGGTTCTAACATAAGTGTACTACACTCCTAAAAATTTTTATAATGTTTGGACATCTGTAAATATTTTAATTCATTTACATAAACCAATCTGTCTTGAAAATCGGACTGATCTGGACACCATATTATAATGGGCCAGTCCCGCCATCACCATGGTGTGTACAGAGGTCCATTGGCCCCAAAATTTTTTAGGTGGGTCCTACCATAAGTAGGTCACCCCCTTGAAAATTTTTATAATTTTTAAACACCCATAGGTATTTTAATAAATTTTAAAAATCCAACTATCCATGGTGGAATGTTGCTGGAACAGTGCATAAAATCCAGACTTTCCACCTCACTTAGACCACACCTTTGGGACCCCAATGAAGGTCAGTTGGGGCTGAAATTTGGGGGATATCAAGATGAGATCCTCACCTTTTAGAAAAGTATATTTAATAGGTATGAATAGTCCCCCAAACAGTCCCAAAATCTGGTCCAAAAACAACCAGAAACTGTCCAGAAATTTCTGGACGGCAACATGTACTTAGATAAAATTTATTATATAAGTTAAATAAAAAGGTAAATACATTAATGGCCCATACACATCAGGAAATAAAATGAGAGAAAAGAGAGATAGAAGGACAATCTGGCCATAGGGAAAGGGGCTCCGCCACTATTGAGCCCTCCTAAGATCAATCACACCCGCACATCATACCTAGATCTACATTTACAACATGGATCTTTCACATACATGGCCTATAATTAAAATACATGGTGAGGATGCCATCCTCACCATGGTTATAAGGTCTAGATGACCCAAACATAATATGATATGAAATAAAACTACCATGATGGGGCCCATAGAGAAAGGCCCCATGCATGGATCATGCATGCATAAGGTAGGCCATTAGGCCACAACCATGGGATTGTGTGGGATCTCCACCATTGATTGGTGGGTCCTACACTTCCCTCATGAAAGAAATAAAACATCTAGGCTATAGAAATTAGATTTTTTACATCTAGAGGAGCACCCACCGTTTGATCTTCTTGCTCCTATGAGTTCCTTAGCATCTTAGCTTTGATTCCAATTGAGCAGATGGGGAATGGATGGCTAGGATGGGAGATCATGGGGTAGGAAAGTGGGCCATACTTGAAGTTTTGAAAGAGAGGGAGAAGCTTGAAGAATTCTCATACGTATGGGATTTCTCTCCTTAGATTTTTTTGAGTATGAAAATGAGAAAGAGAGAGAGAGAGAGAGAGAGAGAGAGAGAGAGAGAGAGAGTTGTAAAGGGAGAGAGAGATGGGTGATGGATGTGGTGAGTGATGGGTGTAAAAAAATCTTGACTTTTGTGG
Organism: Magnolia kwangsiensis; assembly: GCA_037074715.1. NCBI lineage: Eukaryota > Viridiplantae > Streptophyta > Magnoliopsida > Magnoliales > Magnoliaceae > Magnolia > Magnolia kwangsiensis. The sequence goes on along the minus strand of CM073587.1, from coordinate 17,865,762 downwards.
CCATTTGTGTAAGAAAAGCATGGGTGGTGTAAGAACTTTTTGACTTAGCTTTTGGTGTAAGAGAGGTATGGGCTTGTAAGAGATTTTTGACTTTTGTAGTTGCTTGGGAATGGGTGAAAGGTGATGTGTACTTGACATGTACTTGACATGTGATGGATTGATGGATTGATGGATTGATGGGATTGATGTGACACCTCATAAAGATTCTCTTGGTTTTCGCAACGCGCGGCATTTTCTTCGCACCGAACATTGGCCCACATCTCTTGACCAGGGTATCGCCTCGGCACGCAAGTCGCAGCATCGGAACCACAATGACGGTGCGGTCTCTATGGTAAAGGTCTTGGGTTGAGTCAATACGGGTTGACGGCATACGAATCAGGGTCGCACGTAAATATTGGTTAAGGGTCGAAGGTTGCCGAAATTCTACCGGTAAGACCGCGGAAGTCTATGAAACGGTACGGTCTAGAATACGGGGCTTACAACATCCATTGTATCACTAGGAGTTTGCACCAGTTTGACCCTTCTATGATGCTCCTTCATCATTTGGATCTTATTGAGATCATTTCATTTTAATTCTTATATTTATGGGGCTGTAAAACTTAAACTTTATTTGTTTTCTTGGATGATTTCTTCACACACTCCTAAACTCTTTGGATGTTATTTCCCTAACTTTAACAATTTCACATGCTAATTTACATTCTCCTTGCTATATTTATTGCTTATTTCTTCTTTTGTGGTTATTAATTCATTAAATATCTCATTTACTTGATAGATAAACTATTCCTTACCTTGTCAACTTGTAAGAAAAAGGGGGAGAGGGTTAGTTATTACTTGAAGAATGGCATGTTTTGAATATATGATATGATATATGAATGATACATAAATGCTTGGAGAATTAATGAATGATATGGAATGGAATGCTTTGGAATGGAATGTTTTATGTCATAATATAGGGGAAGTACAAATTGAGGGGGAGTAGTAAAATCTTCAATAATCTTCCACAACATGAGTACAAGAGTACAAAACTTCATTCTGATAAACGTAATAATAAGTGTTTTGTCACGAAATTGACAAAGGGGGAGATTGTAAGTGCTATAATGTTTAAAGCACACTTTACACTTTGTTCGTCAAATTTCATTTAGTCAAAACATCTTATCAAGTGATCTTTAAGTATGATTCAAGATCAAGGTCTAGATCAAGCTCAAGATAAATTTGAAGGTCAAGCTCGAAAGATAACATGTAGTCAACATGAAGTCAAGTTCTAGTAATGTTCTAGTAGAATATCAAGCTCCTTAGAGAATCTCAAGTCTCTAATCTACTTTAAGACAATGAAGTTCAGTCCATAAAAGTATTATAAACCCTAGAAAGACCTTAGGTTTAGGTGCTTTCAAAATATATTTAAAATTGGGTTTTTATGCTTGTATTTGGTTGAGTTTCAACCAACCTAAGGTCTAGCTCGACCGACCTAAGATTTTCTTGACCAGTCCTAATACAAATCAAAGTGAAATAGAAATTCTTTTGCACCTTTGACTAGTCGAGTTGTCTCCTCGACCAGTCGACAGACACTCTTCAACCAGTTGAGAGTTTCTCAGCTCGAAGTCTAGGAACTAAATCAGTTTGGATTTTCGCATCCTCGATCAATCGAAGACCACCTTTGACCAATCAAGTAGGGCCTTCAACTAGTCAAAGATTCATTAGATCTTATCCTACTCAAATATGAAAATTCATTGGAACTAAATCTGGTGCTTGGGCCAGTCGAAGATTGCCTTAGGCCAGAAGAAGGAACAACTTTTTTGCCTATAAATTGAGGTCCTTTCTCAATCCAAAAATGCATTCAAGTCTATCAAAATCCTTCTGCAAGAGAGAAAAAAAGCCTCAGTTATTATCAAGGTATTAAACGGTATGTAAGTGCAGTGATGTATAAAGCACCCTTAGTTGTCAAATTTTGGTGAGACAAAACAGTTTAGAGTGAGACTTGTTCATGTGATGAAAAGTTCACCTTCAAGTGAAACAAGATGGAAAGTTCACCTTCAAGATCATCATACGAAGTTTGAAAGTGTAAGATGAAGATAATACTACAAGTTTGAGATCTACTTCTACTTAAAGTTCAAAATCAAGCTATTATTTCAAGTCTACTTCAATAGAAGTTCTACTAAGCACTACTGAAGATTCGAGTAGTAATTTTAATGTATATATTTCAATGTTCAATAATTTCAGGTATAACTGACCCTAGAAAGATCCTAGACTTAGGTCCTTTCATATGATAATCATACATAGGTTTTTATACTTTGGTTAGGCTTAAATTTGACTAGTCCAAGCTATGCTTTGACCAGTCCAAGAAATGCTTCGACCAATGCCAGATTCAAACTCAAATTTGGAGTTTTTCTGGAAGTTCTTCGACTAGTCGAGCACTATGCTCGACCAATGTGGACACTCACTCAACCAGTCGTGGGGAGCTCGACTTAAATTCCAACAACCTAATTCATGCTCCCTCGACCAATCGAGCAAGCCACTCGACCAGTTGAAGGTCAGTTTTATCCGATCACACCAAAAAATTTAAAATTTGGTTGATTATTAGACCAGTCGAAGGAACCATTTTTTAGCCTATAAATAGAGGTATTTTCTCATTCTAATTCATTCAGAAAAGCCACAAGAAGCCTCCACATTGAGAGAGAAAATTCTCCATCATTATCAAGCTATAATCCAGTAATTTTAGATCTTTTTATAGCTTATTTATTTTTATAATTCCTTGATCTCTAGTTTGTGAATCTGATATTTTAAAAGGGAGTTTTTACTCTACTTTGTGAGATCTAAGGAATTCAAAATAAGTAACCCAAGGTTCGAGTTAATTTAAAATATGTTTAGAACCTAGAACTCTTGATTATGTTTATCGTACATTGAACATCTATACATCAAGAAAAGCGATTCTACGGACTGCATCAAATAGCGTCGTCAGAAGAAGATAAGTACCCTTTGCTTATTTGTTTTTACTTTTTGAGATATCCAAAAAATCTCTGTATTGGTTTTGACTGAGATAAGTCAGAAAATCTCAGCACGGGGTTTTGATTATGATAGCCCATTTGAAATCACAACTGTATAGGTTTTAAGGTGAAGTTGAGAAAACCTTGATTATTAGTGAACATCAATATCATGTTGGTTGTGATTAATGGGAGTGGAGTAGGTGTGGCTGTTTGAGAATAGTTGGTGTACACACCAAGACACTATAACTCCTGGTGTTTTGTGGTGGATGATGTATGTGATGTATGTGCATTGAATAATTGTAATTTTTTCATGTACATGTGGTGAATGCTTGTAATAGATAGCTTCATTCCTTTGCCTCTTATTTTAGTTTGCGCTCTTGATCCTTACTGCGTTCAAGAAATCAGGTTGTCCTGCCTAAAACATTTATTTTTAGTGTAAGGTTTTCCTTTGAATAAGGTTTGAATCAATTTCTCAATACTATTACAATTGAGATCTCTAATTGTTTTAGATTTATTTAATATTTCAGTTCATTATTTTTTTAATTTAGCATAGTCCTATTCACCCCCTATGACTGAGAGCTCACCCTTTTCATGGTATTTATAAATTATTTTTTAGCTTTTTTGTTTAATTCCTTAATCTCAAACTCTGTCATTCTGATTCTAAAAAGAGAGTGAATACTCTTCTTATTGAGATTTAAAGGAATTAATACAAGTAGCCATTGGTTTAAATTTAATTAAAATCAATAGAACTTTGGACCTTTTCTATCAGACTGAACATTGAACATTCGACATTCAAGAAAAGCGGTTCTTCAACTATAGCTTCTTCTACGATGAAGCTAAGTATACATTTACTTTTTGTATTTAGTTTTTCTGAGATAGCTAGAAAATCCTAATGTTGGTTTTTCTAAGATAAGATAAAAAATCTCAATGAGGGGTTTCTTTGTTTGTGATATCTCAGTAAAATCACAATTGTATCAGGTTTTAAGGTGACCCTATGAAAACCTTATTCATAGTGAAAGTGAAGATTACGTGGATAGTAATTTTAGGAGTGGAGTAGATGTGGCTGTTTAAGAACAGTTGTTCACACACTGAACCACTATAATTCTTTGTGTTGTGGTGAATTCTTTTATTATTTTTGTGGTGAATGGTTGTAATTTCATTTTAGTACTAGTGGTAAATGTTTCTAATAATAGTTTTATTTACTCTTGCTCAGTTTGAAATTTTGATTCTTATCACATTCATGAAATAAGTTTGTCCTACCTAAACTTGCTTGGGTAAAGGTTATCCTACGAATTAGTTTAAATCAACGTTTCAATACTATTACAATTGAGATTTCTGATTTGTTTACTTATTCAGTACTTTATTCGATTATTTGGCATATTCATATTCACCCCCCCTTATAGGACTTCTTAAGCTCTCCTTTTCAACCTGTCTAACCTAAATGTCCTATTATGTTCTTTATTATAGATTAGATCATCATCGGAGAAGGTAACAATGAACATGCAATCATTTTCTTTCATTATTTTGGGCACATCTAGCCTTGCTAATTTTGTACTTTCCATTTCAACGAGTAATACCTCCTTGATACTATTATTGGACAGATCTTGAATCAACGTTTGTATGAAATTCTTTGACAGTCGTAACGTGTCATATATGCTTAAGTTAGTAAGGATGCCCTTCAGATGATTCAAGACGTCATAGGTTACTTTTTTAACTTTATTCTTCCATTCCTTTTCATTATTGGATAATATTTTAGACACTTCTCCTTGCATTATTTCAGGCCCCTGCTTTCGAAGCAGGATTGTTATCTTTTTTTTTTCCTAAATGTAGCGTGATTATCGCTGATTTACATGCATCTGTCTGCGGTATTCTGGTCGATTCGTCGAAAGATTTGATGATGATTGTATTGCAACTTTCTCTCATCTTTCTTTTATAGTATTCATGTGGCATGCACTGTTCATGTTTATTTTCTTCATATTCTACCCTCTTGTGTGCAATGTTTTAGACACATAATATATTCACAACTGCTTTTCTATTTCTTTCTTTCACTTTTCCTATTATGATTTCGCCAATGTTTATCATTCTGTACAATATATTATTCAGAGTGAAGAAATTTTCTGTTAGGTGTGCCAACAAAAGATGATAATGGTAGTAATTCTTTTCTTTCGTCTTCTCAAATTCCTCCGGACGTTTCGATGGAGGCAATTCTATCATTTTGGTGGTTAGTAATTGGTTCATCATTGGGATAACGTCTTCTTTTTCAAACGCATGTCTTCTTTTTCAAACACATATCCTTCATGAGAATCGTATGATCGAGGTCGTTTGTCATTTACTTGGCCTTTGTAATGATATCCCTTTTCTTTTCTTGATCAATGACATTTTCTATTAACTTGCTCAGCCCTCTTTGGCTTGTTTCAATCTGAAATGCAAGAATCCTCTTAGTCATCATATCAAGTGCATGGGCTTTCGTGGTGAGATCATGAAAAGTATGTATGTCGGCACTTGTCAAGCTGAACACAATTCATGTTTCCATTTAATTTATGCATATTTTTACTTGTTCTTTCCCTTCAGGTAATTGTCTACTTGATGCCCCCAGTGTCTTCCACCAATCGATGAACTTTTCTACTAGTTCATTTTTTCTTTATTGTATAGAAGCTAACTTGGTGATGTTAACATCTCGATCAGATGAGAAGAAATTTTTCATGAAAGCGTCTTGCATCTGCTCCCAAGTACATATAGATTCTGAAGTTAAACTGGAGTACCATTGGCATGCTTTACCTGTAAATGAATATCCAAACAACCGTAGGCAATATTACGGAACTGTGGAAAAATTACCCATGGTTATGAAAAAATGCATGAGGTGCTCTTCTGGAGATCCATCTATGTTGAATTTTTGAAAGTCCGGATACTTAAAATTTGCAAGGAATGGCACATCCTCTACCTCTCAAGGATATGGTGTTCTAAATCTGAATCTTCCTGGATGTTCCTGCTCCCTTTCGGTTCCGATGACCTATGTTATTACCTACCATATCTCATCTTTTGTTATTACCCTTACTGCGAGAGCCGATCCATGTGACCCTATTCTTGGTGGTTGTGAACCTTCTGGCTATTGCTCGTGGCCATTTATAGTGGCCATCACAGGAGGAGCCATGACTTGGGTAACATTGTGAACAAGAGTAGCAAGTGCTTCTCGGAGGCTTCTGCATTCCTCCATTAAAGCTGTTTGTGCACAAGCCATTTCAGCTATGCATTCGTCTGTAGATAGTAATGGATTTTGACTTGTCTCTGCCATGCATACAATAACTTCTCCGCTCCCTCATTGTGTTGTTGTTGGAGTAGGGCAGGGGTATGTTTTCATGGGAGGACTTGATAGGAAAGAACTCCTATTGGATCCTTTAATGCTTTCATAAGATCCTGACGATCTTGGCGCAACAACTTGCAGAGACATCGTTTGCAATGGTGTGGTGAATTTCGGAGAAAACAATTCATTTTCCACGGGCGACTTGCATTATTCCTTTTTGGTACATCGAGTGGCTACAATCGGGAGGGATAGAAAGTCTTGCGGAGTGAAGGAGCTAGAAGATCTTCCTAGGTATAGAAGAGGTGGAGCAAGTGTGGGGTTCCACTTCACAGTATTGCGTGTAATCAGTCCCTTGATCATCCGTAACAGAGCTGAATTAACCACTACACGAGATTGGGTCTTTAATTTCTTTGGAGGCACCACGATCCACTCTTCATCATTATCTTGAGTTATTGGTGATGCGGAAATCACTCCAGTCATAGCTTGTGGTGCATTATTTATGGTCAAAACTGACTAGTTCTTTCGATTTAGAGATTTATCATGAGCATACTCAACGACAAATCCGATTGATGGGAAGTAGAAAACTGTTTTATCGAGAGAAGTGGCCATTATGATCATATAAAAATACAATTCCTGTGAAAGACAATAATGTATTAATAATAGGGATTTGAATATATTTACACTTTATTTTGGAGATGAAGGGGAGGATGTTCTCGTTGAGAGTCGCCATTTTGGCGTTAGTATGATGCCAAACAATGATTACAAATTTCTAAATAATTTTTAAGTTAATATTGAATAAGATATCCCTAGTGGAGTTGTCATTTTGTTTCAATAAGAAACGAATGTATTTTGATAAGGGATTATTATTCAATAATTAACAAAGAAAGAATGAGAGAACAATTATCATGAAATGTTTTATTGATTCTAGAATTCATTTACATCCTCATATTTCCCTTGATTCCAAAATAAAGTATACAGTTATAAAAACATAATAATCAAATATATTTGAATATCAATTTCAGTAGTATTTTGATTTGTGGCATGATCTTCCGAATGCAGAAACTGTTGTGCAAAAATGATGTGTCGCAAATGATATCTCATTGTCGATCTTTTTTATCCTTCAAAAGTTCCTTTTCTTTCAAATCAGCCAAACTCTTGGAAGAATCACAAAGGTACAAATCATGAATAAGAGGTCATAATGCATGCAACAACCTTGTTACACACCATATGATGAATACTAGGTCCACCGTTGTGCAGCCACCCTGTTGCGCACCGCGCAACATGTATCCTCCAATACCTTACAAATTTTGGAGAACTTTCTAGTCTTTTGCTAGCTCCTAGGGTCTTTGTATGTTGCAAATGAAGAGAGAGGAGGGGTATTTATAGGCAACCCCATGTGTGAGCCCTAATTTTTGCACAACAACTCCTTGTGCGAATCTCAAAACCCATTGCAGCCCGCGCAATGGTCCACCATCAGCACCCTGATTTACAATCAAGACATCTCCATTGCATGAGGTGCAATGGACTATTATTAATACTTTGTTGCCTGCCGTGCAACTAAAGCACATTAATTCTTAATTGCTTCCTGTTTTCTCCTTAAATTTATGCTCCAACAGTTGGTCTGAGATGAAATTTTCCTCATGCATTCCTCTTATATTTATTGTTTTAATCTGGTCATTTAGATCCTTTTCATGTTTTGACACTTTCCATAACCGTTCGTGACACTTGAATTCCTTTGTTTCCTCCTTTGTCATCTGTCCTGTAACCATGTCTCCATGATTGCTTCTTCATCAGCCACTTAAGTATTGATGTGGCACTGTCTGATATGTTCTAACTGTTGTTTGCTAAGAATTCTCTCCAAATCTCATAATACATTATGCGGATTTTTTATAAATTATACGTAATCTACTCTAATTGGCTCTATAGAGGGATGACAATAATGGAGATGAATATTTTCCCCCATGTCGCTTCGCCTTTGGAAAAAGGTGAAAGCGACGTGTGATCCCTCATTAATACAACATTGATTGTTTACACGTGGCAGTGAGTCGATAACCATATTCGGTCGATTCAGTGTAACATGTTAGTGATGGTTGCACTTTATCAAAATATGGGACAAACCCTACATTAACATGTATTCTTACATCATTTCCAACAAAATTGTAATGATGCCATAACAAATACTTCCTTCCCTCGGCTGATATAAACCTCATTTCAAATTCTTTTTCATTCTACACTTTCAGGTCTTACTCTTTCTTCTAAACTAATCCGAATTTGAAATCTCTCTTAAGTAATGGTTTCCTTTTCATCTTTCGCCTCATCGTTCCATCAAAATGATCTATTTATAGTGATGGATGCACTTGCTAATAAGTGCATCGATGACACAGTCTTGCAATCGCCCATCGATGATTATTACTGCATGGGTCTGACATTCACCCCATCAACAAAAGTTGAGGAAGTTAGCATGATGGATCCCTTGTTTCCTCTCTACCCTGATGAGACACTACTGATGCAGTTTGATTCTGTCCCCGATCCTACCAATGCCTTAAAGAATCCTCGATCATGGGCGAAACCACTCCCAGAATGGGATACATGGTTTGCGTGTGTCTCATCCCAACACGAGGCATCATGGAGAGCATCAGGCATCTATGAGTGTATCAAGCTCTCTATTTTTTATTATCCATCAGATCCAGCTCTTCTCCTTGTAGCTTCAACCTTCTGGAGCTCCTCGACCAACATATTTTTCTTCAATTGTGGCCTTATGAGTCCAACTATTTTTTATATTACAGCTTTAAGCCAGCTTCTCCCCTTTGTTGAAGTCATTTATCCCAGTTTCACATAGAAGAACAACAAGCACTTCTCGAACATGGCCGGCAAAGCCTATTCTCATTCCATACAATCCTACCGCGACAATAATAAACTAGTCAATTATGAAAAACACACTTCTTTTTGTTGATTTGGATCTGCCACCACTTGCTTTACATGAATGCCTTGTAAATAACCACCAAGTACATTTCTCTAGTCGAGGCCCTTGCCCAAGGTTGAAAGCTTGCCTTGGTTTTTTATGTACTCAACCATTTGTATAGAGGGATCTATGAAGTCATCACCAAGGGTTTGTATCTGTAACACCCCAGATTTTTCCAACCTGGAGTTAGACGTCCTTAGGCAATGGGTCAACCATAACACTCTCAAAGCTCAATCCCAAAGCTAAAGAAATCACTTTTCAATCCATTTCCTTTAAAACTCACCTTTCACCACCTCATTCTTCAAATTTCTCCAAGTACTTTCATATTAGACACGACTCCTCAAGTTTAAATAGTAAATAACACCAATCCTAGGGTATTAATGATGAAGAACAATACCGAAGCTAAAAATTATAGTGAATAGTAAATAAATGGGTAAAATGGGTTTCGACCTTTTGAAATCTAACAAAATAGATAAGTTAGGTGGATATATTAGCGTCTCCTATCCCAAAATCATATGCTATACGCCGCAGAAATTCATTTCGATTTAAAAACTGGCCCCGAAACGCCCCAAACGGAGTCATGGGCCTATCTAGGCTAAAAGACAATGAACCAGGGTGGGTCCCATATATTTTTAGGACCTAGGGGACAGGGGGACCACGCCCCATGTGGCCGGCATCGTCGGTTTGCAGTTTGACCTACGAGGACCTCACAGGTTCGGCGAGGGCTTGCCGTACAGTGGGCCCCACTCGGGCCGGCCTTCGGGCCAGAGGTGTTTGGGGGTTAGGTTAGCCCCCTGGTATGTGGGCCGTCCGTTAAAACCTCCCTGATCAGGTACTTCCTTCACAAAGTGACCCTCCAAGCTCTCCTTTCTCTCCCAAACATCTGATTTTTGGCAAAATCCACCCCTCCAAACTCTTCCTTCTTCCGTTTCCAAACACCCTCGCTCCACCCTTCAAATCTCATCTCAAAAAAAAAATCAATAAAGGCTACTTCCTTTAGAAATCCAACGAGAATCAACTAGCTCTGCACTAGATGATCTGTGAAATTCTCACCAATCACTTTCAATACGATCTGCTAGAGTTAAAATGTATAGGATAGGTGACGCTACAATACCGTAAAACCTAGGATCAAACTCTATTCCCGTTTTCTCTCGGGAGCAACTTGGAACTTTGTATCGACTCTGGACCGCACGTCAGAAGTCCAATTACCCCGAACTTAGACAATCCTGACCGCCTAGTTGGACTTGACAATCACCTCAAAAATCAAGTCCAGATGATGTCCCACGACGATTTCCTAGAGTCCAGAGTGAAGAGCGTGAGAAATGTTAGAAATTAATATAATTTATGAAATCTGGCACGTGTCACTTGCGCGACATTTTCTAAGCGTTCTAACCGTCAGAATTTGATCAAAATTTACCCTCGGATCAGGATAGGTGGCCCTTACATGTCAACGCACTTGTGGCCCTGATCGAGTACCGGTAGCTGTTGAACTGAAACTGGTCCGCCACGTGCGATCTGGGAACACTACCGGACTGAAAACTTTATGTGAACAAGATCCAGTATCTATGAGCTTAAGTCCGACAGCATTCGGCCAGGGGACCTCCAGAAATGCTCCGTTGAGACGGAATAGTCCGTATTTGGACATAAAATAAGTATACTTTGGCCCCAATTCTATTTTCATCGCTTTTGGACTTATAAAAAGGGCTTAAACCCTTACTCTTTGATTCCATACGAATTTGGAGAGAGAAGAGAGAAAAGAGAGGGAGAAAGAGAGAGAAAGGGAGGGAGATTTTGGAGCTCTCTCCTGGGATTCTTCCCTACTGCTCCATGTTCCATAGCCGCCGCTTCTGCACTGCCATTCCGATGTTTTCAGGTCCATTCTTAGGTAAGAAATCCTAACCCTAACCTGATTTGAAGCTTAGAATAGTTGTAGTGTTGGTATAGCTAACCTGTTTCATGTCATAGGTACCGTACCCGCCGTTGACGAAGACTTATCGTCTGAATCAACTCCGTTTCACAATTTATGGTTTAAGATGAGGATTTTAGACGCTTTGATGGACTGATTTCAAAGATTTCAATGTCGTTTAATAGTAGATTATCGAAGAGAACGTTGTTTGACATGTAGAACATGCTGTCCGTTTTTCATTTCGACCGCGTACGAGAAATATGAGATTTAGGATATTTTAGGTATTTGTAAGAAATACTGTATACGTACGTATTTTTCCAACATGATTGCCATGGGTCTTTGCCGTGTATTTATACTAGTTATGGATGTATGATCTGTTTGGCGAAGAGATTCGCCCTAATGCACATATTGGCCGACATATGCTATGCAGACTAATGTGTGGAGACTAAGTGTTTGTTGAAATGGCTAAATCAATATGATTTATGCCTGGCATATGTTTTGAATGTAAGAACATGATTGTGTGTACTAGACAACTCCTGGATATAAGGATTTGTCATATTATATGTTGAAATCAACATACGTCAAGTACGTTTGAATTGTGCGGACTAAGTGTTTGTATAAATGTCTGTATTAGTAAGTATTGAGTAAGTGGTGTTGTAGATTAGCGTTGAGAATGGATTCTCAACTAATTTAATGATGCACATGATTTCCTCTATACTTGTTGTATTTGAATTGGTTACCTTATGAGTGAAATACTCGTGTTTGGTTAACTGCTTATGATGTATGTTACAACATGCTGATAACATGCTGGAATTTCTTGTATTTCAATTCTGCCTCTCTCATCTGATTACTATTTCATATTACATGTGTTTGGGGCTCTACGTTAGTCCAGGCAGTCGGTAATGGATTAAATTCGTGGTTGGCTTCTATTTGCCACGAAGGACGCGTCGATGAACGCGAGTCGTGTTTTGAGTTGGCGGAAGTGGTTAGGACACACAAAGTGTTTCATGCACTTTATGTCGTTCGACTTGAGATGCGCTCGTACTAGTCGAGCCCGTCAAATAACCCGACTAGCCATTGTATGTTCACCCTATATGAGTCATAACTGCTTGAACCTAGGGTACTGAACTTACCATTGGAAACCCTGTTAATCATGGTACCTTGATCCATAAAGACTCATGAGCCGGGCATGGTGGAATGGGACACCGTGGTCGAGCTGTCGGCCTACACTAGGGCCACAAACCTCTCCGTAATGACCAGTGAGCACCTATGACTCGTGAGCAGATTATGTTGGTATGGGACACTATATTCTTGCTGTCGGCCTACAGTGATCAGGTGACGAGCCCTTTGTAGTGACCGCGAGCGTATTCTGAGTCTACGGGAGGCGACGACCCTTTTGTAGCGATGAGAGTACATTAGGTGATGGGAGAGCGGTGCAACGAGTGCGAGCAACAGCCCTGACAGCCCTTGCAGCGACCTATAAATATAACATCGTATGAGATTACTAGGAGTGACGACCCTAGACATGATCTGTGTTGGGATTGATATAAGGAAGGTACCTTAGTTTTCCAATCTTGATGTATTAAAAGGACTAATAACAACCCGGTAATCATTACTCATATCGCATTGCATGTGCCTGGAAGATGTGGAGCACTGCGGGAAGAAAGTATGCCGCAGGCATAAGATGGTGTCGCATGAGGGAGTATGTCGGTGAGGGCATCCATCATGTCATCTCATGCTTACATTAATAATAGTATCTAGGAATGTTTGATTGTCTGCTTTACTATTATCGCGTGATTGATTTGATAACATGATAATCTTTGCTCTATTATTCCTTGAGTTGATCACTCACTCCCACGTTATGGGACGGTGTTTCTGGACACCCTTCAGACCCGGTTGTAGTTGCAGATGATGGCGCTGCTTGTGAAGCGGAGCCAGACTTGTATGATGATGAGGAGGACTTCTCCTCCATGTTCTGATCGACGGGATTACAGGGAGGTTGATTAGACGCCTTGACACTTGTCATTTTATATTTTTGGAGCACTCATGTATATTCTTTTCTTTTCATTTTTGGAGTATACATGTATTTAATTAACCTGGTAACATGTTCACACTCTGGATACTTACAATCAATTATATATTTTATGTATTTATCACAGTCTTCCGCTTGCTGATTTAACTGTCTCTGGAGTATGATATGCTGTTTTGGCTTAGTCTCAATCTTGTTTAATGCCATTCTACAGACAACATGCATTTATCATTATCTATGTTGCATAAGTGACGTTCTGGAACTCGGGAGTTGGGTTTCTACCTGACCCCCGATTTTCAAGGTATTACAGATGGTATCAGAGCATGATTTGGATTAAACCGAACCTGGGTTATGGTAACACATCGCACACCTATGCACTTTGACTTAGGAAGGGGGCGATGGAATATAGAAACCATATTAGAATCCCAAGTTTCACCGACGGGCGAGATTAACTACCGAAGAATAGATGCATGTGTAAGGTATTGTCCCTAGATTAGGTGTATCCCATGGTTTCTAACACCATGTTCAGAACGTATATAATTAAAGGTAAATCCCAAGATTCCTTTCAAATTTCACTTAGAAATTCTTCATCTTGGGATTTGGAAATCCCATCTCCTACTTCCCAACACAAGACTCATTTTCTAAAGTCTATGAATCGATTTTAATCCCCTCCCACCCTCCTACCAAATATGTCATTCCTAATCCCAAGGTGGGATTAGCAACGCTATCCATTTAATACAACTTCATACCACTAGCCCAAACAAGCCCTTAGAATTTTGGACCTAGAGTTGGTATTCCTAGATTTAGAAAGATCTGACAGTATAGGAAATCTAATAAATTAATGATGTAAACCCTAAGACCTCCTTAGTTGATATGAGCATATGTGTAGTACTCGAGCGTAGTTATGTTTAGGTTTGGGCAATTCAATATAGACTTAGTTAGTCGGCTTGATTAGGTTGAAGTGAGACCTCATTCTTTCATTGAATCCCCATAATACTTATAGGCTTCTTTAATAACTCTTAGGGAGGTTGTTTGATAAGAAACTATTCACACTTGGAGAGAACTTATAAATCCCTTAGAATTAGTAATAGGTCAAATCAATACACCCCCTTAGAATTGTCTTCCCAAGGACTTATTACATTCAGGAACGCGGAATAAAGGAACTGCATATATAAGCGAAGTATTCGCAGTTTGAATTGACTTCTCAATCCTGGTAGTTACCAATGAATCCAATGCTCTGATCAAGAAGAAGATCGGCATCGGCTAGGATTAAGAACTGATACGATGAATTTTCTATCAGAGTCTAGGTAGAAAGTCTATGTATCCGACTCAGACCTACTACGCAACTTTTCTTCCGTATTGGCCCGACCACTTACAACCAAAAGTTTGTTAATTCGCCCTTGGAAAGTGTTAAGAACATTTTGCCGATAGAGTATAGATATCTTGCCACAAACTCACACCCGACCCTGGAATTAACCACAACACGCAAGAGAAGTCTTAAATTATGCCTTGTTCCGACATACGGATCAGGACATGGATCCTTGAGCCTTTAGAGTAGAAATAATTTTTAAGGGGGGTAGAACCTTATGAGTCCAATCTAGTAAGGTCAGCTAATACAACAGTTGAGTTAGAACTGCGCAGTGAAGCGTGGTTGGCCCTCTCCCCACTGGCACAGGATTGAAAGAAACTGGTCCAGGTTAGACGAAAAGGTAGAAACCCCTAACTCCCACCATGGATATAAATTAAGTCAAGACCTAAATCGAAAATTTCAACCTTTCAGTGATGGGCATTCCCTAAGCTTTGGAGTGAATGGACTATATGGAGTTACTAAAATACACGATTGCAAAGCATTCGCGGCTTGACCCAATTCTCAATCTTGGACGGCTACCAATGGACTCACTGTTTAGCCGAGCAGAAGACCCGGATCCACCAGGGTTAGGAAGGGATACATTGAGCCATATACCCTAGCAAGGTAGATAATCAAAGTATCGGGATCAAGCCCATTACAACCGTTTCACCGTATTGGTCGACCATTGAAAACATATATTTTACTCTAAGTAGATGGGAATCATCGTCAAGACTCTAAATAGATAAAGCAATGAATTGTAGCAAACCATCAGGGTATAAGCAAGAAATAAAGAGTATGATTTTAGGAGGATAGAATAAAATGTGTCAGAGTAGCATAGAGAGTAGACACCCTACCACGCATATAAACTTGAAATTAATAAATCTTAGGCGAACGGAATAATAGGATTTTTACTCATTACCCTTAGCCAATTTTGGGGACGAAATTTTATTTTAAGGGGGTAGATTGTAACACCCCAGATTTTTTTAACCTGGAATTAGACGTTCTTAGGCAATGGGTCAACCATAAAACTCCCAAAGCTCAATCCTAAAGCCAAAGAAATCACTTTTCAATCCATTTCCTTCAAAACTCACCTTTCACCACCTCATTCTTCAAATTTCTCCAAGTACTTTCATATTAGACACGACTCCTCAAGTTTAAATAGTAAAGAATACCAATCCCAGGGTATTAATGATGAAGAACAATACCGAAGCTAAAATTACCGTGAATAGTAAATAAATGGGTAATATGGGTTTCGACCCTTAACCTTTTGGAATCTAACAAAATAGATAGGTTAGTTGGATATATTAGTGTCTCCTACCCCAAAATCATATGCTATATGCCACAGAAATTCATTTTGATTTTCAAACTGGCCCTGAAACGCCCCAAACGGAGTCATGGGCCTATCTAGGCTAAAAGACAATGAACCAGGGTGGGTCCCACATATTTTTGGGACCTAGGGGATAGGGGGACCACGCTCCATGTGGCTGGCATCACCGGTTTGCAGTTTGACCGGCGAGGGCTAGCCGTACAGTGGGCCCCACTCGGGCCGGCCTTCGGGCTGGAGATATTTGGGGGTTAGGGTAACCCCCTGGTATGTGGGCCGTCCGTTAAAACCTCCCCGATCAGGTACTTCCTTCACAAAGTGACCCTCCAAGCTCTCCTTTCTCTCCCAAACATCTGATTTTTGGTGAAAATAACCCCTCCAAACTCTTCCTTCTTTCGTTTCCAAACACCCTCGCTCCACCCTTCAAATCTCATCTCAAACAAAAATCAATAAAGGCTACTTCCTTTAGAAATCCAACAAGAATCAACTAGCTCTGCACTAGATGATCTGTGAAATTCTCACCAATCACTTTCAATATGATCTACTAGAGTCAAAATGTATAGGATAGGTGATGCTACAATACCGTAAAACCTAGGATCAAAATCTATTCCCGTTTGCTCTCGGGAGCAACTTGAAACTTTGTATCGGCTCTGGACTGCACGTCGGAAGTTCGATTACCCCGAACTTAGACAATCCTGACCGCCTAGTTGGACTTGACAATCACCTCAAAAATCAAGTCCAGATGATGTCCCACGACGATTTCCTTGAGTCCAGAGTGAAGAGCGTGAGAAATGTTAAAAATTAATATAATTTATGAAATCTGGCACGTGTCACTTGCTTGACATTTTCTAAGCATTTTGACCATCAGAATTTGATCAAATTTTACTCTCGGATCAGGATAGGTGGCCCTTACATGTCAACACACTTGTGGCCCTGATCGAGTACCGGTAGCCGTTGAACTGAAACCGGTCCGCCACGTGCGATCTGGGAACACTACCAGACTGAAAATGTTATGTGAGCAGGATCCAGTATCCATGAGCTTAAGTCCGACCGTATTCAGCCAGGGGACCTCTAGAAATGCTCCGTTAAGATGGAACAGTGCGTATTTGGACATAAAATAAGTATACTTTGGCCCCAAGTCTATTTTCGTCTCTTTTGGACTTATAAAAAGGGCTTAAACCCTTACTCTTTCATTCCATACGAATTTGGAGAGAGAAGAGAGAAAAGAGAGAGAGAAAGAGAGAGAAAGGGAGGGAGATTTTGGAGCTCTCTCCTGGGATTCTTTCCTGCTGCTCCATGTTCCATATCCGCCGCTTCTGCACTGCCATTCCGATATTTTCAGGTCCATTCTTAGGTAAGAAATCCTAACCCTAACCTGATTTGAAGCTTAGAATAGTTGTAGTGTTGGTATAGCTAACCTGTTTCATGTCATACGTACCGTACCCGTCGTTGACGAAGACTTATTGTCTGAATCAACTCCGTTTCAAAATTTTTGGTTTAAGGTGAGGATTTTAGACATTTTGATTGACTGATTTCAAAGCTTTCAATGTCGTTTAATAGTAGATTATCGAAGAGAACGCTGTTTGACATGTAGAACATGCTGTCCGTTTTTCATTTCTACTGCGTACGGGAAATATGAGATTTAGGGTATTTTAGGTATTTGTAGGAAATACTGTATACGTACGTATTTTGCTGACATGATTTCCATGGGTCTTTGCCGTGTATTTATACTAGTTATGGATGTATGATCTATTTGGCGAAGAGATTCGCCCTAATGCACATATTGGCCGACATATGCTATGCAGACTAATGTGTGCAAACTAAGTGTTTGTTGAAATGGCTAAATCAATATGATTTATGCCTGGCATATGTTTTGAATGTAAGAACATGATTGTGTGTACTAGACAACTCCTGGATATAAGGATCTGTCATATTATATATTGAAATCAACATACGTCAAGTACGTTGGAATTGTGTGGACTAAGTGTTTGTATAAATGTCTGTATTAGTAAGTATTGAGTAAGTGGTGTTGTAGATTAGCGTTGAGAATGGATTCTCAACTAATTTAATGATGCACATGATTTCCTCCATACTTGTTGTATTTGAATTGGTTACCTTATGAGTGAAATACTCGTGTTTGGTTAACTGCTTATGATGTATGTTACAACATGCTGATAACATGCTGGAATTTTTTGTATTTCAATTCTGCCTCTCTCATCTGATTACTGTTTCATATTACATGTGTTTGGGGTTATACGTTAGTCCAGGCAGTCGGTAATGGATTAAATTCGTGGTTGGCTTCTATTTGCCACGAAGGACGCGTCGATGAACGCGAGTCGTGTTTTGAGTTGGCGGAAGTGGTTAGGACACACGAAGTGTTTCATGCACTTCATGTCGTTCGACTTGAGATGCGCTCGTACTAGTCGAGCCCATCAAATAACTCGACTGGCCATTGTATGTTCACCCTATATGAGTCATAACTGCTTGAACCTAGGGTACTGAACTTACCATTGGAAACCCTGTTAACTATGGTACCTTGATCCATAAAGACTCATGAGCCAGGCATGGTGGTATGGGACACCGTGGTCGAGCTGTCGGCCTAAGCTGGTGCCATAAACCTCCTCGTAGTGACCAATGAGTACGTATGACTCGTGAGAAGATTATGGTGGTATGGGACACTATATTCTTGCTGTCGGCCTACAGTGATCAGGTGACGAGCCCTTTGTAGTGAATGCGAGCGTATTCTGAGTCTACGGGAGGCGACGACCCTTCCGTAGCGACGAGAGTACATTAGGCCTGTATTGATAAGGTGATGGGGGAGTGGTGCAATGAGTGCGAGCAACAGCCCCGGCAGCCCTTGCAGTGACCTATAAATTTAACATCGTATGAGATTACTAGGAGTGACGACCATAAACAGGATCTGTGTTGGGATTGATATAAGGAAGGTACCTTAATTTTCCAATCCTGCTGTATGAAAAGGACTAATAACAACCTGATAATCATTACTCATATCGCATTGCATGTTCCTGAAAGATGTGGAGCACTGCGGGAAGAAAGCATACCGCAGGCGTAACATGGTGCCGCATGAGGGAGTATGTCGGTGACGGTATCCATCATGTCATCTCATGCTTGCATTAATAACAGTATCTAGGAATGTTTGATTGTCTGCTTTATTATTATCGCGTGATTGATTTGATAACATGCTAATCTTTGCTTTATTATTCCACTGAGTTGATCACTCACTCCCACATTACGGGACGGTGTTTCCGGACACCCACCAGACTCGGTTGTAGTTGCAGATGATGGCGCTGCTTGTGAAGCGGAGCCGGACTTGTATGATGATGAGGAGGACTTCTCCTCCATATTCTGATCAACGGGATTACAAGGAGGTTGATTAGACGCCTTGACACTTGTCATTTTATATTTTTAGAACACTCATGTATATTCTTTTCTTTCCATTTTTGGAGTATACATGTATTTAATTAACCTGGTAATATGTTCACACTCTGGAGACTTACAATTAATTATATATTTTACGTATTTATCACAGTCTTTCGCTTGCTGATTTAACTATCTCTGGAGTATGATATACTGTTTTGGCTTAGTCTCAATCTTGTTTAATGCCATTCTACAGACAACATGCATTTATCATTATCTATGTTGCATAAGTGATGTTCTGGAACTCAAGAGTTGGGTTTCTACCCGACCCCCGATTTTTCGGATGTTACAGTATCTAGGAGGAGGACCACTATGGCTTCTTCATATGTGGATTTATGAGTATTTTTGTCCTTCTCTTGTACATCACTCCATTCATTTCGTCTATGGCAAGCACATCATCAACTCTCCTCAAGAAATTAACTCCTTTTCGGTGTATATGGATATATTGTTCTTCTCTTAAGGTAAAAGCAGACAGAATCAGTTGTTCATTCCATTCTGGTTGGTTTACTGGCTGATACAAATAGGAGAACGATCATGAGGCATCCCAGACGCATCTGCCTTGGGAGAGCTACATCATTGGCTGAGACCTTCCTTATGGAGGTTCAATCGTGTGTGGAAAGAATGTCAAGGTTGAGATCGAATAGTATTGCCCAAATTTACTTGTTTAACAATTCAGTTTGGTTCAATGTATCCCCTGTTCATTCACCCAAAAGACTTGAAACCAGCCTCCCTTCAATCGGCCGGTTACCGATAAAATTAAACTCTATTAGTCTCTCCATTCTTCTTTTCAAGAGGCCAGTTTGGCTCTTGATCTTCCTTTCTATCTAAATCAACCATAGGCAATGGACATGTTTGTTGCCTAGTGGGAAAGCCATTACCATCGATTGCTAAATCAATCTCTAAAGGATGTACTAGCTCAACTTTCTGCAAAGCTTGAGCCTAAAGGAAAGAAGAGGGCAGAACCCTTATCGGCTAGTACACCAAGCCAAAAAATAAATAAGCCAAACACAAGATCAACCACTCAAACCTCACCAAATGAAGCGGTAGCTGCTCCTTCCAAGCGCCAAAAGATTGTAGTGAGGATCCCTGCTGCTCCAGCAGCTCCACCGATCCACATTTCTTCACCAATTCCAAAGAGGATTCTTGACTTGGGAGCTCTGCTTGGTCCTCCTTTGAAGCCTCTAGTCTTGGTTCTCCAGCGTGGCGACCCATCTCCTCAAACAATAACTGTGGATCAACCGTTACCAATTTCATCAAAGCCATAATGAACACTAGTTACTTCCTTGGCTGAGGCCATATCTTCCTTTGAAAAATACTTCAAAATTAAGTACTGGCTAGGTCTCTCCATCACCGATTACTTAAAAGAAATCTAGGAAGGCTTGAAACGTCACCAAGCGGCTCATTATAACAAATGCTTAAACAAATGCTCACAAGATAGGGAGAACTTATATAATCATGATCTTCCTTTCGATGAAAAATATCTTACTCCTTATCATAACAATTCGCCACCATTCCCTACTTCGAGGCAAGTGCTGGCAATAATTACAAAAAAATTCTCAAACCTTGGACACACAATCCATCACTTACTGTAATGCCCCAGATTTTTGCTAGCTAGGAGTTAGACATCCTTGGATGTTACTTGTCATTTATTGACTTGATTGCATGTCCGTGCATGCATTTACACATGTTTAGCACCAAAATGAGTGATCTTAGATCCACCAAAACCTCCTGACCGAGTGAAATTTGATAATTTTGAAGAACATGAACAGAAAGGTTCGGTTGAACCGAGTGGAACTCGATTGCACCGAGCAAATTGGGGAAGCAATGCTTGGTTGCACTGAGTAAAATTGAGCAACTTAGAAAATACAGATAGCAGGGTTTAATTACACCGAGTGGGGCTCGGTTGAGCCGAGTAACCCTGTTCAGCAATATTTTGTATGTTCGGATTTTGACAGTTTTAATGTACTGAATTAAAAAATTCATATCTATTTTTTTACAACTCTGATTGAGGTGATTCAAAAGCTAGGTTAAATCATCATAATGTAGTTTTTTGAAAAAAATAAATAAATAATAAAAAACTGAAAGGAGGTTAATTTTTTAGATTTTTGGAAACTGTACCAAAATCATTGATTTCAGACACCTGGTACTCCCAGAATTTTTAGAATTTTTTTATAACTTGATATGAGATGAAATTTCATGGGGATGAAGAATACTTGATGATAAATTATTAAAAAATTAATAAAAATGATCTAATAACTAAAATTTCTAAAAATATTATATGAAATAGACCTTTTGAAATTGGAAATTTTTACAACTTCATGTAGTCGATGGACCGCACATATCTTTTCCATCTTAGGGTTTTTATATTTGACGTCTTCTTAAGATTTTCTTATAATTATTATAGGAATCATCGTATATGATTAGATTAAGATTTTCTATTTTTAGTACTTTTTACAAGTTCGAGTAGTTTCTAGTATAGTTGAATTAAGGTTCTTAATTAGGGTGATTAGAGTCGATTCATCATTTTCACTAATTGAAGATAAGCCACACTATGAATTTATCTAATCCAAACCCCAATCATCGTGCATGAGAAATCTCACAGCCCAATTCATCCCAAAAATGTCCAGATTCACCAGATTAGATATAGATCGCATGTTAGTGGCCCGCTAGACTCGAAACTATAGAATAATGACCGTCTTACCAGGCTTGAAGTCCATCATAGATGTTGAGCTGGGATAGTGTCTAGAATCTCTCAACTTGGGCTGAAGCCCAGGTGTATGGGATGTGCAAATGCCCTAAGCAGAAACCTAAAATTTAAGTGAATTGGGCTCCCTGCTCTTTCACGAAGTTATGGCCTTCGGACCATTAGATGATGACCAAATTTAGGGCACCAATCAAGATTATTATCCTTCTTACATCCATATAGTTATAGACTAGATTAACGCTAGGTGACCGTTGATATGGGTTTGGTCCTTCTCGGTTGATGGGCATGTCTGATCCTCGGATGGTTGTGTCTAAACATAGATCACCTAGTTGGACACTTATCACATGGCTTAAATTGACCCATACACCTCTTGGTGGGTCCCTCCAAGGTTAGTATAATGAATAAAAGGGTCATTAGGGCCATTCCTTCCAATTTTGGGTCTATAAAAGGGGCTCATTTGGACTCACCCTCTCCCAATACAAATTTTTTTCTAAGTAAAGGGGAGAAAGAGGAAGAGAGAGAAGGGGGAAATGGTGGAGCCTAGTGTTAGACCTCATCGTCTGATCACCGTACTCGCTGGATCTTATAAGATCTTCCATTTACGCTTGGTTTCATGCTTTTCATAGCCAAAATCTGATGAGTTTGGGATAGATTCTTCATCCCTTCTAGGTAAAATATTTCTTAATTATCTTTCCCTCTCTTCCTTTCATTTTCTACTTTTTTTTTAGCCATTAGGATTGGAAAACCTCTTTCATTTCCATCATTTCTCAAAAATCCTAATACTAGGGTTTGATCATGCTAGGACTTAGGGTCTCAAAAATTGATTAGGAGTGGATCATGCTATTGTGAGAGTCATATTTGGGCATGGCCACATGTGGATGCCATATTATGCCAATCTCCGGCTCCAACTTGTCGAATCGAGTTGGGATTTTCTTGAAGTAAGTTAGGTAAAGCCCTTAACCCTTAGTTAAAACCTAATTATATTAAAATTCACATTACTAATAATGAAATTGTTGATGAATTAGGGTTTAGAGTGTTTTCACCAAATTTCTGACACTAGGGCCTCATCCGAGTCGAGATTTTAACTCTAAGGTGAAGATCTACCCCTATGATTCTAGTTAGTATTTTAGAATAATTAAATACATTTATTTGTTATTTGATTGATAACATGCTCAATGAAATACTTGAATGACATGAAACTCTTATTATTATAAAATTCTTAGATATTGAATGCTTAGAAATACTGGGATGATTGAATTATGTTGTTACAGTGGATCAAGCTTCACAAATTATCTAAATATGTAGATAGACCACTTTAGGGAGGCTATCATAGGCTTATATGGCTGACTAGAGTTAAACACAAACGATCAACAATAGTTGGAGCTACACGGGATACTTTGCACCTAATGCCGGTTTGCTCGGGGTCTTCCGTAGTCGATCACATCAGTCTAATGCAAGCTCGATTATTCTTGTTCTTAGTGATTGTATAATAGTCAATAGAATCTGGAATACCACCGTTACTATTAATTTATTCTACTCATAATGATTAGTGCATTATGATCTCCAAAGACTCATGAGCTGAGCATGGTGGTCTGAGACATTGTGTTCGCGTTATCGACCTATGCTGAGGTGATGAGCTTCTCATAGTGACCATTAAGCATTGATAGAGGTGATAGATTATTGTTCACACGACCCCCGTCAAATTACTCCGCCGATGTTTTCATGCTAGAGTACCGTTCCAAACGATCGGGCGTGAGCAGAATTGGGTGACGAGCCCCTTTACATTTATTTAGTTTTGAGTGACAAGCCTACACCTCTGAATTGATGGTCTATACTCGGTATTGGTTGACAACTTGTACCTTGTTGATGCCTTAATTTAGATCAAGGGACATTGGTGAGGAGCCACCATGTGATCAAATAATGACTCATGATATAATGGCGATATCCTAGCATCACCAATCTGCTGTGTGAACCGGGACTAATAATCATTTGGATAAAATCATGCATTAGAATAGGATGTTGCGATTTGACATTAGAGTCGCTTATAAGGGAGTGTTGGCATTTGTGAAATAGGCGTTGAAGTCGCTTGTGAGGGAGTGTTGGATTGTGACAAGCATGCATCATTTCATCATAACATTAATATGCTTACCAAATAGATTAAGAAACTATTTGTTTCTTATGCCATCATTACTTGTGCTCTATTGTGTTGGTAACATATGTAACTTGTTTAGTAGTTGTGCATTAAAGATAACATGCTTGAGTGTACTATATGTATTAATATGTATTTGTTGTAAACTTGTTAATCACTAAAATGTCCCAACTAATAATCTTAGGATATTTCTTCACTATGTTGGCATTTGACGCCTCCTATTTGACATATGCAGATAACTTCGGAATAGGACCAGTCGGTGGTGTGCTTGGGGGAATAGATCCCTAGCTTCTTCCTACTTGTTAGTTGTTCTTCTGTTCCTATTGTAATTGTTGTGATTTGTATAATTCTCACATGGGTGGTCGCCACTTTTAAAACTGTAACTTTTAGGTGTTAGCCTCATATTGTTGGATCTTGCTATCTCTACCTCTCTTTGGTTCCACTAAATTGAAATGTGTTACTCTAATTATTTATGTGTGAAATAAATATGAATTTGAATCAAGACATATGTGAATTTTATTAACACCCAAAAACTCGGGATCAGAGTCTATATACTTGGGTACCGATTTTTGGGTGTTACACTTACACTATTTATTCTGACTCGGGTGAAAATTACTTACCTATATGTATAATTATCTTTAGTTTTTCTTGCTCTTCATGATAACTTAACTATGCCTTTTCCTTGTAGTTACTCGGGAACTATCATCCGTTAATAAATAAATCATTGTGATGAACAGTTACAACTGCTCCCACCAACGACTGATGCCCCTGAGATTATCGATATCTAGACTGTGGATTCTGAGAACATAGTAATGTTAAGGCTATCCCATCTCATAGACCTCTTGAAGTTATAAATCTTCCTTCGATGTCCGAGTATATGATCGGCATACCTTTGACACCTCCTACTCAATCGATTAGGGAGAACATGAGGAAGAAACAGAAGGAGAAGCGCCCCTCTTCCACCACTCGGGCTAGAAATCTTCCTAGCCACCAGTTCCTTTACTTGATGAACCAATTCCTCCAATAGTTGAAGAGCCTTCAGTTCATGAGGGAACTGACAAAGTGGCCAAGGAAGCTATGGTGATCGACGGAGCCCGACTCACATCTAACATCCACTCTTATACCAACAATGGTGCATGATGCCCCGACTCTAGCCGCTCTTGATGAAGATGAACTTATGGTCGAAGATATCATTTCTTCATTCGAGAGAGCCCTTATTGAGGATTTGTCGTGGCCGAGTCACCTTCTCTTTAGCAATCTGCAATACATCTAAGTAGAAATTCAAGTCATCTTACAAATGGGATCATCTGAGTCTCTGTCACCCGATATGGTCAATAAATTCGAATGGCTAGTCGAGTCATATCGTGCGTGCTCTTTGTCACGCCCCAAACTCAGAAACCGGGCTCACAAAATTCTCGATTACTAAATCCGGTGCAGACAGCCTCTGTAATGCCCTATTCTTGGCTCCCAGTGCACATACACCAGGTTCTGATCTTGGGATCCTACAAGGAGGATTTTTCAATGTACATTTATCTCATAAGAAGCATAACCACAAGTTTACCCAAATCACAAAGGCAACATCATCATCACATATCTACTAATATAAACATTTGAATACAATGCTGAAAGGGAAATACATATGTCAAAATCAAAGCACTAGGAGTCCATTGCACGCTCCAAGCTCAACGCTACTGCAACCTAACACCACCTGCACGCATCTATCGTGCATAAGCTTATAGAAATCTTAGAGGGTGGTGTAAGTGTGTGTACAAGATTAGTGCCAAGTTTTTAATACAATCCTATAAATCATACAATATTAAAAATACTGGCAAGTTTATGAATCATACAATATCAGAGTAAGCGAAAATACTAACAAGTCCATGAATGCTATCAGTCGTACCAAGGCTATACCATGCAAGGCATGAATGCTAATGGCCACATCAAGGCTATGCGATGCAAAAGCGTAATGAGCCAATATCATATACTGAGGATACAAAGTAATATAAAAATCCTGATGAGTCCACGAATACCATTAACCGTATCTAGGCCATATAAATGTAAAATATGGCAACCCAAAATGCTAAATGTCACGGATGTAATGCAATATGCGATGCGAATGAAATAACTATGTTGGAGTGTGAGGTCGAGATGATAATACGTAGTATTGCAGGCTATGGGGTCTACCACAAGGGACTTCTATCCAAACCAGCCTAAGTTTGGATAGTCAAACTCAATGTGTTAAACTCTTTATCTCAGGTTAATCGCGTGCCCCAACCAAAATCCTTGCCATTACGAAGGTACACAATAATTAGTTATGCACCACCAGCCTGAGTGGATAGTGAATGAATGAGTATACAACTCCTACTTAATAAGTCAACGTATCAGTACTGTCATCTCTAGGATCATTACTTGGGTCTAGTGCACTCAAAACCAGATTGTCGCCCCATCGTGCACAACCGAGTGAGTGGAAGAGACCTCACTATCTACCTGGCCAGTAGTCAGCCAATGCCTATTCTACATGTGAAAGTGTTATATTAATAAACCCTAAGTATTATTAAATTTTGGGGTGTCAAACTAATTCAAGTTTGTATCTTGATGTGTATTAAGCTTGTGCATCTGTTCACATTGAATCTTCAACATTTATTCTATGTGTTGAATTTATCTTACCGATATCTACGACGAACTTACTGAGATCTTCAAACTAGAAGAAAGTGAAGACTTAGTTTTCAAGAACATTGCAGTTCAAGATCTGAAACTAAAAAAGTCCAAGAACTCAAGACCTAGTAGAAAATTATATTTGATATGTCGAGTTCAAGAGTTGAAGATCGCAAGAATTAAAGTTACTGAAGTGATCGATAGTTTGATGGTTCATATGCTATATCTCATAAATAAGGTTTGATTGACCTAGATTGACCTTAGATCATGATTAGATCATTTCATACTTTCGGTCAATTATTTTAGTCATTTTATAAGTGTAAAACTCTATTCTTTCGACTAACCCTAGCATTGGCTTGACCAGTCCTAAAATTTCCTCGGCCAGTCCAGGATTTATTATGAATTTTCAAAATTTTTGGGTTAGTCTACAACCAGTCCTAGAAACTGCTCGACCAGTCGTGTGAATAGTGCTTGACTCATTTTCCAGCAAGTAATCTGGACTCACATGACTAGTCGATTAGGCCACTCGACCAGTCGTAGGACCCACAAGGCCAGTCATGCAACTAAAAAATCTTATCATGCCAGAATTTTTAAAAATCGGTTCGGATAAGGCCAGTCGTAGCTATTCAAAGGCTAATCGTGCGAATCAAATTTTCACCAATAAATAGTGCTCGAATTTCAAAGTTTTGTATTCAATTCTTATCATTCTTAACCAATCACTCTGAGTTAATTTTGAGTACATTCTAGGCTATTTTGTGTATATTTAAGATTCTTTAAAGTAGCTCTTATATTTTGATTTTGATTCTCTATTCTATTCTTATATTGAAAAGGGATATTTAATTTACCCTTTTATGAGATCAAAATCAAAGCAAAGTCCTTGCTGATTTAATTAAAAATCATCTAGACTTAGAACCCTATATACTTGTGAGTTTGAAGGTTGAACATATACTTCGTCATGAAGTTGGTTCTACTGCGTTGCTTCAGAATCGTCATACAGACAAGTATTTTAATTTTTTTTTGTAATTCAATTCTATTTGTTTGGTTTGTGAGATTGTTCCAGAAAAACTCCATTTGTGGTTTGTCTAAGGTGATCTAGAAAACTCAAAGTGTGGGGTTTTTGAATTGTGTAAGCCCACTTGAAAGACACAATTGTGAAGGTTTTAGGTGAACCTTGAAAAACCTATTTTGGATTAGTGAACGCTAATATCCCAAGGGAGTAAATATTAGGAGTGGAGTAGTTGTGTGGATGTTGTTTAACAGTTGGTGTACACACAAGTGAACCACTATAATTCTTTGATTTTGGTGGATGTGTAGTTTATTTCTTTATCTTTTGTGATTTAAGATTGTGGGATGTATTTATGGATGTGAATGTTGTAATCTTTAAATTTCAGCATTGTGTAGTGAATGTTGTAATAAATTAGATTCTATTTCTTTCATTTCCTCTTCAGTTTGAGTTTTTGATACTCGCCCACATTCTAGTAAGGTTGTCCTGCCATAAACTATTAGTTTTTGGGGTTAGGTTATCCTTAGAACTAAGTTTGTATCAACCTCTCAATACTTGATTTTTGAGGTTGTTATTTCCTTTGGTTAATTACATTTAATTGGATATCTTATTATCTTTATTCCGCTTATTATTTTTAATTTGGCATTGTGCTATTCACCCCCACCCCCCTCTAGGACATTTTGCTCAACCTTTTCAAGTGGTATCAACGCCTAATAACTTATTTATTTGGATTTAATTTCTAAGCTAACCGATTTGAGCATTTAAGATGTCGAATTTTGATAGCCTTTCTATCACTAGGCCTCCACCTTTTGACAGCTCTAATTATGCTTATTGAAAAGCCAAAATGACAATATTCTTGAGGTTTATTGATGAGAATGTGTGGCAAGCCACAGTAACTAAATGGACTCCACCTACTATTGAACTTATAGGCCTTGATGGAACTAAAACTCTAAAAGTTGCTCCTTATAGCACTTGGACCACTCTTCAGAGAATTGAGAGTAGTGCAAATATCAAGGCTTTAAATGCAATCACTTTCGCACCATCACCAGATGAATGCAAACGAATTATATCTTGTGATATTGTGAAACAAGCCTAGAATATCTTAGAAATGACACACGAGGGTATGACTACACTCAAGAAATCTAAACTATAAATCCTCATCACTAGGTTTGAGGAAATACGTATGGAAGAAGGTGAAACATTCATGGACTTCTATACTAAGTTGAATGACATAGTCAACTCAATGTGGGGTCTTCGAGATAACATCGCAGAAAGTAAAGTCTGTGCAAAGATACTACACTCACTATCAGAAAGGTTCAATTCAAAAGTCATGGCCATTCAGGAACTTCGTGATACAAACCATATGCAGGTTGAAGAACTGATTAGTTCTTTACAAACCTATGAGTTAAACTTTAAAGCTTCAAAAGGTGAATCTATCGCCCTTAAATATTCTAAAAGTATTTCTCATGAAAATAATAATTCTGATTTAGAAACTTCTGAAGATGATATGGCCCTTTTAATTAAAAAGTTTTATAAGATTTTCAAAAGTAAAAAGAGGGTTGATGTTCAAAAACCTGTTGAAAAGAAAAGATTAAGATCTAAAAATTAGAAATCTTTAAAAGATAGTCAATGCTACAACTACCATGAATATGGGCATCTAGTAAAAAAAAATGTCCTAAAAAGGACAAACCTAAAAAAGAAAGGTATGTTGGCTACATGGGATGAATATTCCTACTCTGAAGCCTCTTCTGAGTTAGAGGATTCTGAAACTGAGTCGGGTAATGATATTAAAGCCCTAATGACTCTAGCCAAGTTCACTTTCTCAGACAATGATACAACTAGTGAAGAAAATCTGAAAAGTGATCATGAGAATGAAGAAGATCTTCAAGATGCTTATGATGCCCTATACAAGGAAAGTTGTAAAATAGCTGTTAAATTAAAACTTTAGAAAGAAAAGTTTTTAAAATTAAAAGAGAATTTTGATAATCTGGTTTTAAAAAAATCACACCTTTCAGATTGTTTTGAAAAAACTAAGTGTGACTTAGATTTCAAAACATTCCAAGTTGAAAACTTAAAATCTGAAAATGAAAACCTAAAACTAGAATTCTCTTCACTTTTAAGTTTGAGGGATACTTGGAGGTATGCCCAAGGTGACCCTAAATAAAAAAAACTTCTATCCGGATCCAGAAAATGTGGTGATCAATCTGGATTGGGCTACGATAAGAATACTCCTCCTAAAATAAGAATACTCCTCATAAATTTGTTAAAGGAGAGTTTTCTAACTCAAAAGGGAAAAGTCTGAATCAAAATGTTTTTAAAATGACTAAAAATTTTTAGTCTTTAAATCTTAAAAAGAACCATATCAACTATAAAAATCAGAACCGTAATCCTTTAACTGAGAAAATTATAGACTTGCTTAAGGAGCTCTTAAAATCTAACTCAGTGGGTAGGACGTATAACAACTATAAACAGAAAAAGACCAACTATGTTCCTAAACCTAAAAATGTAATGAAATGGGTCCCGAAGGTTGTTTGTTTAGTTGCCCACACCGCATTCAAAGCCACGAGCCATTCAAAGTGGTACCTAGATAGTGGTTGCTTCAGACATATGACAGGTGACAAAATTTTGTTCACCAGTCTTAAAGACATGACTGATGGTTCAGTCACATTCGGTGATGGTAGCAACTATAAAATTGTTGGTCAAGGTACGGTTCAACTCCCTAACATCTCTCTTTTTGAGAATGTTTTATGTGTAGAAGGTTTAAAAAATAATTTACTGAACATTTCTCAAATTTGCGATAATAATCATAGTGTAAAATTTTTAAACTAAAAAATGTGAAATCTAAAATAAGAATGGTTCTGTAATATTAACTAGTCACAGAACTTCTGAGAATTGCTATATAATTAGTGATTCAAGCTCATCTAAGCTATTGTGTTACATGGTCCATGCCAATGAGACTGAACTATGGCAAAAGCGCCTACGATATGTACACTACCGTAACTTGTATAGATTGAGTAAAAGTGATTTAGTAAGAGGTCTACCCAAAATAAAGAAAGTGGATAAGATATGTGGTGAGTGCCAAATTGGTAAACAAACCAGGAGTGCTCATAAAAAGATAAACTCCATTGCCACATCTAAACCACTCGAACTACTCCACATGGATCTCATTGGATCAACTAGAACGGAGAGTCGAGGTGGCAAGAAGTATATTCTTGTCATTGTAGATGACTTTACTAGGTATACTTAGGTAGTTTTCTTAAGAGAGAAATTGAAACTCTCGACGAAGTAAAAAGGGTACTTAAACGTATCCAAAATGAAAAAGAGTTATAAGTCACTAAGATCCGTAGTGATCATTGTTTTGAGTTTAAAAATATTAGTTTTCAGAAATTTTATAATGACCAAGGAATATCACATGAATATTCTGTTCCCAAAACACCACAACAAAATGGGATAGTGGAAAGAAAAAGTAGGTGCTTTAAGAAATGGCTAATGTAATGTTAAACAGTATGAAGCTTTCTAAAAATCTCTGGATTGATGCCGTAAATACTGCTTATTATATAATAAACCTTGTTTACATTAGAAAACAAATAATAAAATGGCTTATGAGATGTGGTTTAATAAGAAACCTTCTGTCAAATACTTTTGAGTTTTCGATGGTAAATGCTATATCTTACATGACCGAGAATATTTGGGTAAATTTGACACCAAGAGTAATGAAGGGATATTTTTAAGTATGCTCTGAATAGTCGAGAAAATTGGGTACTTAACAAAAGGATCGGTGTAATATAAGAATCTATTAATGTTTCCATTGATGATCATATGAACTCCTGTCTCAAGTTCAGAGGATGATGAAGTTTTTCAAATTGATAAACCAGATCCTTCATCTAATCAAAATAACACTGAATTGCTATCAAATAAAGATCATCCTACCGATCAAATCCTTGAAAATCCCCTCACTGGTGTACGCAATCATAAACAATTAGAAGATACATGTAATTATGTGTGTTTTACATCTCAAATGGAACCGGCTAACATAAAAGAAGCACTCACTGATGAAAACTGGATTGTGGCTATGCAAGAAGAGCTTAATCAATTTGTAAGAAATGATGTTTAGTATTTAGTTCCAAGACCAACTGATAAACATATTATCGAAAAAAAATAGATTTTTAAGAGTAAGTCTGAAGAACTTGGTCACATAATTAGAAATAAGGCCATGCTAGTTGTACAAGGGTACACTCAAATTGAAGGTATTGATTATAATGAAACCTTTGCCCCAGTAGCTCGTCTTAAATTAATTAGATTGTTTATATCCTTTGCGTGCTTTAAAAAATTCAAAATATATCAAATGGATGTTAAGAGTACATTTTTAAACGGTGATTTGCATGAAGAAGTTGAACAACCAAAGGGTTTTGAAGACCCTAAGCATGCTAATCATATTTATCGCTTAAAAAAGGCACTTTATGGTTTGAAACAAGCTCTCAGGGCATGGTACGAGAAATTAACAAAATTCTTATTATGTCATGAGTTTGTAATGGGGTGTGTAGATAAAATATTATTTATTAAAAAACATAAAGATCATATTTTAATTGTACAAATCTATGTTGATGGCATTGTCTATGGATCTACCTATGCTAACATGACTATTGAGTTTGCAGAACTTATGAAGTCCATATTCAAAATGAGCATGGTTGGAGAATTAAATTTTTTCCTGGGGTTGCAATTCAAACAGCTTCCTGATGGATTCTTCATCTCTCAAACCAAATATGTCTGAACTTAGTTAAAAGGTTCAGATTTGAGAGTGGAAAGAATTTTGATACTACAATCAGTACCACTCTGAAATTATCTAAGGATTCAACAGGTAAGAGTGTGGATCCTAAGTTGTATTGCAGTATGGTAGGAAGTTTATTTTATTTAACTACGAGTCGACCTGATATTACTTTTAGCGTTGGCATTTGTGCTAGATATTAATCGGACCCTAAAGAGTCTCACTTGATTGTTGTTAAGCGAATTTTTCAATATGTGGCTAGTTCAACTAATCTTGGTCTCTAGTATCCACATGATACTAGTATGTAATTAGCTGGTTACACAGATGCTGATTGGGCTGGTAACATTGATGATCGTAAATGTAAGACCCGTATCTTGGTCCGTACCTTTCTGGACACTTCCGCGGTCTTACCGGTCGAATTCCGGCAACTTTCGACCCTTAACCGATATCGACGCGCGACCCAGATTCATGTGCCGACAACCCGAGTCGACTCAACCCGAGACCAATACCATAGCGACCGCACCGTCGCCGCGGTTCTGATACCGTGACTCGCGCGCCGAGGCGATACCCGGATCAAGAGATATGGGCCAACGTTCGGTGCGAGAAAACGCCGCGCGTTGCGAAAATCAAGGGAATCTCTACGATGTGTCACATCAATCACATCAATCCCATCAATCAATCACCCATCAAGCCATCACATGTCAAGTACACATCACTTCCATCCCTTTTCCCAAGCAACCACAAAAGTCTCCCAAACCCATACCTCTCTTACACAAAAAGCCAACAAAGTCTTCATTTCCCATACTTCTCTTACATAAAAGCCACAAAAGTCAAATTTCTCTTACACCACCATCACTCACCCATCCATCCATCACTCTCTCTCTCTCCCTTTACATCACTCTCTCTTTCTCTCTTTCTCATTTCATGATTTTCAAGCAACTCCAAGAGCCCCATACGTATGAAAATCTCCAACCTTCCTAAGCTCTAAGTGGCCCACCTTCCTACCCTAAAATCTCCCATCTCAACCCTCTATTCTTCATCTTAACCCTTGAAGTTGAAGCTTAGGTGCCAAGGAACCTCTAGGAGCGAGAAGATCAGACGGTGGGTGCTTCTATAGGGTAGATTTTCTTGATTTTATGGTGGACCAAGTGAGGCCCATCGATCCATGGTGTGGATCTCACTTGGGACCCTTATTTGTGGCCGATGGACCACTTGGATCATCATGATCATTCCATGATGAGGCCATTCTCCATGGACCCCATCATGATGTTTATTTTCATTTGGAAAGGTCATCTAGACCATTCATATTGGTGGGGAAGGGATCCCCACCGTTGATCTTTAATTTTGAGGGTCACATGTACAAAATGACCCAATTGATGTATGATTTCATGCATGGGAGGGCCCATAGTGACGGGGTCCCTCCATCACTAGCCGTGTCCCACTCTCCATCTCTCTCTCTCTCTCTCTCTCTCTCTCTCTCTCTCTCTCTCTTTTATTTTATTTTATTTTATTGCAACAGGAGGGTGTGGCCCACTTGGATGGATTCCACTTGAGGTATTTTATTTTATTCAAGTGGGGCCCACCTTGGCTGTTACTCCCATGCACCCATCAGTGGGGCCCACTCCATCAGGGCCCTCCATTTAAAAAAAAAATAAATAAATTTAAAACCGTCCAGATGCTCGACGTTCTTAAGCAAAGGAGAAAAAGGAAGAAAAAGGAAGGGGCTTTGGTGCTTCCCTTGCATAGGCCCCACCCTGATGTTTATGTGCGATCCAAGCCGTCCATCCTCTTACCCATGACTTTTTAGCCGTTGGGTAGAAGTTTGGGGTTGATTTGAAGACCTGGTGGGCCATAGCATCAAATAATGCACCTCGACCATTCAAGGATCCATTTTCTCATTTTATCCTTTTTTTAGCGTCAAAAAAATTCAAACTCTGGACTCATTTGGACGGTCTCGGGCCACTGATCGTAATGGCCGGGACGGATTTCAAATTTAGTGGGCCCCACGTGCAAAAACCTTGGAAAAAGGGTTTTCTTTTTGAAAAAAAAAATGAAATGGCAGAGGCTTTGCCTCTGCCTCTGCCTGCAGCGCCGATGGTGGCGTCCAGAGAGAGACCCACGGCCCCAGCCGTGGGCCCCACCTTGATGTTTGCATGCCATCTAAATTGTTCATGAGGTTGGCCGCCCCAGTAGCGGGCCCCCCTCCAAAAATGGGACAGATCCAAGACTCAGGTGGCCCACACCATGTGAAACAGTAGGAATGAGTGTTGGCCATTGAAATTTTTCCTGGGACCCACAGAAGTATTGAATCAAGCTGAAATTTTTGTTTTCCCTCCACCTAGGCCCGAGAGGCCTTATGAATGGCCCAGATGGTATTTGGGTATCATGGTGGGCCACATCCGTGGACCCCACCATTAATGTATGTGTCTTAACACACCGTCCACCGGCTGTGGACGGTGGACTCCCACCATGATATATGTGTTGTACTCCACCGTCCAGTGGACGGTGGGGCCCCCTTGTGACATATGTGCCTTATTAGCACTGTCTACTGGACAGTGGGACCCACTATGATGCATGTGATGCATCCGAACCATCGATCCATTTGAATGGTTTAAGCCTTTGGGTTAAGCCCATTTGCCTTACAAAGGACCTATGGGTTAGACCCATTTGATTTATGAAATGTTTATGGGCTAGGCCCATTTGATTCATCTAAGGCCTATGAACTTGGGCCCACCTGATATGTAAAGCCTATGAGCTTAGGCTAATTTGACATTTAAGGCCCAAGAACTTAGGCCCACTTGATATGTAAAGCCTATGGGCCTAACTTAATATTTAAGGCCTATGGTTTTAGGCCCAATGGATATGATCTAAGGCCATGTGGCTAGGCTCATTTGATGTACTTCTAGGCCTAGGTAATTGGACCCCTTTTGTTAAAATTTAAAGCCCATGGAGGTAGGCCATTTGATACATGTAAGGCCTACGGGTCTAGGCCCATTTGAATTTATGATTAGGTCTATGGGTTGAGGCCCACTTGATCTACATATAGGGACCAATTGGTGTGGCCCATTGGTCTTATATAAGACCCATGAGACTAAGCATTTGATGTAATCCAAGGCCCTCGGGTTTTGACCCATTACAATGCACATAAGACCCATTGGTGTGGCCCATTTATATGGCCCATCTGATGAATAAAAGGCCCATAAGATATGGCCCATTTGATACATGTGTAAGGCCAATGGGATGAACCTAAGGTCCATTGCAATGTGTAATCCCAATACAGGTTATGTAGCGACGTTAAGAAGATTATGCCTGGGAAGCAATGTTGGTTTGACGTCCACATTGCGAGTGTAATGATGGTTGGACGTCCACATTACGACTCTCTTTAGGGCCCATTACTGGGCCGTACTTGTTGTATTTCGGCCGTCCAGGCCCATCTGCATAGTAAGATAATTCATTTTATTATAACATGTTTAGTATAGTTTCATGACCCATGATCATACGCATCATATGTATGCTTGATATGAGGATTGACTGATCATAGCAATTGCCTTAGGGCAGGTTGTTTATGGGCTTCCGGTTAGGCGGTGTTGCCCTACATGAGCGCACGGTATGCGCAGGATTGGTTGCATGACTGGAGAGCGTGATTCATGCATTCCGCATTTGTGTGATATGGTTATTGTACGCCCTAGCGACATCAGGGCCGTAGCCTCCACAGACGTATCGTGGTTGGCAGGATTGGATACCGGAAATCTTGTTCTACATGGGGTACTATAGATATCCCTGGGTGAAAGTCCCTAAACCCTTATGGTACCAAGAGGTTGCTCCAACGTCTAGACCGAGTGGGTAGATGAGCACTGAGTGCCGAATACCAGTTGGCTGTGCTCTCCACTGTGTCGTGGTCGGTTGGAAGGGGGTGCGGCCTTACCCACCCAAGTGTAGGGGGCAATACTAGGCTGAGTTTGACCAGCTTGAGGAATGGGTCCGCTATCGACGAGTCGCGCCCGATATTGGCAGACGGATAGTGAGGTCTCTTCCACTTACCTTATTGCGTGCAATGTGGAGACAATCTGGTTTAGAGTGTACTAGACCCCGGTGATATTCCATATTTGAGCTGTACTGATATGTGGACATAGATGAGGACCTGTATGCTTGAGTTGCATTGCATATAGCATGGCCTTTGGTGGCCGATACCATTCATGTCTTGCACTGTATAGCCTTGGTACGGCTCATGATGTTATGGTTCATCTGTATATTCCGTATCACTCTGTCATTTGCATGTTCATATTACTACCTTGCGCACACACTTTCACCACCCTCTAAGCTTTTTGTAAGCTTATGCACGACCGTTGCGTGCAGGTGACGTTGGATCGCAGCAGCGTTGAGGCAGGAGCACGTTGCTGATCATTTTGGAGTTTTTCTGTTATTTACCATTGTATTTCCCTTTATGCCCATTGTACTTGTAAAGTTTTTGATCATAGTGAAAATGTAATGGATTTCTTAGTTGTTGTTTGTGGGTTATGCTTTTGGTTATGCTTATTACGAATCAAACTGATATTTAAAATCCTCCTCGTAGCATCCCAGGATCGGAACCTGGCGAATGGGAGCTAGGAGCCGACAATGGGGTTCTACGGAGGCTGTCAGCGCCGGATTCGGCGATCGAAAAATTTGTGAGCCCGGTTTCCGAGTTTGGGGCGTGACAGTAAATCAACCAGTGATGGTTGTGTTTATGTCGGGAACTGTCTAGTTTCCTGGTTAAGTAAGAAATAAATTTCCATATCGCTCTCTACTACTAAGGTTGGATATATTGCTCCAAGTAATGCATGCACTCAACTAGTATGGATGAAAAGAATGCTAAGCGATTACGGAATTGCGCTAGGATCTATGATGTTATAATGTGATAACACAAGCACAATTAATATTTTCAAAAATCCTATTCGGCATTCACGAACCAAGCATATTGACATTAGGTATCATTATATTCGTGAATTTGTGGAAGAAAAGAGAATTTCATTAGAATATATTCAGACAAAGAATCAACTAGTTGATGTATTCCCAAAATCGCTTAACAAAAATTGATTTAAAAAATTGAAATTTGA
Source organism: Magnolia kwangsiensis (assembly GCA_037074715.1). Lineage (NCBI taxonomy): Eukaryota > Viridiplantae > Streptophyta > Magnoliopsida > Magnoliales > Magnoliaceae > Magnolia > Magnolia kwangsiensis. The sequence goes on along the minus strand of CM073587.1, from coordinate 17,828,101 downwards.
TATTCATATGTGCAATATGAATTAATGATTTATGCACAAGGATCTATGATGTTATATTGCGATAACACAAGCATAATTAATATTTCATTCACGAACCAAGCATATTGACATTAGGTATCATTATATTCATGAATTGGTGGAAGAAAAGAGAATTTCATTAGAATATACTCAGACCAAGAATTAACTAGCTGATGAATTCACAAAACTGCTCGATAAAAATTGATTTGTAAAATTGAAATTTGATCTTGGTATGTGTAATATGAATTGATGATTTATGCTCATTTATATCATAATGTTTGCATATATTATTTTACATTTTTATTTTATTTAAATATATGCAAAATTGCACATTTTCTATATTACACGACCAATCGAGTACAAACTCGACTAGTCGTGGCATGACCGGTCGAGTATGTACACGACCAGTCGTGAAACTCGTGAATTAGGTTTTTATTTAGGGAAAAGTAATTTTTCTTCATTTCCTTCTTCTCCATCAAGCCCAACCACAACCAGTCGAACCCATCTCCAATTACTCTGCAGTTAATGCTTCATTTTTTATTTCCTTGCTCATTTAAGTTCATTGATCATCCTTAATCTTGATTTTTCTTCTTGTTTCAAGATTTAAAGTGGTTTGATAGTGTTTCTTCCTTAAAATCTGATTTTCTTGGAATCCTTTCTTTCCTTTTTGTAAACCTTTGTTCCTTTATTTTCTTATTGCAATGGAAGGAAGAAATAGGAAGAGAACCACTCGCGGTCCCTCTTCTTCCCGTTTCACACCCCTACCATGCGTCACCTTCAGCCTCCCGAAGAGGATCCTAAGTGTACGCGGGATTTTTGTCTTAAAAATGTTATTGCTGAGCGTGTTGTCCTTGTTGATCATATTGAACGCTTTAACATTATCCCTCTCCTTCAAGCTGTAGGTTGGGAAAACATACTATCTTGGGGTGGTCCTACATACCAATCCATTGCGTAGGGCATGTACGCATGTATTACTGAGTTCTCTCAAGATGATTTAACATTTACTATGTCAACTAGAGAAGGTTCAATTAAGGTAGACTGTCATTTGATTTCATCAATCATGAATATACCTGTTGTTGATAACAGTATACCCATTCTACTTTGCAAGCTAAGCCTTCTGAAAATGCTAAAAAATTGATTATGAGAGTTCTCTGTAACATGAATGCAGAATGGAACGGCGATACTACACTCAGTTTCACATATATGTTGCCCAGATACAGGGTCTTGCATCATATTTTTATTTCTAATGTCTATCCTTGCTCAGGTAATAAGACTGAGCTGATCTCTTTTAAGGCCCGCATTATGCATTCTGTTGTGTCTGGCATCCATATCTGTCTTCCTTCTCTTATCTGTCATCATATTATTCAGTTTCGTCTTCTCCCTGGTCACAACAATATTCCTTTCACTTATCTTATGATTGACTTAGCTGATCATGCTTTGATAGCTATTCCTATTGGGGAAGGTTCTATTAATCTCTGTCTATTTAACACTTCTAATATCAACAAGATTAACTTAGACTTAGCACCTGGTCAAGTTGATGGGAATGCTGGAGGAGATGAAGAAGCTGAAGAAGCTAATGCTTTACCTTAAGAAGACATTAATATGGATGATTTATTTGATGAACTTGAATCAGATTCTAAGGCTGACCCTGATTATCAGCCTTCTGATTTCGCTAAGAGGTTGCATACTCTTGAGGAATAGTGGCTCAGATTCGAGTAACCTAGAATTCTCAATTTTTTTTATATGCGGCGCATGAATAAGGGTTTACACTAAATTGATCCATTTATTCCTGGTCCCTCTTCAAGATCTGATTAGTTATCTTTTGATTTGAATGGTATCTGTAATAACTTTATTCTAACTCTTAACCCTATGATTGCTTAGATTATGTTGTTTAAACTCTTATCTATGGTATCAGTTTAGATACTTTGTTTTATTTGATTTGGATGAGTAGTTATTAATTCTACTTGCTCCCTTATTATTGTCCTTTATCATTATTGTCTTCCTTTGCATGTTGTGACAAAAAAGGGAAGAACATTGTTGAATGATATGAGGATATGACAACTATGATGAATAGGCTAATATTTTTTTACAGAGAGTATTATGGATTAAGGGGGAGAGTTGATTATTGATTATTATTGATTATATTGTTGATTACGGATCACATCATAATATCCAAGTGGAATGTGTTGTTTGAATATCTATTGTGCATATTGAATTTTGTTTTTGTCATAAATTTGACAAAGGGAGAGATTGAAAGTGCTATATTAATAAACCCTAAGTATTGTCAAATTTTGGTGTGTCAAACCAATTCAAATTTGTATCTTGATGTGTATCATGCTTGTGCATCTGTTCACATTGAATCTTCAACATTTGTTTTGTTCGTGTTAAATTTATCTTGCCGATATCTACGATGAACTTATCGAGATCTTCAAATTGGAAGAAAGTGAAGAGTTATTTTTCAAGAATATTGCGGTTCAAGATCTGGAACCAGAAAAGTCCAAGAACTCAAGACCTAGTTGAAAATTATGTTTGATATGTTGAGTTCAAGAATTGAAAATCGCAAGAATTAAAGTTACTGAAGTGATCGATAGTTTGATGGTTCATATGTTCTATCTCACAAGTAAGGTATGATTAACCTAGATTGACCTTAGATCATGACTAAATCATTTCATACATGTAGTTGGTTATTTTGGTCATTTCATAAGTGTAAAATTTTGTTCTTTCAACTAGCCCTAGCACTGGCTCGACCAGTCATAGAAGTTCCTCGACCAATCCAAGATTTTTTATGAATTTTCAGAATTTTTCTGTTGGCCTACGACCAGTCCTGAAAACTGCTTGACCAGTCGTGTGAATAGTGCTCGACCATTCGTGCAGTGCTCAACTCATTTTCTAATGAGCAATCTAGACTCACATGACCAGTCATGTGGTGTTCACGACCAGTCGAGCAAGCCACTCGACCAGTCGTGGGACCCACAAGGCCAATTGTGCAGCTAAAAAATCTTGTCACCTAGAATTTTTGAAAATTCATTTGGATAAAGCTAGTCGTACCTATTCAAAGGCTAGTCGTGTGAACCAAATTTTCACCTATAAATAGTGCTCGAATTTCAGAGTTTTCTATTCAATTCTTATCATTCTTAAGCAATTACTTTGAGTTAACTTTGAGTACATTCTAGGCTATTTTGTGCATATTTAAAATTCTTTAAAGTAGCTCTTGTATTTTGATTTTGATTTTCTATTCCATTCTTATGTTAAAAATGGATATTTGATTTACACTTTTATAAGATCAAAATCAAAGTAAAGCCCTTGCTGATTTAATTAAAAATCATCTAGACTTAGAACCCTATATACTTGTGAGTCTGAACGTTGAACATTTACTTCATCATCAAGTTGGTTCTACTGCGTTGCTTCAGAATCGTCAAACAGATAAGTATTTTACTTTTTTTATAATTCAATTCTATTTGTTTGGTTTGTGAGATTGTTCCAGAAAATCTCCATTAGTGATTTGTCTGAGGTGATTCAGAAAGCTCAAAGCGTGGGGTTTTTGAATTGTGTAAGCCCACTTGAAAGACACAATTGTGAAAGTTGTAGGTGAACCTTAAAAAACCTATTTTGGATTAGTGATCGCTAATATCCTGAGGGAGTGGATGTTAGGAGTGGAGTAGTTGTGTGGCTGTTGTTTAACAGTTTGTGTACACACAAGTGAACCACTATAATTCTTTGGGTTTGGTGGATGTGTAGTTTATTTCTTTATCTTTTGTGATTTAAGATTGTGGGATGTATTTGTGGATGTGAATGTTGCAATCTTTAAATTTCAGCATTGTATGGTGAATGTTGTAATAGATTAGATTCTATTTCTTTTATTTCCTATTCAGTTTGAGTTTTCGATACTCGCCCACATTCTAGTAAGGTTGTCCTGCCTTAAACCATTAGTTTTTGGTGTTAAGTTGTCCTTAGAACCAAGTTTTTTAGTGTTAGGTTGTCCTTAGAACCAAGTTTGTATCAACCTCTCAATACTTGATTTATGAGGTTGTTATTTCCTTTGGTTAATTACATTTAATTGGCTATCTTGTTTTCTTTATTCCGCTTATTATTTTTAATTTAGCATTGTCCTATTTACCCCCCTCCCTCTAGGACATTTTGCTCGGCCTTTTAAGCACGTCGATAGTGGACCCATTTTTGAGCTGGTCAAACTCAGCTTAGTTTTTCCCACTACGAATCGGTGGATAAGGCCACACCCCCTTCCAACCAACCACTAAATAGTGAGAGATGTGGCCTACTGATATTTGGCACTCGGGCGCTCATGTAATCCACTCAGTTTAGACGTTAGAGCATCTTCTGGCCATGGAGGTTTAGAGATTTTCACCTAGAGACATCTATGGCCCCCATATGCTAGAACAAAGTTTCGGTGTCCCATCTGGCCATCCATGATATACCTGTGGAGGCTACGACCCTGATGACGCTAGGGCGTACAGTACTCATATCCCAAAATATGAGATACATGAGTCACACAGTCCATCCATATATTAATCCTACGAATACCGCACGCTCATGTGGGGCAACTCCACCTATCAGGGAGTCCCATAAACAACCTGCCCTATAGCATATGCAATGGCCAACCATATCTCATAAAAAACTTGTAGATGATGCATATGGGCATGTATTATGATGTTACATTGTCACCTACTCATAATTAGTATCGATAATCGGCCTTGACAATCGGCCTAACAAGGGCCTAAGGGAAGGTCGCAATGAGGACATTTAACTATTATTGCCCATCAATGTCGACCTTTAACCAACATTTCTCCCAAAGAGTGTCCCACATAGAGCTAAACATATAGAGGGCCCATGGCCTCACACAAAGGCCTAATATACATTGCAATGGGCTACTCATACACAATAGGTGGGTCCCATCACATGGGCCAAATACATGGACCTCATGTACATCACAATTGGCCATAATACATGGGCCCTATATACATTAAATGGGCTGCAATATATGCATAAGAATTACATCTTATTGGGTCTTAACAAATGGGCCAGAAATACATCACAATGGGCTGCACCAAATGGGCCACAAATACATCGCAATGGGCCTCAAATATATCATAACAGGCCTCATACACATTAAGTGGACCGCATCAATGGGCCTCATATACATCAAGTGGGTTGCACCAATGGGCCTCAATTCATCATATGGGCCTTACATATGGGCCTCAAACATGGGCTTCAAATACATCTCATTTGGGTCAAGCTAATCAGTGAGTGGGCCTGAAAATCGATGGATTGCAAGGATAAAATCTACATATCATGTTGAGCCTCAAAATGATTAGGAAATAGGGTGGACAATGTGGATACAACACCTACATCATGTGGGTCCCACTGTCCACGTGTGGACAGTGCTTGACAAAACACATATACCATGGTGGTCCTTGGGAGGACGGTATGCATCCAGTACATACGTCACTGCGGCATCCCACTATCTAAATGGATGGTGATGATAAAACACAAGTATTAGTGAGCTCCAACATCCATTGTTGGACGGTGGACAATGTGGATAAAACACTTACATCCAGTGGACCCCATGGACGGGTGGCCTGGGTATAACACGTACCATGGTGGGCCACATATAGATGGGATATCATATCCGGATGGACGATATGGATCAAAACAGATACATCATGGTGCCCCAGCAGCACCATCCAGAGATGGACAGTGTGATATGGAATACATGCATCAAGGTGAGCTACACCCTCTAGCATATCTGGACAGTGCAGAGCAAATAAATTTGCTAAGGTGGGTCCCACATACACGTGGCCCACAGCTTGGGACCAAGTTGATATTTGTGATTTCCCCACCATCCAGACAGTTGAACGGTGTGGACAGATACATTATGGTGTGGCTCGAAAAACTTGCTGACGAAATGCAGCCGCTGATGCTGTTGGCCCATCATCCCGATGGATGGTGGATATAACACTACCTCATGACAGGCTCCATAGGCCCTGTTGACGTCAATACAACCAGCTATATAGCTGTTGTGGAATACACTAGCCAATCTACTTCTAATGTAGGTGGGTCCCACATGGGGCCCACCATAATATTATATATATATATATATGTGTGTGTGTGTGTGTGTGTGTGTGTATCTAATACATTATTATTATTATTATTATTATTATTATTATTATTATTATTATTATTATTACTATTGTTATTTCTCTTTGGCTTGTAATTAACGTCCAGGCCCTGGACATTCACCTAATGGACGGTCTGGGCATAACATACGTCCTGGTGGGGCACACATCACCAAATGATCTCTCCAAGGTGGATGACTGCATGGGTACATCATCAAGGTGGCCCATCATTCATCAAAATGGATGGATGTTCTGGAGAAACACATACAACGTGGTCGCCCACAGAACTCGCTGATGTTACCAGCAGCTTTAGCTGCTGACCGTCCAACAGATGGACGGCCCTGATGCATCATACATACATTAAGGTGGGTCCCACCTACCCTGGACTGATGGACTGAGTGGATGTAGAATAAACTCATCAAGGTGGGCCCCACATGACACGTGGCCCACAACTGCCAAAACAGATGGACAACATGGAGAAACATATACATCAGGGCCCCACTACAGCAACCTTATTGTTGGACAGCTAGACTGCTAGCCCATTGTCTAGCAGATGGACGGTTTGGATAAACAAATGAACGGCGTGGGTATAAAACATATACATCAGTGGTGGGTCCCGCGTAGGTGGATGGCATGGATCAAATACGTGCATCATATTGGGGTCCACAAAATAGGAAGAGAGAGAGATCGGTGAGATAAAAGGAGGGACCCTACCACTATGGGCCCTTCCTATACAATGCATACATCAAGATGGGTCCCACCACAAGTGGGCCCTCAAAATCATCAAATCAACGGTAAAAATCATAGAATCACCCACCATTTGATCTTCTTGGTCTGATGGAATGCCAAAATCCTTAGCTTCAACTTTAACGGAGGATGATGGAGATTGGACGGTTGGATTGGGTGGTAGGGAGGTGGGCCACACTAGCTTCTCCTCTCTCCCATGGAAATGCTTGGACGTTGAGTGCTCATGGGGTTGCTTGGAAGAATAAGAGAGAGATGAGAGAGAGAGGTTGTAAAAGAGAGAGGGATGGGTTAGTGATGGGGTGTGATGGGTGTACTTGATGGGTGGAGAGAAAGAGAGTTGACTTTATGGGAGGGGTGATTGTACTTGCTTGAGGTGATTGATGGGATATGTACTTGACATGATTGATGTGATTTCTCTTGTGTTTTACAATTGCGGGGCGTTTTCCTCAAACTGAATGCAGGCCCACATCTTCTAACCTGGGTATTTCCTCGGTACACCAGATGCGGTATTGGAACCGCGGTGATGGCGCGATCATAAGGATACATGTCTCGGGTCTAACCGACTCAGATTTACAGGGTACGACTCAAGGTTGTGCACAAATGCTGATTACAGATCGCAAGTTGTTAGAATTCGACCCGGAGGACCGCGGAATGCTACGGAATGGTACGGGCTATGATTTGGGCCTGATACTATTGGTGAAGTCCCAGCCTAATAGACAAATTATCAATACTTTAAGAGTTTCTGGGATCATTAAAGTACACAACCATGTACATGCCATCATCGACTAAATCGAAGTGGAACGCTCTATAACTGAGTCCCAAATGACTTCTGCTAAGAATATTGTCAAGGATCTCGTGACTGGGACCAATGGACTAAAGACCTTTTATAACACCCGTATCATAGACTGCACCATTCCTTTGGCTTCGACAGTCCTCCCACTCGAATTCTGGCAATCTACGACCTGTAATCGGCATTTGTGCGCTATCCTTAGTCGTATCTTGTATTCTAAAGTCAGCTCAACTCGAGACTTATACCCTAACGACTGCGCCGTCACCGTGGTTCCGATACCGCGTCTCATGCGTCGAGGTAATACCCAGGCCAGGAGATGTGAGCCTGCGTTCAGTTTGAGAAAAATGCCGTGTATTTGCAAAACCGAAGAGAACATTACATCAATCTCATCAATCCTATCAATCCCATCAATCAAGTACATGTCACCGCACATGTCAAGTACATGCCCCATCCTAAGCAACCCCTTAAGTCAACTCTATCTCTCTCTCCACCCTTTAAGTACACCCATCACACCATCACTCACCCACCCTCTCTCTATCTCTTTCTCAAACCCATCTCTCAAGCAAGCAACCGTCCAAGCTCTCTAAGAGAAGAGCTTGGTGTGGCCCATCTTCCTATCCCCTCATCTCCCATCTTCACCATCCAATCTCCATCATTTGCCATCATAATGGTAGCCAAGGAGCTAGGGATCTCATGGAGCCAAGAAGAAGCAAGAACGATGGGTGATTTTATGAATTTTTAACCATTGATTATTGTGTATTTGAGGGCCCATTTGTGGTGGGACCCATCTTGATGTACGCCTTGTATCAAAGAGGGATCCATAGTGGCGAGGTCCCTCCCATCTCCACCATTCTCTCTCTCTCTCTCTCTCTCTCTCTCTCTCTCTCTCTCTCTCTCTCTCTCTCTCTCTCTCTCTCTCTCCCTTTTTGTGATGGAGTGTGGCCCACCTGAACCAGACCGTTTGATCTTGAGGCCCACCTTACTATTGGATTTCAGTAGGCCCTGGATGAATGAAAATATAAATATCTACTTGATCTAAACTCCGAGTGGGCCACTCCAACATGGACCCACCTTGATGTATTGTATCTTACACCATCCATCTGGATGTGTAAGGCTTTAGTGGGCTGCACATTGCAACAATCAGCACCATCCGTGCTGCTGTGGGTGGGCCAGCACCCCTCCCCTACTGTATGGAGGTTAGACACAAATATCAGCTTGAATCTTAAGATGGTGGGTCTCACACATGTGGACCAACCCCCATGCATGTGACCTATCTAGGCAGTCCATCTTTTGGACGGCCAGCAACTTAGCTGGCTATATTGGCGTCAGCAGGGCATTTGGGCCCTGTCATGAGGTATACGTTATATCCCATTCGTCCATACAATAGTGGGACCCACTCTGCACATGTGGAACCTCCACCGTCCAGCTGAGACGTGGACGTCCCACCATAATGCATGTATTTTATTAATGTCATCCATCTCTATCCCATATCTAGGCCGTCCAGTAGCATTAGCTGCGGCAGTTACGTCAGTAAGTTTTATGGGTCCCCTTAATGTATATGTGATATCAACACTGTCCAGCCGTGGACCCCACTTGCTGCATGGTGAGATCCACCATGATCCATGTATTTCATACATGCTGTCCAATTTTTAGACGGTACTGATTTTCTGGACAGTGTTTGGATGGTGCTATCCAATGTTTGGACGGTACTAATTTTCTAGACAGTGTTTGGATGGTGCTGTCCAATGTTTGAATAGAGCTGATTTACATAGACAATGGTTGGAAGTGCTGATCATCATCAGTGAGCCATGTGCCCCATAGAATGATTGTGTATAATGATACACATGTTGCACCTGCAACTATTGAAATAATTTTTGGTGTAAACCAAGCTCTTTCTTGCGGCCCATTGATGCGGCCCACTTGTTGTATATTGAGGCCCATTGGTGCAGCCCATTAATGCGGCCCACTTATTATATATGAGGCCCATTGGTATGGTTATTGATGCGGCCCACTTGATCTATATTGAGGCCCATGCATTATAGCCCATCATGATGTATATTGAGGCTCATGGGTTGTAGCCCATTGTGATGTGTTTAGGGCCCATGGGTTGTGGCCCATGGTGATGTATATTAGGCCTGTATGAGTGGCCCATTGTGATATAATTTCAGGCCATGCGCTGAGGATCAATGTGATGTATTTTCAACTCGTATGATGAGGCCCATTGTGATGTATTTTCGACCCATTTGGTAAAGCCCATTGTGATGTATTTTTAGCGCATTTGATAAGGCCCAATGAGATGTATTTTTTGGCCCATGTATTGCGGCCCAACTGACATATATGGGGCCCATGTATTGCGGCCCATTGTGATGTACATGAGGTCTATGAGTGAGGCCCAATATGATGCATATGCGGCCCATGAGTGAGCCCCATAGTGATGTGTATTAGGTCCTTGTGTGAGGCCATGGGCCCACGATACATTTGGCTCTATGTGGGCCACTCCTTGGGAGCAATAATGGTTAAATGTCCACATTGATGGGTGATGATGATTAAATATCCACATTGTGACCTTCTCTTAAGCCCTTTGTTAGTCCAATTATCGATTCTGATTTTCGAGGCTAATTATCGATACCAATTACGAGTATATCATCCGATACCGATTATGAGTATGTGACAACATAGCATTATGATATATGCCCATAGGCATCATCTGTATGTTTGTTACGAGATGTGGTTGACCATTGCATTTGTCATTGGACAGGTTGTTATGAGACTCCCTGATAGGCGAAGATTGTCTCACATGAGCACACAGTATGTGCAGGATTGATGCATGACTGGATTGTATGATTCATGCATCTTGCATTGTGTGTTGTGATTATTGTATGTCCTAGCAACATCAAGGTCATAGCCTCCACAGTCATTTCGTGGATGGCCAGATGGGACACCGAAAATCTATTACTAACATTGGGCTGCCATAGATGGCCCTGGGTGAAAATTCTTAAACCCTCTTAGTACCAGAGGATGCTCTAACGTATACACCGAGTGGATTATATGAGCGCCCGAGTGTCGAATACCAATAAGCTACATCTCTCACTGTGTCATGGTCGGTTGGAAGGGGGTGTGGCCTAATCCGCCCAAATTGTAGTGGAAAAAACTAGGCTGAGTTTGACCATCTTATAAATAAGTCTGCTATCGACGTGCTGGGTAGGTATTAGTTGACTACTAGTTAGGCAATAGTGAGGTCTCTTCCACTCATCGATTGTGCGCGATGAGGCGGCAATCTAGTTTTGAGTGTACTAGACCCTAGTGATGATCCCAGAGATGTATGATGTTGATTTATGGACTTATTGAGAAGGATTTGTATACTTAGCATCTTACTCATTCATTCATTCATTCACTATCCACTCAGGCTGGTGGTGCGCAACTAATTTAATATGTGTACCTTCTCAATGGCCAGGATTTCAGTTAGGCGCGCGACTAACCTGAGATCAAGAGTTTACCACATTGAGTCTGACTATCCAAATTTAGGTATGGGACTGGTTTGGATAAAAGTTCCTTGTGATGGGTCCCGTAGCCTACGATACTATGTACTATCATCCCGAGTTTACACTTCAGTTTGGTCATTTCATTCGCATCGCATATTGCATTACATCCTCATCACATAAGATTTATTTTACTTTCCTTGTGTATTGCATAGTCTGATGAGGTTGACGCCATTCGTGGACTTGTCTGGATTTGTATATTGCATTGCATCCTCAGTTATAACACCCTGAATTTTTGATATTTTAAAATTTCTAAAAATCCTTAAATTTTCTATTTTGTAACTAGCCACGTGATCACTTACTGACTCTCGACACTCGAGATGGGCTTATACGCGGCTGGTACCAATAAAGAACTATACAAATAAGATTAATCGATCGTAGAAGACCAATAAATCCCCCCGATCACTTAAACATCGAGCTTAGCCTTGGGATTTGTTCATGTAGGGTTCAATTCTAGCTTACCTATCATTGACTAGTTGAGATGACTGTAACTAAATAATCGGTGGATTAAGCTCAGGCCACCATTTCCATAAATGAAAAGGCCTAAAATCATTAATACCACTGACTCAATATCCCTTAAAGACCTAAGAGAAATTCCCAGAGCCTGTTGCTCTAAAGAGCACATTGAAACTCTATATTAGACGTAGACGACATGTCGAGGGTCTGGTGACCGTGAAACTATACGATTATGTTCGTCCTACTGGGCTTGATAACCATCATGGGAATTAAGCCTAGATAGTGTCCAGAAACACACAACTTTACCCGTGAGTGAAGTGTGTGAGAAACGCTAATATCTTTAAAAAATATATTGAAACTTAAGTGAATTGGGCCATTTGCTCACACGTGAAATTGAGGATTTTGGACTGCCAGTTTCTGACCAAACTTTAACCATGGGAAAAGAAAATTTCCTTATAGGTATCTGTATACTTGTGGCCCCAATTAAGTATACCATTGATCTGACACAAGTCCTCCACGGTCGATTAGCTTATCTGATCACACCGAAACCACATCTTGGCATAGATCCATTGTCAGAAAACTTACCCAAGGACATATGTGAGTAGTGGGCCTTCCTATGAGCCCTGTTTGTCAAAAACAGCTGTCCAAAGGATATAAACAATATATAGTGGCCCTGGGGCCATTTACATCACTACTGGGCATATAAATAGCCTCCCACACTCTCTCCCATATACGAATTTCTCCAAACCCTAGGTGTGAGAGTCGTATTCTACCGCGTACCGTTTCGTAGGCTTTCACCATCCTTCTGGTTGAATTCTGACAACCCGTGACCTGTAATCAGTATTTACACGCGACCCTGAGTCGCATCCCGCATTTCAGAGTCGGCTCAACCCGAGACTTGTACCCTAGCAACCGCACCATCGTTGTAGCTCCGACATCACGTATCGCTCGCTGAGGCAATACCCGGGCCAGGAGATGTGGGTCTGCGTTCAGTTTGAGGAAAACACCACGCATTGTAATCCTGAGAGAATCCATCACATCAAATGTCAAGTACACATCACATCACTCACACCCATCCCCAAGTACAACTACCCATCCCTAAAAGTCAATTTTCTATTACTTCACCCATCCCTCTCCCCATCACTCCATCACTCACATCACCTCTCTCTCTCTCATCTCTCTCTCTCATTTTTTCTCCCAAGTTCCATGAGAGCAACCTACGTCCAAGCAAGCTCCATGTGGCCCACTCCCTACCACTCGATCCAACCCTTCAAAGCCGATCTCAACCGTTAAAATTCACCCCTTGGAGCTCTAGATTGCATCGATAGAAGGAGGAGCCCCAGAAGATCAGACATGGGTGATTTTTGTGTGATTTTGATGATTAAAGGACCCACAAATGGTGGGAGCCATCTTGATATATGTGATTGTAAGCGAGAGGTACCCATAATGGCGGGGTCCCACCCATCTCCACCGTACTCTCTTTCTCCCTCTCTTTCTCTCTCTTGCTTTCATTTTTTATGTTGATGATGATGAGGTGTGTGGCCCACCTAGCATGTGTGTGTGTATGGCCCATCATGATGTTTCTATATTTATGCCGTCCATGAAATGGGCCCACCTTGCTGGACCGTCCAACGGACAGGATTGCTGCTCGTCAGCTGGACAGACCCGAATGAAGGAAAGCACAAATGTTAGCTTGAGCTAGAACAGGTGGGCCACACCACATGGACCCACCAGATGTAACGTGTTTTCCAGGACGTCTAGTCCTTGGACATGGGGTCCCCACATAGTGTATGTGTGGTATACTCACCGTCCAGATCTTGGACGATGGGACTGAAAAGGCCAAGCTAGAGTCTTAGAGGGGGGGAGGAGGGTGAATAGGACTATGCCAAATTAAAATGATAACAACGAAATTTAATCAGTTAAAGGAAAGATAGCACTATAAACAATTCACAATAAAGAAATGAAAAGCAACCTCAAATTTTTAGTATTAAGAGGTTGATACAAATGTTGTTCTAAGGACAACCTTACACCATAAAAACCAACGGTTTATAGCAAGACAACCTTACTAGAACGATTTGTGTATTAAAAACTCAAACTGAAGAGGAATAAAAAGGAAATAGCAAGAAAGGAAATCTAAGCTACTACAACATTCCCCACAATACTGAAATATAAAGATTACAACATTCACATCCACAAATACACCCACAAACTTGAATGATAAAAGATATAGAAAATAAACCACATATACACAAAACACAAAGAATTATAGTGGTTTGCCTGTGTGTACACCAATTGTTAAACAACAGCCACACAACTACTCCACTCTAATATCCTCACACAGTGGATATTAGCGTTCACTATGAAAATAGGTTTTTTCAAGTTCACCTAAAACCTTCCCAATTGTGTCTTTTAAGTGGGCTTACACAATTCAAAAAACCCCACATTCTAAGTTTTCTAGATCTCCCCAGATAACCAAAACAATGAGATTTTTCTGGCTCAATCTCAAATGAAATCAAAACAAAGGAAATTATCATAATGTAAAATACCTGGATATTCTCCTTTTGTTGTAGCCTGGAAGAACCAAGTTAGAGTAGAAGTTTGAATATAGAAGTTCAATGTTCACACTCACTTATGAAATGGTTCTAAGTTCTAGATTGATTTTAAATTAAATCAAGTTGGGCTAGCTTTATTTGAGTTTTATTCCAAGAAGTATGAATTCTTCATTCCCTCTTTCAAATCAGATTGGAATGTAGAATATAAAATCAAATATAAAAAGATAATAAAAGATAATATTAAATATGCACAATATAGCTTAAGAAGTTTACAAACTTATCTCTCAGAGTGATGTCTTGATTATACTTGAATTGGATTATCAAACTCTAAAAATTGTGCTCTATTTATAAGTGCAAAAGTCTAGGACTAACAGATTTTTAAAATTTTGAGCGCGATCGGATAAATCCATTCCACGACTGGTCGCAGGCCTTGCATGACCAGTCGTGTGACCTCCACGACTGGTCGTGACCCGTCCACGACTGGTCGTGTGGAACGAGAAATAGTTGCTAAAATTTGAGTTGAAGTTATAAGACTAGTTGTGAACGAGTCATGCACTGTTCAAATGACCGGTCAAGCAGTCTCTAGGACTGGTCATGGCTTAACAAAAAAATTTAAAAATTTACAACAATCTTAGGACTGGTCTTGAAATTTCTTGGACTGGTCAAGGCAATGCTAGGACTAGTCAAACAGAGTCCAGGACTAGTCGAAGAACAGTCCAAACACTTATAAAATGATTCAATTTGAATTATGTATTCAAAATGACCTACCCTAAGGTCAATCTAAGGTCTTTCATACCTCAACCATGATATATGAACATTGAACCTTCTTTTCTTTAGATGATAGATGATCTTTGAAGTTCATGAAGCTTAAGATCTTGATATATGATGAAGCTTGTACTTGAGATCTTTTAAAGCTTGAATTTGTAGTACTTGTATTGTACTTCACCTTGAGTCTTGAGTATGAATAGTTCACTTATCTTTTGATGTTGCTTAAAAACATTGACCTTTGAAGTTTAAAGGAGTGAGCAATGTACTTAATCTTGCATTTCTTTGAAGTAGATCTTTATTATTAACTTAAAGCAATCAACATAGATCTGCACTATTAAGATATGATCATTATGTTTCTTAACAAAAAGAGTCTTATCAACACTTCCCATTAGAAAATTATGAATTAGTAGAAACTTAGTCAATTTTTCGTACCATGCCCTAGGAGCTTGTTTCAAACCATAGGGAACATTTTTTAAGCGATAGACATGATCAGTATTTTTAGTGTCTTCAAAGCTCGTTGGTTGTTCAACATATACTTCTTCATGTAAATCGCCATTTAAAAAAGTACTCTTTACATCCATTTGATAAATTTTAAATTTTCTAAAGCAAGCAATGGATATAAATAGTTTGATTGATTCAAGACGAGCTACTGGGACAAAGGCTTCATCATAATCTATGCCTTCAATTTGAGTATACCCTTATACAACCAGTCTAGCCTTGTTTCAAATTACATTACCAAGTTCATCAGACTTATTTTTGAAAATTCACTTAGTTCTGATAATATGTTTATCTTTAAGTCTAGGAACTAAGTACCAAACATCATTTCTAACAAATTGATTAATCTCTTCTTACATCGCAACAATCTAGTTTTCGTCAGTAAGAGCTTCTTTTACGTTAGTCGGTTCTATTTGAGATATAAAACACACATAATTACATATATCTTCTAGTTTTCTTTGAGTGTGCATGCCAGTGAGAGGGTTTTCAAGAATTTGAGTAGACGGATGATCTTTAACAGTCCTCAGTCAGAGTTATTTTGACTTGATGAAGTATCTAGTTTGTCAATTAGAAGAACTTCATCATTATCTGAACTTAAGGTAGGTGTATTCAAGTAATCATCAATGACTACATTGATGGACTCTTGAATTACATCGGTCCTCTTATTCAATACTTGATACGCTCGACTATTCAAAGCATATCTTAAAAAGATCCCTTCATCACTTTTAGTGTCAAACTTGCCCAGATTTTCACGGTCATGTAAAATATAACACTTGCTACCAAAAACTTGAAAGCATTTGACGTAGGCTTCTTATTAGACCACATTTCATAGGCTGTTTTATTGTTTGACTTACTTGTATAAATCCAATTGATTATATAGTAGGCAGTATTTGCGGCTTCAACCCAAACATTTTTAGGGAGCTTCAAACTATTCAACATTACATTTGGCATTTCTTAAAGCATTCTATTTTTCTTTCAACAATTCCATTTTTTTTCTGATGTTTTGGACATAGAGAATTCATGTGATATTCCCTGATCACAACAGAATTTCTCAAAACTGCTATTCTCAAATTCTGATTCATGATCACTACGGATCTTACTGACTTGAGAACCTTTTTCTGTTTGGATCCATTTGAGAATCCTTTTTTACTTCATCAAGGGTTTTTGATTTATTCCTTAAGATGGCTACCGAAGTGAATCTGGTAAAATCATCCACGATTACCAGTATGTATTTTTTGCCACCTCGACTCTCTATCCTAGTTGGTCCTATGTTCGAGCAGTTTGGATGTGGCATTAGAGTCCACTTTGTTGTGAGTACTCCTATTTTGTTTGCCAATCTAGCATTCGCTATATATTTTATCTACTTTCTGCAATTTAGGTAGACCTCTTATTAGTTCTTTTTTGCTCAATCAATATAAATTGTGGTAGTGTACATGTCCAAGGCGTTTATGCCATAACATAGTTTCATCGGTATAGACCATGTAACACGATTGATTAGATGAGATGGAATCACTTACAATGTAGCAGTTTTCAGAAGTTCTACGACCAGTTAATATTACTGAACCCTTTTTTTTTTAAATTTCAAAACCTTGGTTAGTAAATTTTACACTATGATTATTATTGCATATTTGAGATCTTCTTAACAGGTTGTGTTTTAACCCTTCAACGTATAAAACATTCTCGAATAAGGGGAGGTTAAATAGTTGAACCGTACTTTGTCCAATAATCTTACAGTTACTACCATCACCAAATGTGACTGAACCTTCAGCCATGTCTTTAAGATTGGTGAATAGACCTTTGTCACTAATCATATGCTAGGAGAAACCACTGTCTAGGTACCACTTTAAATGACTTATAGCTTTGAAAGCCATGTGGGCAACCAAGCAAGTAACCTTAGGAACACATTTCATTACAGTTTTGGGTTTAGGAGTATAGTTGGTCTTCTTGTGTTTGTAGTTGTAGTAAGAATGACCTAGTGAGTTAGATTTTAAGAGCTCCTTAAGTAAATTAACTATTTTCTCAGCTAAAAGATTTCGGTTCTGATTTTTATAGTTAATATGGTTGCATTTAGGTTTTAAAGATTGAAAATTTTTAGCATTTTTAGAAAATTTTGATTTGAAATATTTCCTTTTAAGTTTAAAGACTCTCCTTTCACAAACTTAGGAGTATTCTTCTGTTTAGGAGGAATATTTCTATCATAGCCCAAACCAAATCAGTTGCCACATTTTCTTGATACAGAAAAAAGTTTTTCTAACTTTGGATCACCTTGGGCATACCTCCATGTATCTTTTAAACTCAAAAGTGAAGAGACTTCAAGTTTAAGTTTTTCATTTTCAGATTTAAGATTTTCAATAAGGGAGGTTTTGAAATCTAAATAGCCTTTAGATTTTTCAAAACAATCTGAAATGTGGGATTTTTCTAAAACAAGAGAATCAAAATTTTCTTTAAGTTTCAAAAACTTTTCTTTTTGAAGTTTTAATTTAATAACAATTTTACAACTTTCCTTGTAAGGGGCATTATAAGCATATTGAAGATCATCTTCATTTTCATGATCACTATTCAGATTTTCTTCACTAGTTGAATCATCATTATCTGAAAAAGTGAACTTGGCTAGAGTCATAAAGGCTTTAACTTCATTGCCCGACTTGGTTTCAGAATCTTCTGATTTAGAAGAGACTTCAGTGTCAGAAGATTCATCCCAAGTGGCCAACATTCCTTTCTTTTTACGTTTGTCCTTTTTAGGACACTTGTTTGCTAAATGCCTATATTCATGGTAGTTGTAACACTAACTGTCTTTTAAAGTTTTTAAATTTTTAGATTTAGATCTTTTCTTATCATTAGACTTTTGAAAATCAACTCTCTTTTTACTTTTAAAAATTTTGTAAAACTTTTTAGCTAAAAGCGTCATATTATCTTCAAAATTATCTAAATCAAAATTACTACTATTTTTTTAAGAAGCACTTTTAGAAGATTTAAGGGTGATAGATTTACCTTTAAGAGCTTTAAAAGTTAACTCATAAGCCTGTAAAGAGCCAACTAATTCTTCTACCCTCATATTATCCGTATCATGAAGTTCCTGGATCGCAGTTACCTTAGAACTGTTCAAGAAGTGAGCGTAGTATCTTCGCACAGACTTTACTTTCTAGGACTTTTTCACTAAGACCCCACATAGAATTCACAATGTCATTTAATCTTGTATAGAAGTCCATGAACATTTCATTTTCTTCCATATGTATTTCCTCAAATTTGGTTGTGAGGATTTGAACTTTAGATTTCTTAACAATTGATGTTCCCTCGTGTGTCATTTCTAAAATATCTCAGGCTTCCATTACAGATTCATAGGATATAATTCTTTTGAATTCATCCGGTGATAGTGCGCAAATGATTGCATTTAGTGCTTTTGCATTGAAATACTCTCACTTTTCTGAAGAGTGGTTCAAGAAAAATAAGGTGTTACACTCATAGATTTGGATCCATCGATACCGGTTACTTCAGTGGTAGGAGGGGTCCATTCAGTCACTGTGGCTAGCCACACACTCTCATCCGTGGATTTTAACAAAATCCTCATTCTGGCTTTCTAATAGGCATAATTGGTGCCATCAAATGGTGGAGGCTTAGTGACTGAAAGGCTATCAAAATTTGACATCTTATAAATAACTTAGATCAATTAGCTCAGGAAATAAATCCAAAAATAAAAAACAACGAGTTATTAGGCTCTGATACCACTTGAAAAGACCAAGCTAGAGTCCTAGGGGGGTGAATAGGACTATGCCAAATTAAAATGATAACAGTGAAATTTAATCAATTAAAGGAAAGATAGCACTATAAATAATTCACAATACGGAAATGTAAAGCAACCTCAAAATTCTAATATTGAGAGGTTGATACAAATGTTATTCTAAGGACAACCTTACACCATAAAAACCAAGGGTTTATGGTAGGACAACCTTAGTAAAATGATTTGTGTATCAAAAACTCAAACTGAAGAGGAATAAAAAGGAAATAGCAAAAAAGAAAATCTAAGCTATTAAAACATTCCCTACAATGCTGAAATGTAAAGATTACAACATTCACATCCATAAATACATCTCACAATCTTGAATGATAAAAGATATAGAAAATAAACCACACATCCATAAAACACAAAGAATTATAGTGGTTCGCCTATGTGTACACCAACTGTTAAATAACAGCCACATAGCTACTTCACTCCTAATATCCTCATATAGTGGATATTAGCATTCACTATGAAAATAGGTTTCTCCAGGTTCACCTAAAACCCTCACAATTGTGTCTTTAAGTGGGCTTACACAATTTAAAAACCCCCACGCTCTGAGTTTTCTGGATCTCCTCAAATAACCAAAAGAAGGAGATTTTTCTGGCTCAATCTCAAATGAAACCAAAACAAAGGAAATTACAATAATGTAAGATACCTGGATATTCTCCATTTGTTGCATCTCAGAAGAATGAAGTCGAAGTAGAAGTTCGAATATAAAAGTTCAATGTCCACACTCACTTGTGAAATGGTTCTAAGTTCTAGATTGATTTTAAATTAAATTAAGTTTGGCTAGCTCTATTTGATTTTGATTCCAAGAAGTAGGAATTCTTCAATCCCTCTTTCAAATCAGATTGGAATGCGGAATATAAAATTAAATATAAAAATCTAGTAAAAGAGAATATTAAATATGCACAATATAGCTTAAGAAGTTTATAAAACTTATCTCTCAGAGTGATGTCTTGATTATACTTGAATTGGATTACCAATCTCTAAAAATCGTACTTTATTTCTAAGTGCAGAAGTCGCACCTTTGACTAGTCCTATGGACACTACGACTAGTCGTAGGACCAACGAATTCTTAAAATTTTGAGCGCTATCAGATAAAGCCGTTCCACGACTAGTCGTAGGCCTTGCACGACCGGTCATGTGACCTCCACGATTGGTCGTGTGGAACCAGAAACAGTTGTTGGAATTTGAGTTGAAGCTATAGAACTGGTCGTGAACGAGTCGTGCACTGTTCACATGACCGGTCATGGCTTAACAAAAAATACTGAAAATTTATAACAATCTTAGGACTGGTCTAAGAATTTCTTGGACTGGTCGAGGCAGTTCTAGAACTAGTCGAACAGAGTCCTGGAATAGTCAAAGAACAGTCCAAACACTTATAAAAAGATTCAATTTGAATTATGTATTCAAAATGACCTATCCTAAGGTCAATCTAAGGTCTTTTGTACCTTAACCATGATATATGAACATTGAACCTTCTTTTCTTCAGATGATAGATGATCTTTAAAGTTCATGAAGCTTGAGATCTCGACACATGATGAAGCTTGTACTTGAGATATTTTGAAGCTTGAATTTGTAGTACCTGTGTTGTACTTCACCTTGAGTCTTAAGTATGAACAGTTCACTTATCTTTCGATGTCACTTAAAAATATTGACCTTTGAAGCTTAAAGGAGTGAACAATGTACTTGATCTTGCATTTCTTTGAAATAGATCTTTGCTATTGACTTGAAGCATTGTCCTTGTACATGGCCTTGAACATATATATTAATGTGCTACACAAGACATAGATTGTGGTTTTGTCACTAAGAAATTTGACAATCGAAGGAGCAAGAGACTATAGAACTTACCGGGACCCGCCAAATGTATGTACCTTATCACCGTTCAGGGACATGGATTGGCTGGTACACCTCACACATGGGATTGCACCTTAATGTATATGATTTATATCCCAACCGTCCAACCACGCTAGACATGGGAACCCTGGTACGTGTGGTGTCTACATCGTCCAGTAGATGGGACGGTGGGACCCACACTTGATGTATGTGTTTTTAATCCACACC
Source organism: Magnolia kwangsiensis (assembly GCA_037074715.1). NCBI lineage: Eukaryota > Viridiplantae > Streptophyta > Magnoliopsida > Magnoliales > Magnoliaceae > Magnolia > Magnolia kwangsiensis. Next base: position 17,806,760 of record CM073587.1, on the reverse strand, counting down.
GTCTAGTGGTTTGGACGGTGGGGACCACTGAATGCATATGTTTTATACCTCACACCTACTATATGTATATATAATATTGTAATATAATAATATATTATAGATGGCCCCACGTGGGACCCACCATCACACCAGCAATCAGCTAGTGTAATTGATGTCAAAAGGTTCTGTGGATCTCACAGGATGGATATGTTACATCCAAGCTATCTAGATGGTGGGAACCACTGCTAGACTGACGTTAGCAGGTTTTGTGGGTCCCATATGATGTATTTATTTCATCCACACCATCCAAATCATCTGGATGGTGCTGGACCTGATGGATAGTGCTATGTGGGCCACACCGTGATGTATCTATTAGCCACACCATCCATCTATATTTAGGATGAGCAGGGCCCACTTTGATGACATGTTGTATATTCACACATCCATCCGTTTTTCCTTATCAGTGGGTGGGACCCACCCTGATGTATTTATTCCATCCACATTGTTCAAATTGTACTGGATGGTGCTGGACAGTGTTTGGACAGTGCTGATCATCATTAGGGGGCCATGTGCCCCATGGAATGATAGTGTACAGTGATTTTTGGTGTGGTCCAAGTCCATTTAATTAGTCCTATTGGTGCGGCCCAATGATGCAGCCCACTTGATGAATTTCCAGCCCATACGACGAGGCCCATTGAGATATATTTTTAGCCTACATGATGAGGCCAACTTGATGTATATGAGGTCTATTAGCGTGGCCCATTGATACAGCCCACTTGATGTGTATGAGGCATATGTACAGGGCCTACCTATGATGTATATTAGGCCCATGTGTAGGGCCTACCTATCGTGTATTTGAAACTATGGGTTGTGGCCCATTGTGATGTATTCAAGGCCCATGGGCAAAGCCTAATGTGATGTATTTATGGCCCATGTACCGAGGCCCATTAGATATATTTCCAGCCCATGGATACAGCCTAACTAACATATATGTGACACCATGTATTACGGCCCATTGTGATGTGTACTAGGCCCATGATATGTGGCCCATTTGATGTATACAAGACCCATGTGTAGGGCCCACATGTTATATATTCAAGGCCCATGGGTTGAGGCCCATTGAGATATATTTGGGGCCCATGGGTGAGGCCCATTATGATGTATTCGAGGCCCATGGGATGTGGCCTAATGTGATATATTTCTAGCTCACTTGATGTATGAGACCCTTGTGTAAGGCCCATTATGATTGTATGAGGTCCATTGAGATTGTATGCGGCCCATTATGTTGTGTATGAGGCCTTTTTGTGAGGCCATAGGCCCACTGTATGTTTGGCTCTATGTGAGCCACTCCTTGGGAGCAATATTGGTTAAATGACCGCATTAATGGGCAATGATGGTTTAATGTCCACATAATGACCTTCCCTTAGGCCTTATTCGGTCGATCATCGAGGTAGATTGTTGCGGTCGATTCTTATTTTGATTGTTGAGGCCAATTTCAATTGTTGAGGCCAATTTCGATTGTCGAGGCTGATTGCTGAGGTCAATTTCGATTCTGATTATTAAGGCCTATTTCGATTGTTGAGACCAATTTCGATTATCGAGACTGATTATCAAAGCTGATTTCGATTGTCGAGGTCAATTTTGATTCCGATTATCGAGGCTTATTCTGATTATCGATACTAATTACGATTGTCGAGGCCAATTGTTAAGGCTAATTCCGATTCAGATTAACAAGGCCTATTCCAATTGTCGATATCAATTCTGATTATCGAGGCTGATTGTTGAGGCTGATTCCAATTTCAATTATCGAGGCCTATTCCGATTGTCGATACCGATTTCGATTGTTGAGGCTGATTCTGATTCCAATTATCAAGGCCTATTCCTATTGTCAATATTGATTCAATTTTTGAGGCCGATTGTCGATTCTGATTCCGATTGTCGATGCCGATTTCGATTGTCGATGCCGATTCTAATTCCGATTGTTGAGGTTGATTCTAATTTCGATTATCGAGGCCTATTCTAATTATTGATACCGATTCCGATTGTCGAGGCCGATTATTAAGGTCGATTTTGATTCTGATTGTTGAGGCTGATTGTTGATGCTGATTCTAATTACCGAGGCATATTCTGATTGTCGATACCAATTTTGATTGCCGAGGCTAATTGTTGAGGGTGATTCCTATTCTGATTGTTAAGGCCAATTCTGATTATCAAGGTCAATTATCGACACTGATTCTGATTGTTGAAGCCGATTGTTGAGGCCAATTCTGAATGTCGATACCAATTCCGATTGTCGAGGCGGATCCTGATTGTCAAGGCCGATTTCGATTTTTGAGGCCGGCTATATAGGCCGATTGTCGATGTCAATTATCAAGGCTGGTTCCGATTATCGAGGTTGGATATCAAGGTTAATTGTCGAGGCCCAATGAGATGCATATGCAGCCCATATTTGAGGCCCATTGTGATGTGCATTTGGCCCGTGTTTGAGGTCCAATGTGATGTATATGCAGCTTGTATTTGAGGCCTGTTGTGATGTGTATTTAGCCCGTGTTTAAGGCCCAATGTGACGTATTTGAGGCCTATGTGATGAGGCCCATTGTTATGCATGTGAGGGCCAGGTGATGGAGCCCATTGTGATATATGTTAGGCCCATGAGAAAGGCCTATTGTGATGTGTATTAAGCTCTTGAGTGAGGCCCATGGTGTTATATATTTGGCCTTTGTATGAGGCCATAGGTCCACTATATATTAGGCTCTATATGGGTCATTCCTTGGGGGACAATGTTGGTTAAATGTCCACATTGTCAAGGTCAATTGTCGATGCCAGTTGTTGATACGAATTATGAGTGTGTGACTACATAACATCATGATACATGCCCATACGCATCATCTGCATATTTGTTATGAGATGTGGTTGACCATTGTATATGCCATTGGGCAGGTTGTTATGAGACTCCCTGATAGGCAGAGGTTATCCCACATGAGCGCACGGTATGTGCAGGATTGATGCATGATTGGGCTACATGACTCATGCATCTTGCATTGTGTGATTATGATTACTGTACGCCCCAGCGACATCAGGGCAGTGACCTCCACAGACATGTCATGGATGGCCAAATAGGACACCAAAAATGTTTAGTTCGAGCATCTGGACATTTTGAATGTCCTTGGGTGAAAGTCTCTAAATGTCTGAAGCCAAGAGGCGCCCCAACGTCTAAACTGAGTAGATACATGAGCGCCTAAGTGCCAGATACCAGTAGGCTGCATCTCCCACTGTGTCGTGGTCAGTTGGGAGAGGGTATGACCTTATCTGCCCAAGTGAAGGGGCTATAAGTTAGGCTGAGTTTGACCAGCTCCCAAATGGGTCCGCTTTCGATGAGCCAGGTAGGCATTGGTATACTACTTGTAGGAGGGTAGTGAGGTCTTTTCCACTCACTGGGCTGCGCACCCGGCAGAGGCGGTAGCTAGCTTAGAGTGTATTAGACCCCGGTGATGATTCCAGAGATGTACAGTACTGATATGTGGAATTATTGAGCAAGAGTTGCATATTCACTCATTTATTTATTCATTCACTATCCACTCGGGTTAGTGGTATGCAACTATTTGTTACATGTACCTTCATAATAGCCATGATTTCGGTTGGGGCACGCGACTAACCTCAGATCAGGAGGCTACCACATTAAATCTGACTATCCAAATTCAGGTATGGGACTAGTTTGGATAGAAATCCCTTGTGATGGACCTCATAGCCTGCGATACTATGTACTATCATCCCAACTTCACACTCTAGCTTGGTCATTTCATTCGCATCACATATTACATTACATCCGTAGGCATATGAAATTTTAGGTTGCCATGTTTCTGCACTTATATAACTTAGACAAACTTAACAGGATTTACATATTACATTGTACCCTCAGCATCTGATATTTGGTTCTCTATGACTCCTCATTTGCATAGTTGATATATATTGCATACTCTGATATTGTATGACTCATGGACTTATCAATATTTTCACTTATTCTATTATCGTATGATTCATGATCTTGCCAATATTTCTGACATTGTATGATTATGGAATTACATTAAATACTTGACACGTATCTTGTGCACACACTTACACCACCCTTTAAGCTTTCTATAAGTTTATGCATGATAGATGTGTGCAGGTGATGTTAGGTTACAGCAGTATTAAGCTTGGAGCCTGTAGCGGTCTTCTAGAGCCTTGATCTTTGACATATGTATTTTCCTTTCAACATTGTATTCAAAGTTTATATTAGTTGATATGTGATGATGATGTTGCCTTTGTGATTTGGGTAAACTTGTGGTTATACTTCTTACGAGATAAATGTACATTAGAAAATCCTCCTTGTAGGATCTCAGGATCGAAACCTAGCATATGGGCGTTGGGAGCTGAGAATGGGGTAATACGGAGCTTGTCGGTATCAGATTCAGCGATCGGGATTCCTGTGAATATAATTTTCGAGTTTGGGGCGTGACACTAGGAGAGAGAAGAGAGAAAAGAAGAGAAGAGGAAGGAGAGAAGAGAGATCTTGAGAGATTGTTACAATGTTTCTCTCCCATTACTACACGCACTAAATCACTTTCCTGTTACACTACTCGATCCACTCCGGCTACGATTTGGGTAAGGAAACCTAACTTTAATCTTGTTATAGAGATCTAGATTGAGTAATCTATAAACTAGCTAACCTATTATATTATTTAGGTGACCGACGTTCCATTTTTGGGAATGTAGTGTTCGAACCGAGTATTCCGACAAAAAGTGTGGACTATAAATGTTTAGCTTATGGTTTTCAATGCTTTCAATGTCAGCTAATGATTTATGTCTGACTTGATTACTACCATATCACCTTAGACACACCGATTTCGATATATTTTACATGTATGAACTATGTTGGACAAAATATGCATCCTATGTGTTTGTTTAAATGTTTGAATGAACATAAAAATGTGATTTGTGTTTGCCATGACTACTAATTTAGGATTCATGTTTATCATATGCATGATGACCTCTTTGTGTATGGAATTTCCATAATATATGTCGTAACTAATCTAGTTTATGTATTTTTGGCGAAGTTTAACTTAAGTGTTTGATAAATTGTCTGGATAAGAAATTGTTAATGATTTTTATTTATTAAGAGTATTAAGATAAGATTCTCTATTACCTTATTCATGTGTATAGTTTTCTTTATGTAATCTTATTTACCTCTACGCAATTTAAAGATAAAATGCAAGTGTTAGGTAATATGATAAATGTGTTGATGAAATGCTCAAATGAGGAATTTGTTTAGATTGTTTGTTAAATGCTGACATGATCATCACATGTGTCTACCTATTGCATTTGAGCAAGATTGGGGCTACAATATAGTCCAGGCAATCAGTAACAGTCCCCATTTGGGTGGACAAATTAGTCTCACCACATTAGATATGTTTGATGAATCCGGGTCGCACAACGATTGTCGACAGTGGTTAGGACATGAGGGGTGCTCATGCGCTCCATGTCGATTATGTCAGCGTGCCTCGTACTAATCGAACTTGTCTAATAAACCGATTGGCCTATTATGTGTTTACCATGTATGGACACCACTATTTGAATTATGGTACCCCTCTTCAATGTAAAGGCTCATTCTAACCATGGTACCACGATCCGCTAAGACTTATGAGTAGGGCATGGTGGTATGGGACACCGTCTTCGAGCTGTCGACCTACACTAGGGTGATGAGCCTCCTCGTAGTGACTAGTGAGCAACCAAGACTCGCGAGCCAGACATGGTAGTATGAGACACCGTTTTCGAGCTGTCAATGTCATGCCCCAAACTCGAAAATCGGATTCACAGGAATCTCGATCGCTGAATCAGGTGTCGATAGCCTCTGTAGTACCCCATTCTCGGATCCTAGCATTCATATGCCAGATTTCGATCCTGGGATCCTACAAGGAGGATTTATTTTTTTTCAATGTACATTTAACTCGTGATAAGCATAACCACGAGACTACCTAATTCATAGAGGTAACATCATCATCACATATCCACTAATATAATCATTTAAGTACAAAATTGAAAGGGAAATACATAAATAAAAAATCAAGCTCTGGAAGACCGCTGCACGCTCCAAGCTCAACATTGCTACAACCTAACATCACCTGCACATATGGTGGGACCGATCTTGATGTATGAATTATTTAGGGAGGGCCCATAGTGGTGGGACCCATATGGTGGGACCCATCTTGATGTATGCATTATTTAGGGAGGGCCCATCGTGGCGGGGTCCCTCCCCTCCATCATGATCTCTCTCTTTCTTCCTCTCTTTTCCCATATTTCATAGCCCACCTAGTGTATGTGTGTATGGCCCACCATGAGGTATCTTATCCATGCCATCTACCCATGGGACCCACCTTGCTGGACTGTCTAGCGGATGGGACTACTGCTCATCCATCTGGACAGGCCGGAATGAAGGGATAACACAAATATCAGCTTGATGATGGGCCATGCTGTCGTGGACCCCACTCTAATTCGATGTACATGATAGTACATCCAAGTCATTCAGATCAGTGGGCCAGAGCCGCTAGACCTCTGCTATCCAGGCCATCCAGCAGGGCCTGGACGCTAGAGTATTGATGCATGTATATTTTTTTATATAAAATAACATATATAATATGATATGTATTATATATATATATATATATATATATATATATATAGAATAATGGTCTCCTACGAACCATCCCGCACGCTACCTTGGTGCGGTCCATTCCCACTGCAAAGAGGAAATTGGATTGGGTACTGAGTAAACTCTGTTGGGTTTACTGTAAATGGATGTGGTCTATCCATGCCGTCGATCCAGTTTTCAAGCGCATTTTAATGGTTGAGACCAAAATTGAATCATTTCCAATGCTCAGGTGGACCATAGAACAGGAAACATTGGGAATAATAATTTCCACCGTTGAAACCTTTCTAGGGTCTACAGTGATGTTTATTTGTCATCCTGCCTATTCATAAGATCACACAAATATGGATGAAAGGGAAACACACATATCATATTGATCTAAAACTTGTGGACCCCAAGAAAAGTTTCAACGGTTGACATTCAATTCACACTATTTCCTATGGTGTGGCCCACTTGAGCTTTGGATATACTTCATTTTTGGGTTTAAGGCGTAAAATTATCTATTAAAATGGATGTAAGGAGTGGATGAAATATATAAATCACAGCAGGCCCCACAGAGTTTACTTAGCATGTAATTCCTTCCCCGCAAGATACCTGGGCGCGGATTGGCTAATGAGGGGTTGAAAAGTGACGTCACCAAAATTTGTGGCCCCACCATGATATAAGTATTGTATCCACGCCGTCCATCCATCTGGAGAGATCATTTCAGGGTAATATCCAAAGAATGAGTCACATCCAAAGCTCTAGTGGACCCAACCATAGAAAATAGTGGGGAGAGTGATGCCACCGTTAAAAACTTCTAAAGGCCACAAAAATTTTTGATCAACTTATATTTATATTTTCCCTTCTCTTTAATGTCTTTGTTAACTTTTTAATAGGTTGGATTTCCAAAAAACATCATGGTGAGCCTTAGAAAGGTTTCAACGATGGGCATCAATCTTCCCGCTATTTCCTGTGGTGGGGTCCACTAAAGATTTGGATCAATCTGATATTTGTGTTTTCCTTTCATCCATATCTGTGTGATCTTATGAACAGGTCGGATGATAAATAAACATCACTGTAGACCCTAAAAAGGTTTCAACTGTGGAAATTATTATTCCCAATGTTTCCTGTTCTATGGTCCACCTGAGCATTGGAAATGATTCAATTTTGGTCTCAACCATTAAAATGCGCTTGAAAACTGGATGGACGGCGTGGATAGACCACATCCATTTACAGTAAACCCAACAGAGTTTACTCAGTACCCAATCCAATTTCCTCTTTGCGGTGGGAATGGACCGAACCAAGGTAGCGTGCGGGATGGATCGCAGGGGACCATTACTCTCTCTCTTTATATATATATATAGAGAGAGAGAGAGAAAGAGAGAGAGTAATGGTCTCCTGCGATCCATATATATATAATGTTATATGGTGGGCCCTACGTGGCACCCACCTTGATGCAAGTATTTTGTATCCCACCGTATAGAGATCTGAACGGTGGGCTGACCTCTAAGTACGCAATATAGCTAACCGTCCATCCATTTTTTTGGTGGGCCACCTGGACATATGTATGCTGGGCCCCATGTGTGACCCGCCTGCTGATGGATTGGCTACTATACGTCATATCCACAAGGGCCCCATCATGTGGCATGTGTTATATTCCTACCGTCCACTCATTGCTGACAGTGGGACCCATCAGCACGTGTGGGTCTCCACTGCCCAGCTATGGCTCGTGGACCCCACCCATGATGTGTGTGTCACCTCCAGATTGTTCAGGTCCTGGCCCCACATGATATGTGTGTTGCACCCATCCCTGTCCCGTCCATCTCTGACCATGTGGATGTGTTGTATCCACCGTCCAATCACTGGACGGTGGGAAGCAGCTTGGCTGAAGCACCTCACACCAGCTATATTGCTATGTATTGACACAGCAGGTCCATGGGACCCACCTCTGATGTAGGTCTCCTAAATCCCAGCCGTCCATCTATCCTTCCACACCGTCAGTATCTGGACGATGGGTCCCATTGCTGGTTGATGTCAGCAAGCTGTGGGTCCTACCGTGATACAATGTTTTATCTACCCTGTTCTTCTAGAGGGTGGGACCCACCTCATGTGCAAGATACACCTGCAGGCACGTGTGGGTGGGATCCACATTGATGTAATTGTTGTATTTGCACCATCTAGATTTTCTGGACGGTGGCCACACCTGTAAAGTATTGTGATGCGTGGTCTTATCTACATCGTCCATCCACTTGTCTAGGACGGGAAGGAGCTTTGAGTAACCACCTTGATGTTTGTGTTCGATCAGCACCGTCCAGACATCGTGGACCTTGATGTATGGGTTTCATCCTCACCGTCCAGGGACATGGGTCCCACATGGTATATGTGTTTTATCTATATCATCCAACCATCGGAAGAGATCATTTATGGCATTACAAAGAGGATGTGATAGATCTAAAATTCGGGTGGACCTACTGTGATGTATGTTTTGTAATCCACGTCGTCCATCTGTTGAAAGACCCATCGCGATGTAAGTTTTGTAATCTACACTATCCAGATTATGCTAGACGGTACTGGACAATGTTTGGACGGTACAGATTTACACAGATAGTGTTTGGAAAGTGTTGATCATCATTAGAGTGTTATGTGCCATAGAATGGTTGTGTACAATGATACGCATGTTGCACAAATAACTATTGAAATGATTTTAGATGTAATCAAAGCTCCTATCGATAAGGTCTCGATATCATCGACATTCAAATTCCGATGACATCGGTTGACCCTCGATCATATCCTATATCCTGAAATATTTTAGCCAGTTTCTCTCATTCTTCAAGTATCGATTGATCGGTCCAAGTATCGATGGAATCGAAGTTCAAAATTCGATAACATCGACACACATATCGATCCCATCGATCAGCTGGCAATAGGTTTCAAAAGCGTATGAAATTAGAGTTTATGTTATCAAGCAGTTAGTCGAGCCCATCGAGAGTACACGCTCAATGATATCGAACTCTGTCATATATATGACCATTTTATATCCATTGGAACCTTTTGCCTATATAAAGAGAAACTTGGTCATATTGCTGGTAGAGAAAGAAGAGAGTTCTTTTGTGTGTCTTACCCTCAGATCATATACCCAAAGCCCTTTCTTTCATGGGAGTTCATCTTCTAATCCACTCTTACCATTGACATTCAATAGAGTGGATTGGGAAATGAACTTCCGCATTCAAGGATCCTCCAGCAACTATCTTAATAGTATATCATTAAGTTGGGATGCCTTGAATGAATAGATGACGGGAATCACTCAATCTTCCTTATAGGAAAATTCTAAGAGAGTGGATTTTCATCCTAACCTTGACCTGACCCAAAGCCAAGTACAGGTACATCTTTTGTGTTTCGGATCAAGGGAGCCGAATACTCTTCAACAACAAGGAGAAGATCTTCGACATTACGCTGAATGAGACTCATCAACTTATCTGTAAGTATTTAGAGTCCAGAGGACACTTATGACCATTCCTTTCTATGATTGGGTCACTCTATCTTCCTTATAGGAAAATTCCAAGAGAGTAGATTTTCGTCCGAACCTTGACCTGACCCAAAGCCAAGTACAGGTACATCTTTTGTATTTAGGATCAAGGGAGCCGAATACTCTTTAACAACAAGGAGATAATCTTCTACATTACGCTGAATGAGACTCATCAACTTATTTGTAAGTACTTAGAGTCCAGAGGACACTTGTGAACATTCCTTTCTAGGATTGGGTCTTAAGTGTTGCTCACCCTTTGAAGTCCTCAAAGGAGGCCTCTGGCGGGAGTGTACATGTGGGTGCGTTGTGTGGACCCTTGGTCTGTGTGGGCATAAACATTTGGGTGCATTGTGTGGACCCTTGTTCTGTGTGGGCATAAACATCTGGTTAGGAGTGCACCAGCAAAACTCCAGGGTTAGAGGTGAACCGAGTAGAAACCTCCATGTAAAGGTTGAAGGTGAACCTGATTTAAAACCTTAGGTTTGAGGTGAACCCTGGAAAACCTCCTTAGTGAAATCCGGTACACTCAAGGGATGAGTGTGACAGCCGGGAGTGGAGTAGACAAGTAGTCGAACCACTATAAAAATGACTGTGTTTTTGATTGTTGTTGTTGTTCATTGTGTGATATTTCTTACATGCCCTTATATCTGATTATCTAAGATCACACCGCTTATACACACAAAGTCTTATCCATCACAACTTTTATGCAACTTATTTAACTTCATGAAGTCTGTGATTGGATCTTCTACTAGGCTTGGAAGCCAATGGAGTTATATTTGAGTAATCCTGATAATTGTATATCTAATAGGATTAGTGCAATAGGATTTTAAATATATCATAAAACTTTAAAAAGTCCTATTCACCCCCCTCTAGGACATATTAGCATATTCCTACTTCAACTCAAGTGGTCTTCATCGCTATTTCAATTAGTATTAGAGCAGGTCTCTCTTTAAGGGTTTCACCGCCTAGAGAGTGATCTAGACTGAAGTAGGAATAATGTTCAAGGAAGTCCCAGAAGATGTGACAGATCAAAATAATTTCCTTATAATTCATACTGCTCTGAAAGCTGGAAATAGTTCGAAATGGTATCTTGATAGTGGATGCTCCAGACACATGACTGGTGATCAAATTCATTTCTGCGAGTACTCAAACTTTGATGGAGGATCGGTTACATTCGGAGATGGCAGTTCAGCCAAAATTATTGGACAAGGAACAATAGTTGTACTAGGTCTTCCAAAAATTAAACATGTCCTCTGTGTAGAAGGTCTGAAACATAATCTTCTTAGTATTTCTCAGATTTTTGACAAGGATCATCTTGTCACCTTCTCAAAAAATATATGTAAAATCTTAGATTACACGGAAAAATCCCTCATAAATGGATTACGCACTAGTGATAACTGTTACATCATAAAAAGTGCAAATGAGGATGTGATGACTACAAAGTGTAATATGGCCATGAAAAATGAATCCAAATTGTGGCATCAAAGACTGGGACATGTTCACTACCGAAATTTAACCAAGCTTAGCTCTAGAAATCTGGTTAGAGGTCTTCCCAAGATTAGAGAAGAAGAAAAAGTTGTATATGGAGAATGTCTAAAAGGAAAACAAATAAAAATAGGACATAAAAAGACAACCACTATAGCAACAACAAAACCGTTAGACCTGCTACATATGGATCTAGTTGGCCCAACCAAAGTGGAAAGTCATGGAAAGAAGAGGTACTTTCTTGTTGTAGTCGATGACTACACCAGATTTATTTGGGTTGCATTCCTTCGGGAAGAATCAGATGCTTTTGAAGAATTTGCAATCTTGGCCAAACGAGTTCAAAATGAAAAGGGTTATGACATTAATCGTATTAGAAGTGATCATGGTGGGGAATTTGAAAATGAAAATTTTGAAAGATATTACAATGAGAAAGGAATCCATCATGAATTCTTAGCCCCAAAAACCCCACAACAAAATGGAGTCGCTGAAAGAAAAAATTATGTGCTGCAAGAAATGGGGTCAGTCATGCTAAATGGAAAGAATATGGTAAAAAAATTTTGGGCAGAAGCTGTCAACACCACCTGCTACATCATAAATAGAGTATATCTTAGAACAGGTCTGAATAAAACTCCATACGAAATTTGGTATGGAAAGATACCTAGTGTAAAGTATTTTCGAGTCTTTGGGAGAAAATGTTATATTTTGAGAGACAGAGATCACCTATGTAAATTTGAGCCTAAAAGTGATGAAGATATTTTTCTGGGGTATGTCATGAATAGTCGTGCATATAGAGTATACAATCTAAGAACTCTCACTATTCAAGAGACAGTCAATGTGGTAATTGATGATCATCTTCATGATGAGGAAAAACCTGCAAATGAATTAAAAGATGATGTAGAATCATGCATTTTAGGAATATCAGAGAATAAAACCCCAACACCATATGAACCTGGACCATCTTCTGAAATACTCATTGTAAAGGATCACCCACAGGAACAAATCATTAGAAATTCAAATGATGGTGTAAGAAATTGACGGTAGATAGGAAGTATTTATAGTCATTTCTTCTTTACCTCAAAAATTGAACCTAAAAATGTTATAGAAGCTCTTCAAGATGAACAATGGATAAATGCCATGCGAGAAGAACTTAAACAATTCCAAAGAAATGAGGTATGGAAATTGGTTCCTAGACCAACTGATACAGATGTCATTGGAACTAAATGGGTTTTCAAGAATAAATCGTACGAGTCAGGAAATGTGATCAGAAATAAAGCAAGGTTAGTTGCCCAAGGATACTCACAGATAGAAGGAATTGATTTTGATGAGAGATTTACTCCTGTTGCTCGTCTCGAATCTATTAGAATTCTCTTATCTATCGCTTGCGCATCAAAATTTAAACTACTTCAGATGGATGTTAAAAGTGCATTTCTTAATGGGGATCTTGCTGGAGAAGTTTATGTAGAACAACCTAAAGGATTTTCAAATCACAAGTTCCCTCATTATGTTTATCGTCTTGATAAAGCTCTGTATGGTCTCAAATAAGCACCAAGTGCATGGTATGAACGGCTAACAAAATTTCTGTTAGATCATGAATTTTACAGAGGAAGTGTAGATAAGACACTTTTTACACAAAGAACAAAGAACTACTTGCTTATTACGCAAATCTATGTGGATGACATAGTGTTTGGGTCAACATGTGGAGATGAGGCACACAAATTCGCCAACCTCATGAAATCAGAATTTGAAATGAGCATGGTTGGTGAATTAAACTTTTTTTTAGGGTTGCAAGTCAAGCAACTACCTGATGGTATTTTCATAAACCAGACCAAGTATGCAAGAGATTGGTGAAAAGATTTGGGCTTGAGTCAGGCCGTACCTATCACACACCAATGAGTACCACTCTTAAACTCTCCAAAGATATTAATAGCAAAAGTGTGGACTAACATCTTTATCGAAGCATGATCGGAAGTTTACTGTATCTCACAGCTAGTCGTCCAGATATATCCTTTAGTGTGGGTGTATGTGCTCGATATCAGGCAAATCCTAAGGAATCTCACTTAATAGCTGTTAAAAGGAATATCAAATATGTAGCTAGGACTACCACTTTTGGTCTATGGTATCCATATGAAACATCCACCATCATTGCAGGTTATTCTGATGCAGATTGGGCTGGAAATTTATACCATCAAAAATCAACAAGTGGAGGATGTTTTTATATCGGTAACTATTTGATCTCCTAGCAGAGTAAAAAGCAGAATTCAATCTCGTTACCCACTGCAGAGGCTGAATATACAGCTGCAGCTAGCTGTTGTGTGCAACTCCTGTGGATGAAACAAATGTAGTTGGACTACGAGATTGCATAACCTCAATGAGTCTTTTCTGTGATAATACAAGTGCTATAAACATCTTGAAAAATCCTGTTCAGTACTCTCGGACCAAGCATATTGACATCCGTCATCATTTTATCTAAGAACTTGTTGAAGAAAAGATCATTGCATTGGATTATGTAGCTATCGAAAAACAACTTGCTGATATTCTCACAAAGCCTCTTGACACCAACCGATTTTGTGATCTTCAAAAATCCATTGGCATATGTTCTCATTGATAAGTATCTAAAGAACAATGGCTCACATAGATACACTTAAAGTCTGAGATATTCCTGGCCACACTGTTAAGTGAGCAAATGTCAAAATTTTCATAGCAGCAATGCCATCCATACTATCTTCGATTTCATCATCGATGTCATCGAAATAGTATATTGATCCAATCGACAGGTGTGGGAAATATGATGTTTCAACCTTAAATTCCTTCCCGCAGTCAGACTGCATTCAATTGTCTTCCTAATTTTCAACGACCATTCGCACAACTCTTGATGGAAGACATAACAATTCTATCGATAACTGATCGATATGATCCATGAAGGTGCTATATTAAGAGAAGAATTCAAGTTGATTCCTAATACTTCCTTTCTAGTATTTTATCTCTTCACCATGATCAAGGGAAAAGGAAAGTCGTCTCTCCATCCTCAGAAATCAAAGAATGTATCATCAGAAACCAGCAGGAATCACCTTATGGAAGGACATCCATCTGCTATCATTGAACGTATTGTGCTAAATAGTGTCATTGAATCATTTGGTGTGGATCTACTTCTGGAAGTAATCGGCTGGCAAAATATCCTCAATCATGGAGGATCATATCAGGTAGGGGTGATCTATGAATTTCTCAATCATTGTCATATCATTAGCAATGATCCCCCTAGCATTCGGATTAACCTCACACACCACTCCAAACTGATCACTCCAGTCACCTTGACTCATCTTCTTGATATAGAGGTCTCTCCCATTCCCGTGACTTCTCAAAATCTCAACGGTTTGGGTGTATGGGGAGAAGTAACTCGTGCACTCCGTCAAGGCACGACTGTTCCAAGGAATGATGAAAATCTGCTTCATGTCAACTATCTAGGCCCGACGTTCAAAATTCTTCATAGCATTCTTGGGTCTAATGTATATCCTTGCAATATTAAAGGGGTTCATCTTCCTCCTTTT
Organism: Magnolia kwangsiensis; assembly: GCA_037074715.1. Classification (NCBI taxonomy): domain Eukaryota; kingdom Viridiplantae; phylum Streptophyta; class Magnoliopsida; order Magnoliales; family Magnoliaceae; genus Magnolia; species Magnolia kwangsiensis. Next base: position 17,791,558 of record CM073587.1, on the reverse strand, counting down.
GTGATCAATGTCCTTTATAATATACATCAAGAAATTCAAGTCTGTCTGCCAACTCTTCTTCTTAAGAAAATCATTTGTGTCGTCCAAGGCAATCATAGGGAGACATTGCTCTTCCCTGTGCTCATATGCAAACTCGCTCATCATGTGGGTCTACCTTCCACCTCTGATGAAGTATATCCTGTAAAATGGTTTGACAATGATGCAGCACTGATAACACAACAGTTGTTATCTCGGCCAAGTGCTTCCATTCCTAGAAGTGTTCCACATGCTTCACCATCCAATCGACCTATCCATGCCGGGTCGAATCCCACGCCATTGCTAAGCCCCAAGTCAATTACAAATCGACAATCCTATCACCTCGAATGTCACCTGCTAAATGGGATAACAGGGCTGGAAGACCGATTACATCTATGCGAATGATGCCTTACTGCGATTGAAGATAAAGTCGACATTCTCCAGCAAACGACTTAGCAAGTGGTGGATTTACTCACACATCACTCTTCTCAAGGACATTGAGCAAGTGCAGTCCTTCTCTAATTATCAAATGCATCTGATGTTGTGATCCTTGTCTTATTATACTATTGCTGTCTGTGGCAGTATATATTTTTTTTGGGATACTGGTTGATATGGCTGAATTCAATTCATATTTCATTACCATTCTTGATGCTCATGAAATGACTGTGCTGATTATTTTATCTATTTACTTCCTGCCTTAATTAATGAATGCTTATCCTGTTGAAAATCTGTATACATCTATCTGTCTATGGTTCTCCTATATGCATAAAATCTTCAGTCAAATATCACTTATTATGCCTTTGCCAATGACTGACAAAAAGGGGGAGAAAAGTTACAAACACCCCATGTGGAAAATTGGATATTTGTGCTCTTATATGTTGTAAGTGTAAGGGGGAGCAGCAACACCAAGAAAGGGATTTTTACAGTAAGGGGGAGTAAATTATGGTTGTGTACATGAATGTGTTAGAATTTGTAAAATTATGTAATCACATGTACACATAATTTATGATGTATCTGTCTAGATATTTTCCTAGGGTGTTTTGGGTATTTTATCACGTAATTGACAAAGGGGGAGATTGAAAGTGCACCTACTAGTGCCCTGGTTTGTCAATTACGGTGTGAGTTGAGTCAGTCGGACTACAGAGCCTAACAGGAAGATCAATTCAAGCGTCTGCCTCAACTAGGTGTGTGGAAGCTCGCCTTAGGTAAATCATAGCCTCACATCCCATGTCTCAAAACACCAGGTGATTAAAACCCTAAAAATAACTTAGAACACATGAGGGTTTTTGGATAAGTGAACTTTTTCAAACAACAGAAAAGCTTTAACTTTGCTTGCCCTGTCGATTATATTGATTCATTTTTTGATATGCTCGACCTGCTCTGTCGATGTCCTCGGCATCTCAATCGATGTAATCGAGTAAGGACAAAAAGCATCCAGTAACCACATATTCATCTGGACGATTTATCAATATATCGAAGTATCAATCGATATCATCGATATTCAAATATCGAGTCCATCGAAAGTAGATCGATAATATCGACAGGCAGTTTTTCGACGCCCCTATTTTTCTAAAGAAAACTACTATAAGCTTTGATATATCAATGACTGTTCCGATTCAATTTGAATTCAAATATCGATCATATCGGAAGTCACTTGATCATATCGACAGTGAGCGTGTATTTCTTCCAGCAAATATTTCAGGATGATCTTATCTTTGATTGGGGGTCACTCGAGGAAATCGATATTCTTAAGTCGATTGGATCGAGTCCTGGTCGATTGGATCAAGTCTGGCACAAACTGTCCAGCGTGCTTATAGGTAAATCTATATGATTTATCAATCCTATCAACAAGGTCTCAATTTCATCGACATTCAAATTCCGATGACATCGGTTGACCCTTGATCATATATTATATCCTGAAATATTTTAGCCACTTTCTCTCATTCTTCAAGTATCGATAGATCGGTCCAAGTATCGATGGAATCGAAGTTCAAAATTCGATAACATCAACACACGTATCGATCCCATCGATCAGCTGGCAATAGGTTTCAAAAGTGAATAACATTAAAGTTTATGTTATCGAGCGGTCAGTCAATCCCGTCGAGAGTATACGCTCGATGATATCGATCCTGCTCAATGATATCAAACTATGTCATAAATATGACCGTTTTATATCCATTGGAACCTTTTGCCTATATAAAGAGAAACTTGGTCATATTGCTGGTAGAGAAAGAAGAGAGTGCTTTTGTGTATCTTACCCTCAAATCATATACCCAAAACCCTTTCTCTCACGGGAGTTCATCTTCCAATCCACTCTTACCATTGACATTCAATAGAGTGGATTGGGAAATGAACTTTTACATTCAAGGATCTTCCAGCAACAATTTTAATAGCATATCATTAAGCTGGGATGCCTTGAATGAATAGATGATGGGAATCACTCTATCTTCCTTATAGAAAAATTCTAAGAGAGTGAATTTCTGTCCGAACCTTGACCTAACCCAAAGCCAAGTTGTAACACCCCAGATTTTTTGTCAACTTGGAGTTAGACGTCCTTAGGAAATGGGTCAACCATAACACTTTCAGAGCTTAATCTCAATCCCAAAGAAATCACTTTTCAATCCATTTCCTTCAAAACTCACCATTCACCACCTCATTCTTCAAATTTCACCAAGTACTTTCATATTAGACACGACTCCTCAAGTTTAAATAGTAAAGAACACCAATCCTAGGGTATTAATGATGAAGAACAATACCGAAACTAAAAATTACCATGAACAGTAAATAAATGGGTAAAATGGATTTCGATCCTTAACCTTTTGGAATCTAACAAAATAGATAGGTTAGTTAGATATATTAACGTCTCCTACCACAAAATCATATGCTATATGCCATAGAAATTCATTCTGATTTGTAAACTGGCCCCAAAACGCCTCGAACGGAGTCGTGGGCCCACCCACGCTAATCCACAATGATCCAAGGTGGGCCCCATAAATATTTGGGGTCCCTAGGGCAGGGGGAACCCAGCCCATATGGCCGGCCTCACCGAAAATGATTTTCAACGGTGATAGCATCGCCGATTCGACGATGCATCGCCGGCCAAAATACTCGGTTGGGTCCGGCATTCGGGCCGGAGGTGTTTGGGGGCTAGGGTAGCCCCCTGGTGTGTTTTTCGTTCGTTAAAACTTCCCCAATCAAGTACTTCCTTCACAAAGTGACCCTCCAAGCTCTCCTTTCTCACCAAAATGTCTAATTTTTGGCAAAAACTACCCCTCCAAACTCTTCCTTCTTCCGTTTTCAAACACCCTCCCTCCACCCTTCAAATCTCATCTCAAACAAAAGCCAATAAAGGCTACTTCCTTTAGAAATCCAACGAGAATCAACTAGCGCTGCACTAGATGACCTGTGAAATTCTCACCAATCGCTTTCAATACGATCTGCTAGTGTCAAAACGTATACGATAGGTGAAGTTATAATACCGTAAAACTTAGGATCAAACTCTATTCCTGATTGCTCTCGGGAGCACCTTGAAACTTTGTATCAACTCTGGACCGCACGTCGGAAGTTCGATTACCCCGAACTTAGACAATCCTGACCGCCTAGTTGGACTTGACAATCACCTCAAAAATTAAGTCCAAATGATATCCCACGATGATTTCCTTGAGTCCAGAGTGAAGAGTGTGAGAAATGTTAGAAATTAATAAAATTTATGAAATCTGGCACGTGTCGCTTGCGCGACATTTTCTAAGCATTTTGACCGTCAGAATTCGATCAAATTCTACCCTCGGTTCAAGATTGGTGGCCCTTACATGTCAACGCACTTGTGGCCCTGATCGAGTACCGGTAGCCGTTGAACTGAAACTAGTCTGCCACATGCGATCTGGGAATACTACCGGACTGAAAACTTGATGTGAGTAGGATCTAGTATCCATGAGCTTAAGTCCGACCGCATTCGGCTAGGGGACCTCCAAAAATGCTCCGTTGAGACGGAACAGTCTGTATTTGGACATAAAATAAGTATACTTTATTCCCAAGTCTATTTAGGTTTTGTTTTAGCCTATATAAGGGCTTTAAACCCTCTCACAACCCTCTCATCCGAATTTATAACAAACCCTAGATAGAGAGAGAAAGAAAGTGAGAGATTTTGAGAGAGTAGTGGGAGAGAATTCCCGCCACTTGCTGCAGCTTTTGCACGTGCCAAAGCACCGCACTCCAATCACTTTCCCGGCGATTCCAACGCACTCCTAGGTAAGAAAAACCCTAACTACTTGCTGTTTTGGGATTCTTTCGATTCAAATATTGAAATAGCTTATGTATCTTGTGCATTAGGTCGCATTTACGCCATTGACGAAGCGTAGACGTTCTATTCGAAACGATACACGTCTAAGGTAAAAGGTGAGGATTTTAGATGCTTAGATTGACTGATTTCAAAGCTTTCAATGTCGTTTAATAGTAGATTATCGAAGGCAACGCCGTTTGACATGTACAACATGCTGTCCGTTTTTCGTTTCGTAAATGTACAGTAAATATGAGATTTAGGGTATTTTAGGCATTTATAGAAAATACTATATACGTCCGTATTTTGCTGAAATGCTTGACATGTAAATTTATCGTGTTATGATATTAAAAATACGTGTATGATCGGTTTGGCGAAGAGATTCACCCTAATGTGCACTTTGAGTCGACATACGCTATGTGGACTAAAGTGTGTAGTCTAAGTGTTTGTATAAATGTTTGTATTAGTATGTATTGAGTAAAATGGTGTTGTGAATTAGTTTTGAGATTGAATTCTCAATTAATATGCTGATGTATATGAATTCCATCATGTTGGCTATATGTATTGATTTCATTATATATATCAAATGCATGTGTTGGAGGATTTGCTTATGTGGTATGTTATAACCTGTAACAACATGCTTGTATTGTTTATATGCATTCTTGTTACTCTCATGTGTTTACTGACGTTGGTTTACAAATTCTTGGGGCTATGACCTAGTCCAGGCAGTCATTAATGGATTGAATTCGTGGTTGGTTTCTATGTACCACAAAGGACGCGTCAATGAACGCGAGTCGTGTTTTGGGTTGGCGACAGTGGTTAGGCCACACGAAGTGTTTCATGCACTTCATGTCGTTCAGCTTGAGATTCGCTCATACTATTCGAGCCCGTCAAGTAACCCGACTGGCCTTTGTATGTTCACCATGTATGAGTAATAACTACTTGAACCTAGGGTACTGAACTTACCATTGGAAACCCTGTTAACCATGGTACCTTGATTCATAAAGACTCATGAGCCGAGCATGGTAGTATGGGACACCGTGGTCGAGCTATCGGCCTATGCTAGGGCCACAAACCTCCCCGTAGTGACTAGTGAGCAACCTACTCTAAGCAGATTATGGTGGTATGGAACACTATATTCTTACTGTCGGCCTACACTGATCAGGTGACGAGCCCTTTTTAGTGACCTTGAGTTTATCCTGACACCGCATGAGGGTGACGAGTCCTGATGCAGTCTTAAGGATATAACTAGGCCTATATTGATAAGGTGATGGGGGAGAGGTGCAACGAGTGTGAGCAACAGCCTTGGCAGCCCTTACAGCGACCTACAAATATAACATCGTATGAGATTACTAGGAGTGACGACCCTAGATAGGATCTGTGTTGGGATTGATATAAGCAAGGTACCCTAGTTTCCCAATCCTGTTGTATGAAAAAGACTAATAACAAGTCGGTAATCATTATCCATATCGCATTACATGTTCCTGGAAGATGTGGAGCACTGAGAAATGTAAGCATGCCGTGGGCGTAAGATGGTACCGTATGAGGGAGTATGTCGGTGATGGCATCCATCATGTCATTTCATGCATGCATTCATAACAGTATCTAGGAATGTTTGATTGTTTCCTTTTCTATTAACGCGTGACTGATTTGATAACATGCTAATCTTTGCTCTATTCTCCCACTGAGTTGAACACTTACTCCCACGTTACGGGATGGTGTTCCAGACACCCACCAGTCCCTATTTTAGTTGCAGATGATGGCGTTGCTTGAGAAGTGGAGCTGGACTTGTATGATGATGAGGAGGACTTCTCCTCTGTGTTCTGATCGATGGGATTACAGGGAGGTTGAGTAGATGTCTGGACACTTGTCATTTTATATTTTTGGAGCACTCATGTATATTCTTTTCTTTCCATTTTTGGAGTATACATGTATATGATTAACCTGGTAACATGTTCACACTCTGGAGACATACAATCAATTATATATTTTATGTATTTATTACAGTCTTTCGCTTGCAAATTTAACTGTCTCTGGAGTACGATATCCTGTTTTGGCTTAATCTCACTCATGTTTAATACACCAACATAGACAACATCCAATCATAAGCATTTATGTTGCATAAGTAATGTTCTGGAACTCAGGAGTTGGGTTTCTACCCGACCCCCGATTTTTGGAATGTTACAGATGGTATCAGAGCATGATTTGGATTAAACAGAATCTGGGTTATGGTAACACAACGCACACTGACGCACTCTGACTTATAAGGGGGCGATGGAATCTAGAAACCACACTAGAATCCCAAGTTTCACCGATGGGTGAGATTAACTACCGTAGAATAGCCCACGTGTAACCGAGACCATGTGAAATGATCTCATATCCCCACTATTCTTTACAACTCTTCACCTTCTTTATACCCCCTCATTTGGGCACAGAACCTACACCTTTGAGTCTCATAACCTTCTCAACCTCCAAATGTTGGGACATGTAGGGCCTGTTCGACCAACTGCAATAGGTAGGATTAGGGCCAATGAAATTGTAAAAGTAGCAAGAAATGCATGTGTACGGTATTGTCCCTAGATTGGGCGTATCCCATGATCCCTAATACTATGCTCAGGATGTAGGTAATTAGAAGTAAATCCCAGTATCTCCTTTCAAATTACACTTGGAAATTTATCATCATGGGACTTGAAAATCCCATCTCACACTTTTCAACACAAGACGCATTTTTCAAAGTCTATGAATCAATTTTTAATCTCAACCCACCCTCCTACCAAACATGTTGTGTCACAACTCATACCTGCCCCTGAACTCAACCACAATAGAGATTAGGCTTCTTTCTACAACCATAGGTACCAATGTCATAGAACGCATCATTAACAAAGGAAGACCAATGTCACGAGAGGTTTTTTTCCCTTTCATGTCAAGGATAGGTCCAAATTACACCTCGTTCCGATATATAGATCGAGACATAGATTCTTGAGCCCTAAGTAGAACTTTGTTTTAAGGGCGGTAGAACAGATTGAGTCCAATCTAGTTAGGTCAGCTAATATAGCCGTTAGATCAGAGTGGCGCAGCGGAAGCGTGGTTGGCCCTTCCCCACTGGCCCAGATCGAAAGAAACTGGTCCAGGTTAGATGAAAAGATAGAAACCCTTAACTCCCTCCATGAATATAAATCAAGACGAGGACTCTTTAGACCAAGACCTAAATAGGAAATTTGAACCTTTCATGATGGGCATTCCCTAAGCTTTTAGAGTGATCGACTATACGGAGTTATTGAAATATACAACTGCGAAGTATTCGCAGCTTGACCCAAATCCTCAATCCTGGACGACTACTAATGGACTCACTGCTTAGCCGAGCAGAAGACCAGGATCCACCAGGATTAGGAAGGGATACAACGTTATCTATCCTAGTCAAGCGTACAATCAACGTATCGGGATCAAGCCCACTACAACCGTCCCTCTGTACTGGTCAACCACTGAAAATATATATCTTACTCTAAGTAAATGGAAATTGTCGCCAAGATGCCAAACAGGTAAGGAAATAAATTGTAGCAAACCGTTGGGGTATAAGTCATGCATAAAGAAGTAGGTTTTAAGGGGGGTAGACCAAAAGGAACCAGACTTATATAGAGCGTAGACACCCTACTACATATAAAAACATGAAATCAACAAAACTTAGGTGAAGGAAATGATTAATCTTTCCTTATTATCCTTAGGTAAATTTCGGGGACAAAATTTTATTTTAAGGGGGGTAGATTGTAACACCCCGAATTTTTTGTCAACCTGGAGTTAGACGTCCTTAGGCAATGGGTCAACCATAACACTTTCAGAGCTCAATCCCAATCCCAAAGAAATCGCTTTTCAATCTATTTCCTTCAAAACTCACCATTCACCACCTCATTCTTCAAATTTCACCAAGTACTTTCATATTAGACACGACTCATCAAGTTTAAATAGTAAAGAACACCAATCCTAGGGTATTAATGATGAAGAACAATACCGAAGCTAAAAATTATCATAAATAGTAAATAAATGGGTAAAATGGGTTTTGACCCTTAACCTTTTGGAATCTAACAAAATGGATAGGTTAGTTGGATATATTAGCGTCTCCTACCCCAAAATTATATGCTATACGCCGCAGAAATTCATTTCAATTTGAAAACTGACCCCGAAACGCCCCAAACAGAGTCATGGGCCTATCTAGGCTAAAAGACAATGAACTAGGGTAGGTCCCACATATTTTTGGGACCTAGGGGACAGGGGGACCATGCTCCATGTGGCCGGCATCGCCGGTTTACAGTTTGACCGGCGAGGACCTCGTCGGTTCAGCGAGGGCTCGCCGTATAGTGGGCCCCACTCGGGCCGGCCTTCGGGTCGGAGGTGTTTGGGGGTTAGGGTAACCCCCTGGTATGTGGGCCCTTGCTCTGTGTGGGCATAAACATCTGGTTAGGAGTGTACCAACAAAACTCCAGGGTTAGAGGTGAACCAAGTAGAAACCTCCATGTAAAGGTTGCAGGTGAACCTGATTTAAAACCTTAGGTTTGAGGTGAACCCTGGGAAACCTCCTTAGTGAAATTCGGTACACTCAAGGGATGAGTGTGACAGCCGGGAGTGGAGTAGACAAGTAGTCGAACCATTATAAAAATGACTGTGTTTGTGATTGTTGTTGTTTTTCATTGTGTGATATTTCTTACATGCCCTTATATCTGATTATCTAAGATCACACCTCTTATACACACACAGTCTTATCCATCATAACTTTTTTACAACTTATTTAACTTCATGAAGTCTGTGATTGGATCCTCTACTAGGCTTGGAAGCCAGTGGAGTTACATTTGAGTAATCCTGATAATTGTATATCTAATAGGATTAGTGCAATAGGATTTTAAATATATCATAAAACCTTAAAAAGTCCTACTCACCCCCCTCTAGGACATATTGGAATATTCCTACTTCAACTCAAGTGGTCTTCACCGCTATTTTAATGTGATGTGACCCACTTTAATATACTTGTAGCCCATCCATGAGGCCCACCTTGATATATTTGTAACCCATCTATGAGTCCCGCCTTAATATATTTGTAGCCCATCTATGAGGCCCATTAGTGCAGCCCATTGATGCATCTTAGTTGATGTGTATGAGGCCCATTAGTCCGGCCCACTGATGCAGCTCACTTGATATGTATTAGGCCTATGACGCGTGGCCCTTTTGATGTATTTAAGGCCCATGGGTGAGGCCTAATGTGATGTATTCGAGGCCTGTGGGTGAGGCCCAATATGATGTATTCGAGGCCCGTGGATAAGGCCTAATGTGATGTATTCGAGGCCCATGGGTGAGGCCCAATGTGATGTATTCGAGGCCCGTGGGCGAGGCCCAATGTGATGTATTCGAGGCCCAGGAGCGAGGCCCAATGTGATGTGTTCGACGCCCATGCAATACGGCCCACTTAATGTGTATATGGCCCTTATGTGAGGCCACGAGCTCATTATATGTTTTGGCTCTATATGTAGACCACTCTTTGGGAGCAATGTTGGTTAGATGTCCACATTGATGGGCAATGATGGACGAATGTCCACAATGTGACATTCCATTAGGCCTTGTTAGGCCCATTCTTATCGATTCCGATTGACGTGACCGAGTTGCCGATTCTGATTGTCGATCGATCCTGTTTGTTGTGGTCAATTGTCGATCCCGATTGACGTGACCAATTTATCGATTCTAATTATCGATCGATTCTGATTATCATGACTGATTGCCGACTCCGATTGACGTGACTGATTTTTTTATTCTAATTATTGATCGATTTCAATTGATGTGACCGATTGTCGACTCCGATTGACGTGATCAAATTATCGATTCTGATTATCGATTGATTGCAATTGTCATGAACGATTGCCTATTCTGATTAACATAACCGAATTGCCGATTCTGATTATCGATCGATTCCGATCATCATGACCGATTGCAGATTTTGATTGACGTGACCGATTTTGCCAATTCTGATTGTAGTGACCGATTTACCGACTCTAATTATTGATCGATTCTGATTGTTGTGAATGACTTTGATCAACATGACCAATTTTTTAATTCTGATTATCGATCGATCTCAATTGTCATGGCCATTTGCCGATTTCGATTGACGTGACCAAATTACCGATTCTGATAATTGGCCGATTTCGATTTTTGATTACCAATTTTGATTATCGAGGCCTACTCCAATTGTCGAGGCCAGATATCTAGGCCAATTACCAAGGTCCATTGTGATATATATGCAACCCATATTTTAGGCTCATTCTGATGAGCATTCAGCCTCAGCTTGATGCATTTGAGGCTTATGTAAGGTATGTGAGGCCTATGTGATGAGGCCCATTTGGTGCATATGAGGGCCAGGTGGTGAAGCCCATTGTGATGTATGTTAGGCCCATGTGAGAGGCTCATCGTGATGTGTATTAAGCCCTTAAGTAAGGCCTATGGTATTATATATTTGACCCTTGTGTGAGGCCATGGGTCCATATATGTTAGCCTCTATATGGGTCATTCCTTGGGGGCAGTTTGGTTAAATGTTCACATTGTCGAGCTCGATTGTCGTTGACGGTTATTGATACCGATTATGAGTATATGACATCATAGCATCATGGTACATGCTCATACGCATCATCTGCATGTTTGTTATGAGATATGATTAACCATTGCATATGACATAGTGTCGATTGTTATGAGACTCCCTGATAAGCGGAGATTATCTCACATGAGCACACGGTATGTGCAGGATTGACACATGACTGGATTGTATGACTCATGCATCTTGCATTGTGTGTTGTGATTACTGCACGCCCTAGCGACATCAAGGTCGTAGCCTCCACAGGCATATCGGGGATGGCCAGATGGACACCAAAAATCTGTTACTAGCATCGGGCTGCCATAGATGGCCCTGAGTGAAAATCCATAAACCCTCTTGGTACCAGAGGATGCCCTAACGTCAAGACTGAGTGGATACATGAGCGCCCGAGTGCCGAATACCAAGAGGCTACGTCTCCCACTGTGTCGTGGTCAGTTGGGAGGGGGTGTGGCCTTACCCGCTCGAACGTAAGGGGCATTACTAGGTTGAGTTTGACTAACTCGTGAATGGATCTGCTATCAACGTGCCAGATAGGTATTGGCAGACTATTGGCCAGGCGGATAGTGAGGTTTCTCACGCTTACTTAGACTGTGCGGCTGGGAGAGCGTCAGTGCCATTTAGAGTATATTAAACCCCGCTGATGATCCCAGAGATGAACTGTATTGATATGTGGACTTATTGAGCAGGAGTTGCATACTCATTCATTCATTCATCATTCATTATCTACTCAGGCTGGTGCTGCGTAACTATTTATTACGTGTACCTCCGCAATGGCTAAGATTTCGGTTAGGGCAGGTGACTAACTTGAGATCAGGAGTTTACCACATTAAGTCTGACTATCCAAATTAGGTATGGGACTAGTTTGGATAGAAGTCCTTTGTGATGGACCCTATAGCCTATGATACTACGTACTACCATCCCGACTTCACACTCCAGCATGGTCATTCCATTCGCAACGCATGTTGCATTACATCCGCGATATATGATAATTTGGATTATTATGTTTCTGTATTTATATGATCAGGTACGGTTGACACTATATTGTGTTACTTATCAGGAATATATATTGCATTGCATTCTCTATATCTGATATTTGGCTCTCTATGACTTCTCATTTGCATAATTGATTCGTATTATGTATTCTAATATTGTATGACTCATGCACTAGTCAGTATTTTCAGTTACTCTGATAATTCATGATCTTGTAAGTATTTCTACTTATTCAGACATTGTACGATTTATGGATTATCAGTATTTTTGATATTGTATGTTATGGTATTGTATTGAATACTAGGCACTTACCTTATACACACACTTACACTGCCCCCTAAGCTTTTTATAAGCTTATGCACGATAGATGCATGCAAACTCGATCTCAGGATCAGAATCTGGCATATGAATGCTAGGAGCTGAGAATGGGGTACTACGGAGGCTGTTGGCACCGAATTCGGTGATTGGGATTCCTGTGAATCTAATTTTCAGGTTTGGGGCGTGACAGTCAGCCTACACTGAGGTGATGAGCCTCCTCATAGTGACCGCGAGTATAAACTTTGAATTTACCTATCGACTGCTTTTTATTAGGGGTGATGCCCTACAACTTGTTTATCGTATGTGATTAGCTAGGATTGACGACCTTAGATGGATCCTTCGATTTAAGTTAATGATATAAAGGGAGGTACCTTAGCTTCCCGAACATGGTGTATGAATAAGCTTAACTAAGTACTTGGCTAACACGACCATGCATCGCATTGCATTAGTTAGGATGTGCTTTTAGCGATGAAGTTACACTTTTTTTAAGGGAGTGCTGTCGTATACGAAATTGGTTAGCGAAGTCACTTTTTGAGGAAGCTTGATGCGAGAGCATACATCATTACTTGCACTTCATTCCTGCATTAACAAGAGTAATTAGGAAGTGATCGTTAACTTGCTTTATCATTATTGCTTGATTGACTTGATAACATGTTAACCTTTGCCTTATAGTATCACTGACTTAATCACTCACTCTCACCCTGGGACGGTGTTTTAAAACACCAACCAGACCCTAGTTTAGATGTAGGTGTTGATGTAGTCTGTGCGATGGAGGACTTATGGAAGAGGAGTTCTCCTACTTTTAGCTCTCAGGCGGGTCTATGTAGACCTCGTGCTGATACACAGGGAACACTGGGATATTTGGCTTAGTTGCATACCTTACACTTTCACATTGTGTATATTTTGAAACATATATGTATATATTCAACCTGGTTTCATACTCACACTCTGGAGGTTGTGAAACACTTACATATTTTAATATATATGTTTCAGACTTCCATTTGCTTAATTTAATTATATTTAGAGTATGATATGCTTTTTTAATATAATCTCACTCATGTTTGACTCATTAATCTGGGCAAAATCTATACATCATTATCCATATTGCATAAGTGATGTGCTGGATCTCACGAGTAGAGCTTTGCTCGACCCCCAAAATTCTGGGCGTTACATCAGTAGATGATATTTAGCATGCTATGTCTCTACATTACATAGTTGATCTACATTGCTTCCTCAGTATATGATATTGACTTATTATGCTTTTGCATCGCATAGCCTAGATAAGGCTGATGGTACTTATAGACTTACCAGTATGTTTCTACTTACTCTGATATCGTATGATTCATGATCTTGCCGGTATTTTCGACGTTATATGATTATGACATTGTATTAAATACTTAGCACTTATCATGTGCATACACTTTCATCAGGTTGCAGCAGCATTGAGCTTGGAGCGTGCGGCCGTCTTTTATATCTTTAATTTTGACATATGTATTTCTCTTTCAGCATTGTATTCAAATGTTTATATTAGTGGGCATGTGATGATGATGTTGCTTTTGTGATTAGTGTATACTTGTGGTCATGCTTCTTACGAGATAAATGTATGTTAGAAAATCCTCCTTATAGGATCCTAGGATCGGAACCTGGTGTATGGGCATTGGGAGCCGAGAAAGGCAGACTACAAAGACTGTCAGCACCAGATTCTGCAATCGAAAATTTTGTGAGCCCAATTTTCGAGTTTGGGGCATGACAGAAGATATTATAAGAGCATAATTTGGGAATACATAAGGATAACATCACATATCTACTGATAGCTACCATATGCTCTATGATTGTTGAGAACTTAGAATGGTTAGATCCCTGAGTTTAGATAACATAGAAATCTTCTGATATAGCTCCTCTCCATTGAGATTGTTAGGCTGCATAGTATTTCAATTTTGATCATTTCTGATCAGGATCCGAAGATCAGGTCGGCTCGACCCAAGACTTGTACCCTAACGACCACGCCCTCACCGCGGTTCTAATGTCACATCTTGTGAGCCGAGGTGATACCTGAGCTAGGAGATGTGGGCTAGCGTTCAGTTCGAGAAAAATGCCACACATTTGTAAAACCCAAGAGAACATCACATCAATCTCATTAATCCCATCAATCAAGTATACATCACCTCACATGTCAAGTACATGCCCCATCCCCAAGCAACCTCTAAAGTCAACTCTCTCTCTCTCTCTCTTTCTCGCTCCACCCATCAAGTACACCCATCACTCCATCACTCACCGAACCCTCTCTCTCTTTCTCAAACACATCTCCCAAGCAAGAAATGGTCCATGCTCTCCATGAGAAGAGCTTGGTGTGGCCCATCTTCCTACCCCCTCATCTCCCATATCCATCGTCCAATCTCCATCATCTTTCATCATAATGGTAGCCAAGGAACTAGGGATCTCATGGAGCCAAGAAGAAGCAAGAACAGTGGGTGAATTTATGAATTTTCAACCATTAATTATTGTGTATTTGAGGGCCCATTTATGGTGGGACCCATCTTGATTACGCCTCGTATCAAAGAGGGACCCATAGTGGCGGGGTCCCTCCCATCTCCACCGTTCTCTCTCTCTCTCTCTCTCTCTCTCTCTCTCTCTCTCTCTCTCTCTCTCTCTCTCTCTCTCTCTCTCTCTCTCTCTCTCTCTCTCTCTCTCCCTTTTTGTGATGGAGTGTGGCCCACCTGAACCAGACCATTTGATCATGAGGCCACCTTGCTACTAGATTTTGGCAGGCCCTGGATGAATGGAACAGCTTGATCCAAACTTCGAGTGGGCCACACCGACATGGACCCACCTTGATGTATTGTATCCTGCACTGTCCATCTAGATGTGCAGGGCTTTGGTGGGCTACACGTTGCAGTAAGTAGCACCTTCTGTGCTGTTATCGGTGGGCCAGCACCCCTCCCATGCTATCTGGAGGTGAGACACAAATATCATCTTGAATATTAAGCTAGTGGGTCCCACACATGTGGACCCACCCCCATACATGTGACCTATCTGGGCCGTCCATCTTCTGGACAGCCAGCAACTTGGATGGCTGTACTAACGTCAACAGGGCCTGTGGGCCCTATCATGAGGTATATGTTATATCTTGTCCGTCCATCCAATGGTGGGACCCACTTTGCACATGTGGAACCTCCACCGTCCAGCTGAGACGTGGACGTCCCACCATGATGCATGTGTTTTATCAATGTCGTCCATCTGTATCCCATATCTGGGCGTCCATCTGGATGGCCAGTAGCATTAGCTGCTGCAGTTACGTCAGCAAGTTCTGTGGGTCCCCTTGATGTATATGTGATATCCACACCGTCCAGCCGTGGACCCCACTTGCTACACGTGTGAGATCCATCGTGATCTATGTATTTCATACATGTTGTTCAATGTTTGGAGGGTGCTGATTTGCATGAACAATGTTTGGATGGTGTTGTCCAATGTTTGGACAATGCTGATTTACATATACAATGTTTAGTAGTGTTGATCATCATCAATGAGCCATGTGCCCCATAGAATGATTGTGTACAGTGATACACATGTTGCACCTACAACTATTGAAATAATTTTTGGTGTAAACCAAGCTCTCTCTTGTGGCCCATTGATGTGACCCACTTGTTGTATATTGAGGCCCATTGGTGTGGCCCATTAATGTGGCCCACTAGTTGTATATGAGGCCCATTGGTATGGCTATTGATGCGGCCCACTTGACGTATATTGAGGCCCATGGGTTATGGCCCATCATGATGTATATTGAGGTCTATGGGTCGTAGCCCATTGTGATTTGTTTGGAGCACATGGGTCGTGGCCCATGGTGATGTATATTAGGCCCGTATGAGCAGCCCATTGTGATATAAATTCTGAGTCATGCGTTGAGGATCAATGTGATGTATTTTCGAATCGTATGATGAGGCCCATTGTGATGTATTTTCGGCCTATTTGGTAAGACCCAATGAGATGTATTTTTCAACCCATGTATTGCGACCCAACTGACATATATGGGGCCCATGTATTGTGGACCATTGTGATGTACATGAGGTCCATGAGCAAGGTCCAATGCAATGCATATGCGGCCCATGATTGAGGCCCATAGTGATGCGTATTAGGTCCTTGTGTGAGGCCATAGGCCCATGATACGTTTAGCTCTATGTGGGCCACTCCTTGGGAGCAATGATGGTTAATTATCCACTTTGATGGGAGATGATGGTTAAATGTCCACATTGTGACCTTCCCTTAGGTCCTTTTTTAGGCCAATTTCGATTATTGAGGCCGATTCCTATTGTCGAGGCCGATTATTGATTCTAATTACGAGTATATCATCCGATACCGAGTATGAGTATGTGAAAGCATAAAATCATGATACATGCCCATATGCATCATCTGCATGTTTGTTATGAGATGTGGTTGGCCATTGCATTTGTCATTAGGCAAGTCGCTATGAGACTCCCTGATAGGTGGAGATTGTCTCACATGAGCGCATGGTATGCATAGGATTGATGCTTGATTAGATTATATGATTCATGCATTTTGTATTTTATGTTGTGATTACTATACGCCCTAGCAACATTAGGGTTGTAGCCTCCATAGTCATGTCGTGGATGTCTAGATGGGACACTGGAAATCTATTACTATCATCGGACCGTCATAGATGGCCCTGGATGAAAATCCTTAAACCCTCTTAGTACCAGAGGACGCTCCAACGTCTAGACCGAGTGGATTACATGAGCACCCAAGTGTCGAATACCAGTAGTCTGCATCCCCCACTGTGTCATGTTTGGTTAGAAGGGAGTGTGGCCTTATCTGCTTGATTCATAGTGGGAAAAATTAGGCTAAGTTTGACCAGCTCATAAATGGGTACGCTATCGACGTGTCGGGTAGGTATTGGCTGACTACTAGCCAAACAGATAGTGAGGTCTCTTTTACTCACCTAGTTGTGTGCGATGGGCTGACAATCTAGTTTGGAGTGTACTAGACCTCGGTGATGATCTCAAAGATGTACGGTGTTGATATGTGGACTTATTGAGCAGGAGCTGTATACTCAGCATCTCACTCATTCATTCATTCACTATCCACTTGGGCTGGTGGTGCACAACTAATTTGATATGTATACCTTCGCAATGGCCATGATTTTGGTTAGGTGCGTGACTAACCTTAGATCAAGAGTTTACCACATTAAGTCTGACTATCCAAGTTTAGGTATAGGACTGGTTTAGATAGAAATCCCTTGTGGTAGACCTTGTAGCCTGCGATACTACGTACTATCATCTTGACTTTACACTTTAGTTTGGTCATTTCATTCACATCACATATTGTATTACATCCTCAGCACATAGTATTTGTTTTCTTTCCTTCTGTATTTCATAACCTGATGAGGTTGACGGCATTCATGGACTCATCTAGATTTGTATATTACATTGCATCCTCAGTTGATGATATTTAGATTACTATGTCTCCGCATTGCATAGTTGATCTACATTGCTTCGTCAATATATGATATTGACTTATTGTGCTTTTACATCGCATAGCCTGGATAAGGCTAATGGTACTTATGGACTTACTAGTATATTTTCGCTTACTCTGATATTGTATGATTCATGATCTTGCCAGTATTTCTGACATTATATGATTATGGCGTTGTATTGAATACTTGGCACTTATCTTGTGCATACACTTTCACAACCCTTTGAGCTTTCTATAAGCTTATGCACGATAGATGCGTATATGTGGCGTTAGGCCACAGAGCGTTGAGCTTAGAGCGTGCAACCGTCTTCTAGAGCTTTGATTTTGACATATGTATTTCTCTTTTAGCATTGTATTCAAATGTTTATATTAGTGGATATATGATGATGATGTTGCCTTTATGATTTGGGTATACTTGTGGTTATGCTTCTTACAAGATAAATGTACGTTGGAAAATCCTCCTTGTAGGATCCCAAGATCAGAACCTGGTGTATGGGTGCTAGGAGCCGAGAATGGGGTACTACGAAGGCTATTGGTACCGAATTCGACAATCAGGAATTTTGTGAGCCCGGTTTCCAAATTTGGGGCATGTCGCCTTTGGGAGCAAGCTCGAGGACATGGAGGTCAAAATTACAGCTCTGGAAGTAGAGCTAGTAACACTAAAGAGGGACTATGCGGAGATGCACACAAAACTTATTCATCGAAAGGAGATGGTTAAACGATTGGTAGCGTCTGTTAAGACTCAAACAACCACCATCAATCGACTCCGTCGCTCAGTAATCAAGTACGAGGCAACTCTATAGCTAGTGAAAGGCCAGTTAGAGATGATAATCTCATCACTTTAGCGCTTCTCTTCTATTGAATTGTAACTTTGTATTGATGATTATATATCAATGTAATTAGCCATCGAGCCTGTTTTGTTCTTTCCATGGCTTAGTTTTTTAATTCTCTTGTGTTTGTAACTAATTCCTGAGCTGGCCCTTAAAAATTGAAACATCGTGGGCTTACTTTGAATTTAAAGCCTCAATCACTACATGTCCTTGGTTGATTGGGACATGCATCGATATTTTTGCTATAATCGCCTTGGATCGTGGGTGCCAAAATCACCTATTTAAACTGATCCAAGACTCATTTGAATTCAAACTAACCTCATCTTTATAGCCGTGTTTAGCTCCCATGGCTTCCAACCCTTCTTTCATCACTAGTGATGAGAGTAATCTGAAAGAGATCTTTGAGTTGGGTTTGACGAAGTTTTCTTAATTCTCACTACTCTTTGATGTGAATTACTTTGTCAAAGAGGCTTCGACAGCAGCTGAATCAGAGGCTGCACTCGAGGAACTACTCCAAAAACTGAAGCATCTGTATACTATGGGATGTCGTTATATTGAGCTTACCTTTGACACTGAAGTGGTCTCTAGATAGCTTTGTCAACAAGCATCAACCAAGGAGGACTCTACAAAAATGAGTAAGACTCATGAATTGGCTTGGCATGATCAAATGTGCTAGGTTTAAATGCACCATGCTCCGTGCTTTGCAATCTTATCGCACTGGACTAATGGAAGAACTCAAGGAACAAGAACATTTCTTCTTTGCAAAAGATGTGATCACCCTAGAAGATCTCTTATTTCTGGATGAACATATTGTTATCTAACAGATGCAGTCAAAAATAAGCCTCAACGCGAAGAGAGTAGCTGAGAATAAGGTTTCCTCAAGCAGCATTTATGTCGACCAGCTGCTTCACTCCTGCTTATCATCATCGAGAAGGGGACAAGTTGGGCACCGATGCAAGAGAAGAATGAG
This sequence comes from Magnolia kwangsiensis, assembly GCA_037074715.1. Lineage (NCBI taxonomy): Eukaryota > Viridiplantae > Streptophyta > Magnoliopsida > Magnoliales > Magnoliaceae > Magnolia > Magnolia kwangsiensis. The sequence continues at coordinate 17,772,047 of CM073587.1, read as the reverse complement.
ACCGAGACGCAAGCTCTCCTCGAGGAGTTTGAGGGAATGGAGATTAAATCAATCAATGGCTTTAAGTTTTCCCTTACCATTTCTCTTTCCTGCATATGTAATGCGGTCAATGACCTGTAATGTTATTAAATAAATCTTCCCTCTTTATCAATAAAATTGACATTCTGGCGCAAATGGGATGTCTTCCTTTGAAGTATTAAAACTTGGACCATTGGTCATGAATGGAGATGTTCAGAAGCTCCGAACAGTATTCCCTTAGTTGACCGAGTTTCTTTATCACTAGTTGGCCATTCAACACTTAGTCATTTTCCCACTTATGTACGCTTTATCATATGTTGACTCGGTGGGAATAAATGTGCAATGTTCCTCAAGGAGTCTCATTTATTTCATTGCATTCCCCCATATTCTTAGAAATGAACTGCTAACCCAACCGTCTTCTTTGGGTTCCCAACCATCAAACTCTATTCATTACATGCATTAATCACTCCTCATGGCTTTTATAAAAAGCACTCTCATTTTAGATTTGCAGCACACCACAAACAAGAACCCTTGGTAGCAAACATTGACACCATGATTTCTTCTTCATTTTCTCTCAATCCTTAAAAGTTCTTAAGGAAATTTTCAGGGAGGGAATCGATTCCTTTTCCCATTCCTCTCTCCTCCATGATCCATATCCCTTTCTCAGGGATGCAACTAAAGCATTTGAGACCGATGGACCTCTTCAAGAGGTCCTTAAGATCATTTAGGAACTCCAACGGCTTGGAGAGGTGTACTCCAAGGCCAACTTTGAGCTCGAATGATGCACTACCCCATTAATGAAACTCTTAGCCCTCTATGCCAAGTTTACAGCTCTTTCATCTCACTTTTATGAAGCTTGGAAGAATCAAATACACTGGATTCATCAACATCACTTCGACATAGAGATGTTATGATCCATGGAAGGTTTACTTCGCAACTTCTTCGATGACCTCTCCAAGGCCCAATGGCTCTACCCATACCGTGATTGGACACATAATAAGGGACTGAGAAACTTCATTAAGTCCCAAATAGAACTCTATTAGGCACATAAAGAGCTTAACGAGTCCGAGAGGTTGAAAGATGAGAAGGAGTATGCAGTCGTCGACCACCGTATTGATCGAGTCATCAACCTTCTTTACAAACTCTCAGACTAACAACCTTCATGGAGAAGTAAGAGCGCACTGACTATAAAGACCAAGGAATCGGCTATCAAGAGATTTGAAGAACTCCAAGCAACTCACTTGTAACTCGGCCAATTAGTTGAGAATATACTTTTTTGTTTCCCTCTTTTTTACTTTTTGTAATCAAATGGCCTCTATTTCTTTGATTTTATATTTAAAGAAACATATCACTTCTTTTATCCTTTAACTTTACTCGGCCTGTTCCTTGACAACTTCCCATAACGAGGGGAAGTGAGGCTTTAGGAATTGGTTGTTTATTGGAGCCTTCACAATATTTCTATTCATATCCCTTAAAACATATGCTCCTCCTTTGAGAACTTAAATGACAGCGTATGGTCCATCCCATGTGGGAGGCCATTTCTTATCTAGAGCACGGTCTTTTTGACCAATAGGTTGTATCACCTTCCATACCATACCTCATGTCCCAATGGATTTCCTTCTCACCATTTTGTTATAAGCACGAGCAAAGACCACTTTGTGGTCAATGATCGAGTCATGTGCTTTCATTCGAACTTCATCTAACCCTTCAAACTCGGCCAACATAACTTTTATAAACTCAGGAGGGGTTAATCTGGCTTGATAAGTGATCCGTAAAGATGGCACATTGACCTCCAAAGGCACCACTACATCATGCCCATATGTCAATGCGAATGGACTCATCCAAGTACTTGTACAAGGTGAATTTCTATAGGCTCAGAGAGCTTCCAATAACTTAGTGTGTCATTCTTGAGAATTCTCTTCAATCATTTTTCATAGAATATTTTTGTTTATCTTATTACTAGCCTCAGCCTGGCAATTAACTTATACATAATATGGTGTTGAATGTAAAAATTTTATTCCATAGTTATCAGCCATCGCCCGCACTTCCTTGGCTGAGAATGTTGCGCCTCGATCCATCGTAATAGATTATGAAAAAGCCAAGCTATATGTCCTAGATGGGAGAGGGGGGGGGGGGGGGGGGGGGTGAATAGGACTATGTTAAATTAAAATGATAACAGCGGAATAAAAATAATTAAAGGAAAGATAACACTTTAAACAAACCACAATATAGTAAAGCAGCCTCAAATGTATGAGTATTGAGAGGTTGATACAAATGTTGTTCTAAGGACAACCTTACACCAAAAACTAAGGTTTATGGTAGGACAACCTTATTTCTAGAAAAGTCTTCGTATCAAAAATTCAAACTTAATATAGAGGAATAAATAACAAAAAATAAAATCTAAGTTATTACAACATTCCCCACAATGCTTGAAATGTAAATATTACAACATTCACATCCACATATACATCCCACAATATTGAATGATAAAAGATATAGAAAATAAGTCACACATCCACAAAACACAAAGAGTTATAGTGGTTCACCTATGTGTACACCAACTGTTAAACAACAGCCACATAGCTACTCCACTCCTAATATCCTCACACAGTGGATATTAGCGTTCACTATTCAAATAGGTTTTTCAGGTTCACCTAAAACCCTCACAATTGTGTCTTTCAAGTGGGCTTTACACAATTCAAAAAACCCCTCACTCTAAGTTTTCTGGCTCTCCTCAAATAACCAAAACAACGATATTTTTCTGGCTTAATTTCAAAAGAAACCAAAGAAAAAGATTTACGTAAATGTAAAATACCTAGATTTCTCCTTCTATTGTTGCCCGAAAGAACCAAGTCAGAGTAGAAGTTCAACATTGAAGATCAATGTCCAATACTCACATATGAAATGGTTCTGGGTTCTAAATTGATTTTAGAGTTAAAGTACCTTGGGCTAATTTAATTTTATTTTGATTCCAAGAAATAGGAATACCTCAGTTCCTCTTTCAAATATTAATTGGAATAAGGAAATTCAAAATCAAATGCAAAGAAAGCTACAAAAAGAGAATATTAAATGAACACAATACAGCTTAAATAAATTACTAACTTATCTCTCAGAGTGATGCCTTGATTTTACTTGAATTGAATTACTAAACTCTGAAATTCATCATCTATTTATAGGTGAGTAGATCGCACCTTCGACTGGTCCTATATACACTATGACTGGTCATAAGTTGAATTGATTTTTGAAATTTTGAACGTGATCAGATAAAACCGTTTCACAACTAGTCATAGGCATTGCACGACCGGTCGTGTGACCTTCACAACTGGTCGTGAGGAACAAGAAATAGTTGTTGGAGTTCAAGTTGTAGTTACAGGACTGGTCGTGAACGAATCATGCACTGTTCACATGACCGGTCAAGCAGTCTCCAGGACTGGTCGTGGATCAACAAGAAATTTTGAAAATTTACAACAAACTTAGGATTGGTCTTGGAATTTCTTGGACTGGTCGAGCTAGTGCTAGGACTAGTCGAACAGAGTCCAGGACTAGTCGAAGAATAGACCAAGCACTTATAAAATAAGCAATTAAATTATGTATTCAAAATGACCTGCCCTAAGGTCAATCTAAGGTCATCTAAACCTTATTAGTGAAGAATGAACATTAAACTTCTTTTCCTTTTAGTGGATAGTATTTCTTTGAAGTGCACGAAGCTTGCAATCTTGACACATGATGAAGCTTGTACTCTTGTACTTAAGATCTTTTAAATCTTGAATTTGTAATACATATGTTGATCTTCACCTTGAGTCTTGAACCATTCACATGTCTTTCTATATTGCTTTACAACATTAACAGTTGAAGCTTTAAAGAAGTAAACAATGTACTTGATCGTGCATTTGAAGTAGATCATTGTTCTTGACTTGAAGCACTTGACTTGTCTTAAACGTATGATGCATTGTCTTGAACACACACACACACACACACACACACACACACACACACACACACACACACACACACACACACACACATATATATATATATATCAACGTGCTACACACACACACACACACACACACACACACACACACACACACACACACACACACATATATATATATATATATATATATATATATATATATATATATATATATATCAACGTGCTACACAAGAGACAAATTGTGGTTTTGTCACTACAAAATTTGACAATCAAAGGAGCAAAATCATAGCACTTACAAATTTTATGATTTCAAATGGATGCATAATATTATTCTTAATGAATTCAATGATTTCTCAGTGACTGACCCCTTTCATTAGCTTTACCTTTACCCATTTAGTGAAGTAATCGGTCGCAACAATTATAAACGAATCCATCGACGATAAAGGTGGGTGGATTTGTCTTATTAAGTCGATTTCCCAACCTCGGAATGGCCACATCTTTATTATAAAATGCATTTCTGCGGTGGGTATATGTTGGATTGGCTCATTCCTTTGACAAGCCTCACAACCCTTAGCGTACTGAACACAATTGGCCATTATCGTTGGCCAAAAGTATCCGTAACATCTGAGTGTTAGCCTCATTTTTCTTCCAATTTAGTGAGCCCCACATATTCCTTCATGGACTTCCCACATTGCTAATATAGCTTCTTTCTTGGACAGGCATCAGAGCAAGTCTCCATCGACCCATTAATGATATAATTCATTGTCGATCATGACATAATTGGCAGCCAATCACCTCACGTTCCTATTGGTCTTAGTACATGGGGTCTGTAGATAACCTATGAGAGGGTCTTCATCTTCTAATTCTATTTGGCATATTTTCATAATATTTTCTCTCTCAAAGACAAACAGCAAGGACCTTCTTGGAATAGTAATCGTCCACTTGGTTGGTCCTCTCAGGACATCGAACCCCAGAGCGAGATGCATTGGCATCAGCATTATGTTCCCTGGTCACATGTATCAATTTCACTTCTTTGAAATGGTCTAACATTTGGGTCACTAAGGCATAATAGGGCAACTAAGTTGTGTTAGGAAATTTGAATAACTCTATCATTTGATTGATCGCTAACTTTGAATTACCTATAATAATCATGGTCCTTATGCCCAATTCCACCAATAATTCAAGGCCGATTATCATGGCCTCATACTCAGCCTGGTTATTCGTGCAGTTAAATTCCAAATGGAATATAAATTCCTGCTTGTTTCCATTCGGAGCGATCAAGATTATACCAACACCTGAAGCGTTGAGTGTTCTTGACCCATCGAAGATTAGTTTTCAATGTGTTAATTATATGCAATATAGATCCAATATTTCTGAGGGAATTTTCTCTTTCAATTTGGAGGGGTGATCAGCCAAAAAATTGCCTATGGCTTGACCTTTTACTACTTTCTGTGGAATGTAATAAAGATCGAAATCGGACAAGGCTAGTACCCATTTGCCAATTCAACCATTCAAAATCGGCCAATTCAACATGTATTTCACCAAATTGGTTACCGCTATTAATTTACCCTCTCAGCCAACAAATAATGTCTCAATTTAGTGGCCGCAAAATATAATGATAATCATAACTTTTCTATAGCAGAATATTATTTCTCGGTGTTGAGTAATGTCTGGCTTAAATAATAGATGGCATGCTCCATCTGCATATCGTCATCATGGGTTAGAAGAGCCCTAATCGATTCTATAAAGGCCGCAACATATAGCTTAACAGGTCGACCTTCGATCGATGGTATTAAAACAGGTGGCCTCATCAGATAATCCTTGATTCTATCGAAGGCCAACTAGTGTTCTGCCTCCCAAATGAACTCAAATCCTTTCTTCAGCTTTATTAGTGGAGAAAAATGTTAGTCTCCCCTGTAGCTCTGATTTGTTCCATGGTGGACGAGCATTGATGATCGCTTGAGTCTTATTTTGATCAACCTCAATCCCTCTTTGATGTGGTAGAAATTCCAAGAAATTATCAGCCGAGACCCCGAAAGCACATTTCAAGGGATTCATTTTCAATTTATGGAGCCTCATCTGCTCAAATGACTTACGCAGTTGGGCCACATGATTTTCCATATCAGGCTATTTAATGACCACGTCATCTATGCAGAATTCCATGAATTAGCCGATCATATCATGGAAGATGGCATTCATTTCCCTCTCATATGTAACTCCTGTTTTTTTTAGTCAAACAGACATTACTACCCAGCAGTAGGTTACTAATGGAGAAGAAAATCTAAATGTCATTTTTGACAAGTCGTCTGTTGCAATGTAAATTTGATTGTATCCAGAATGCCCATCTAAGAAAGACATAATTTCGTGGCCAACAGCTCGATCGATTAATTGATTGGCCACTGGCATTGGGTACTCGTCCTTCGATGTAGCTAAATTTAAAATTTTGAAATGAATACAAATTTTCAACTTCCCATTCTTTTTTATTACTAGAATAACATTTGATAGTCGTTCAATGTATTTGATAGGTCGACTAAAATGGGCCTTCAAAAGTTGTTCAATCTCCTCTTTGATCTTGTGGATCACTTCAGATGTCATCCATCTAGGTAGATTCTTGTGCCCTAATCAATCAGAAAATTCATAAACTATACTCGTCAATTGTTCCTTCTCATGAGGTTTCAACAAGTCGTTGATGAATGTAGGCTTTAGGTCCTACTCGATCATTAAGTTGACTTCGACCAACGGATTTTGAACTTAGGACTGAAAATCTTTTTTCTTATCGGGAGCCTCCTCAAGTTTAATGCTGTCTTCTTTGACCAAGTCCTCCATATCAGCCAAATTCATAAGACATCTATCATCCAGCTCTTTCAGACTTTCTTTGAGCCTTCTTATATATTATGGCCATGAAATCAGCTTGGTGGTGCTCATCTCTTAGTGTTCTAATCATGGAATTTCTTCGATAATGCAATCTGGAGTTGCCTAAAAAGGAACCTTGTCCCCTGGCAGGGTGTCACTCGATCGCATTACTTCAATAATAGCATGCACAATACTCTCTAGGTTCTTCTTTATTGATATCCCTGTTGGGCGGCCGAATTTGTTTATCTCAGTGAACTAAATCAGTCCCACTTCTTCCCTTAATAATAGGCCTCATTGGCATTTGACATGGCCATAAAAGGTTTATTATCTATCAAGACTAATTCGATCTTATCTTGGTTTCAGAAAATCATGAACTGATGTAGGGAGGACGGGATGCATACAAATGAATGAATCTAGTCCCTCCCTAACAAAGCATTATTGCTTGATGAGGTATCGACCATGAAAAATGGTGTTAATACTATCTAAGTCGCAACAGTCGGATTAACTGGTAAGACACCATGACTATTCATGACATGACCAGTGAAATTACTGATGGTCACCTCTAATGGAATCAAATCAATTGGGGTTTTTCCCAATTTAGCCATCATCCTCAATGGGAAAAGGTAGATGATGGCTCCATTATTGACCATGATTCCAGTAACGAAGCATCCTTCAAGGTGAGCCGATATATACAACGGCTTGAGGTGTTACATCATGTCGTGGGTAGGTTTATCGATGATCACCCTTTCAGACGTAGTCCCTGCCTCTATTATGATAGTGTTAACACGAGGGGCTTCATCAACCTTGGATTCATTTCTAGCATCTTCTTCGAATGAGAAAGAAGCATGTTGTATTATTATTGGGGAGGTATATTCTTCCACATTACCTACTGTAACGTCTCGAAAAAATCTATATAAGGACCCAAGTACCACCTCAGGCAGGACTACCCAAGGATTGCATCCTGTCGTAATTTAGGTGGAAATTAGTTAAGTACTAAACTAAATAATTGTTGGATTAAGCTCGGTCCACCATTTTCACAAATGAGAAGGCCTACTAATTCAACGTCACTTAAAGACCTAGGAGAAATCCTAAGAGTTACTCTTGGGAGTATATTGAAACCCCGTATCGGACTTAGACCGCACGTCGAGAGTCCAATGACCGTGAAACTACAGAACTATGTCCGTCCTACTGGGCTTGATAATCATCACGGGAATCAAGCCCATATAGTGTCTAGAAACATACAATATGAGTCATGAGTAAAGTGTGTGAGAAATGCGAATACCTTTAGAAAATGAACTAAAACTTAAGTGAATTGGGCCATTCACTCTTACACGAAATTGATGATTTCAGACAGTCAGTTTCTGACCAAACTTCACCCATGGAGAAAGAAAATTTCTCTGCACATATTTGTATAATTGTAGCCCCGATGGAGTAAGTATGACCGTTGATCTGATGTAAGTCCTCCACAGCCGATCGGCTTATCCGATCGCACTGAAATCATGTCCTGGCATAGACCCATTGTCAAGGAACATACCCTATGACGTAGGTGAGTAGTGGGCCTTCCTATGAGCCCTGTTTGTCAAAAAATAGCTGCCTAAAGGATATAACCTATATATATAGTGGCCCTGAGGCCATTTATATCACTTCCGGGCTTATAAATAGCCCTTATTTCACCCCACTTCTCTCATTTATGAATTTCTTCAAAACCTTAAGGGAGAGAGGAGAGAAAAGAAGAGAAAAGAGGAAAGAGAGGAGAGATCTTGGGAGATCGTTGTAGGAATCCTCTCCCACGACTCCACGCACCGAATCTTTGTCCCATTATGCTACGTAACCTATTGTGGCTATGATTTTGGGTAAGAAAACCTAACCCTAATGTCGTTATTGAGATCCAGGTTAATTGTTCGTGAAACTAGCTAACCTATTTCATCATTTAGGTGCCCAACGTTCCATTTTTGGGAATGTAGAGTTTGGACCGAGTCCGAATCGAGCATCCTGACGAAAGGTGTGGACTATAAATTCTTAGGTTGCAGTTATCAATGCTTTCATGTCACCTAATGATTCATGTCTGACTTGATTGCTGCCATATTATCTTAGATACATCGATTTCTATATGAAATGTACACATGAACTGTGATAAGTAAAAGATGCATTCCATGTCTTTGTTGAAATGTTTGAATGAGCATTTGAATATGATTTATGCTTGTAATGGTTACTGATCTTGGATTTATCATTGTCATATACACGTTGATCTTACTGTATAAGGACTTGATAAAATAAATATATTGTAACTAACCTAGTCTATACATTTGGTGAAGTGTAGTCTAAGTGTTTGATGAATTGCCTGAATGAGAAATTATTGATGATTTGTATTTATTATGAGTATTAAGATAGGATTCTTAATTACCTTATGGATATGTATAGTTTCTTTTATGTAATAATATTTGCCTCTATACAATTTATGGATAAAATGCAAGTGTTTAGTAATGTGATCAATGTGTTCGATGAAATGCTCAAATGAGGAATTTATTTGGATTGGTTGTCAAAAGCTGAAATGATTATCACGTATTTATTTACTGCATTTGAGTAAGATTGGGGCTATAACGTAGCCCAAGCAATCGGTAATAGTCCCTGTTCGAGTGGCCGAATTAGTCTCGCCACATTGGGTAGACTTGATGAATATTCTGAGTCGCACGACGATTGTCGACAGTGGTTAGGCCACGAGGGGAGCTTATGCACTCCATGTTGATTAAGTCAGCATGTGCCCGTACTAATCTAATTTGCCTAACAAATCGATTGGCCTATTATGTGTTTACCATGTTTGGACACCACCACTTGAATCTAAGGTATCCTTCGCCAATGTAAAGGCCCACGTTAACCATGGTACCACGATTCGCTAAAACTCATGGGTTGGGCATGGTGGTATGGGACACCATGTTCGAGCTGTCAGCCTACACTGGGGTGATGAGTCTTCCCGTAGTGTCCAGTGAGCAACTAAGACTCGTGAGTTAGGCATGGTAGTATGGGACACTGTGTTCGTGCTGTTGGCCTACGCTGAGGTGACGAGCCTCCCCATAGTGACCGTGAGTATAAACCTTTGAATTTACCTATCGACTGCTTTTCATTAGGAGTGATGACCTTACAACTTACCTATTGTATGTGCTTAGTTAAGAGTGACTAACCTAAATGGATCCTTCGGTTCAGGTCAATGATATTAAGGGAGGTACCCTACCTACCCAAATCTGTTGTATGAGTAAGCTTAATCAATTACTTGGCTAACATGACCATGCATCGCACTGCATTAGTTAAGATGTACTTTAGAGGCGATGAAGTTGCACTGGAAGAAGGGATGTTATATGCAAAATAGGTTGTCAGAGTCGCTTGTGAGGGAGCTTTGATGCGAGGGCACACACATTACCTACACTCCATTCTTACATTAACAAGAGTAGTTAGGATGTGATTGTTATGTTGTTTTACCATTACTTCTTGATTGACTTGATAACATGTTAACTTTTGCCTTATAGTACCATTGAGTTGGCCACTCACTCCCACTCTAGGATGATGTTTTAAAACACCAACCAGACTCTAGTTTAGATGCAGGTGCTGATGAAGTCTATGCGATGGAGCAGGACTTTATGGATAAAGAGGAGTTCTCCTGCTTTCAGCTCTCGGGCGAGTCTATGTAGACCTCATACCGATACGCAAGGACTACAGGGATTTTTGGCTTAGTTAAACACATCTACTTTTCTACAGTTTCTTTATTTTGAAACAATATATGTATATATTTAGCCCGGTTACATACTCATACTCTTGAGGTTGTGAAACACTTGCATGTTTAAATATATATGTTTCAGACTTCCGCTTGCTTAATTTAATTATATTCAGAATATGCTATGCTGTTTTGGTATAATCTCACTCATGCTTAACTCATTAATATGGGTGAAATCTGAACATCATTATTCATATTGCATAAGTGATGTGCTGGATCTCGGGAGTAGAGCTTTGCTCGACCCTCGAAATTCAGGGCATTACAAGTTGGTATCAGAGCATGATTTGGATTAAACTGGACCTAGGTTATAGGTAACACAAAGCACTCTGATGCACTCTGACTTAGGAAGGGGGCAAGGGAATTTAGAGAGCACATTAAGATTCCAAAGTTTCACTGATAGGCGAGACCAAACATTGTAATGTAGTTCCCAACGTATATCTGAGTGACTTAGCTCAGTACATTGACCTAAGTCACCTTTAGGTCATCACTTGATGGGTTTGAGTCATTAGTTGACGAATTCCAAACCTGAAATGAATCCAAGTGGCGTGAATACGCGCGCGTTGGACCACAAAAATGGGTCCTACTATAACCTCTCAAAAAAATCCGTACAAAGACCCGAGTACCGCCCCAGGCAGAAATCACTAAGGACTGAATCTTTTAAATTAGATGAAAATTTATTAAGTGCTAAACTAAATAATTAGTAGAATTAGCTTGAACCACTTTCTATACTAACTGCAAGACCCAAAACCAATAGAATTGCTAACTTTACATTACCTAAAAACCTAAGATAAATCTCAAAACTCAGTTACTCTTGGGAGCACATTAAAACTTTGTATCGGACTTGGACCATGCATCGAAAGTCTGATTACCACAAAATATAAGGTTATGACCACCTTATTGAGCTTGATAACCATCTTAGGAATCAAATCCGGATAGTGTCCAAAAATGCGCAACTTGAGCCTGGAACGAAGTGTGTGAGAAACGTGAATATCTTTAAAAAATGAACTGAAACTTAAGTGAATTGAGTCATTCGCTTACAGGCAAAATTTAATATTTCAGACCGTCAGATTCTGACCCAACTACACCCTCAGATCAGGAAAAATTTTCAACACATGTCATTGTACTTGTGGCCCTGATCGAGTAACGGGGACCGTTGAACTGAAACAGGTCCTCCATGTTCGATCCATAAATTTGATCGAATAGAAATCTTAACCTGGCCTAGATCCAACGTTAGGGAACTTTCTCTAGATCGTGTACAGAAAAGGGACCTCCAAATGAGCCCCGTTGGCTTGAAATAGTTGACTTTTAGCTCTGACCTAAGTATATTATGGCCCTGAGGCCATTACCATTAGTTTTGGGCCTATATAAGAGCCTAAACCCACCCCATTTCTATTCCATACGATTTTCTCTAAAACTCAGGAGAGAGAAGAGAGAAAAGGGGAGAAAGGAGTGAATATCGAAGGGAGTTCCTTAGAGTTTGCTGCTGTATTCCTTCCTACTACTCCACATGTTGAATCGCCTCTAAATCTAGCTACACCATCGAATCCAACTTCAATTTGGGTAAGAAATCCTAACCTTAATCTTGTTATAGGAATCTAAATAGAGTAATCGACGTAATAGTTAACCTATTTCGTGATTTAGGTAGCCGTTGTTTTATAGATGGAAGCGTAGGATTCGAACCGAGTTCGAAATGAGTTTACCGATGAAAGGTGCAGACTATAAACGTTTAGGTTATGGTTTTCAAGGCTTCCAATGTCAGTAATGATTTATAACTGACTTAATTGTTGTCACATGTGCCTAGTTGTGATGTTTTCTGTATATTACATATATACATAAACTATGTTGATTTTAATGTATTCCAGGTGTTTGTTGAAATGTTGGAATGAATATGAAATATGATTTATGCTTACTATGTCTCTTGATTAAGAATACATGATTGTTGTACGTGTGATAAATCCTTTGTGAAAGGATTGCTATAATACCTGTTATAACTACTATATTATATGTATGTTGATATGTGTAGTCTAAGTGTTTAATAAAATGTCTGAATGAGAAAATGCTAGTTGAAATGCATTTAATGAGGGCATTGAGATGAAATCCTCAATGACCTTATCTATAGTTACAGTTTCCTTCAAATAATCTATCTCGCTATTACGTGATGTATGGATGAATGTCTATGTACGATAACATGTGCACTATACGTTTGTTAAAATGCTCAAATGAGATTTATATTTGAATGGATTGTCACATGTTGCTTTGACTATCACACATAAATGCTTATTATGTTTGAATATAATTAGGACTACTGCGTAGTCTAGGCAATCGGTAATGGTTTCCGAATGAGTGGCCGAATTAGTCTCGCCACGCTTGATGCGTACAATGAATCTGAGTCGTATGATGATTATCGTCAGTGGTACCAAGTCGATTAATTCAACGTATACTCATACCAGTCAGACTTATTTAATAAACTGATTGACATATTATGTGCTTACCATGTATGGATGCAACTGCTTAAATCTAAGGGACCACTTACCAATGTAAAACCTGTTGCAACCCTGGTACCAAGATCCGCTAACACTCATGAGCCGAGCATGGTGGTATGGGACACTGCGGTTGAGCTGTCGGCCTACATTGGGGCGATGAGCCTCCCCGTATTGATCAGTGAGCAACCCAAACTCATGAGCCAAATACAGTGATATGGGATACTATAATCGAGTTGTTGGCCTACACTGGCGCAGCCTGGCTGTGGTCCCCAGTTCGGTTGGTGATGAGCCTTCGAAAATAGACTGACAGCTGGAACGGCGTTGGTGGAGTGACCTCGAGTATGAAATAGGCCTATGGTGGCGGTGACGAGCCTCTCCATGGTGACCTCGAGTGAAAACTCGTGAATTTGTCTATCGTATATGATTAACTAGGATTGATGACCGTAGATGGATCTTTGTTTGGGTAAATGATATAGAGGGAGGTACCTTAGCTTCCCAAACCTGCTGTATGAATAAGTTTAATTAAGAACTTGGTTAACACGCACATGCACCTCATTGCATATTCTTTGGTGTTGGAGTTGAGTACGGCGAGCGTGTTACATGCTCAACTGTGAGATGAAGTCGCTGAGGGAGTGCAGGAGAGGGCATGCATCATTATAGCATATCATCCCTGCATTAATAAGAGTAGCTAGGACTATTTGATGTATTACTTTATCATTACTGCTTGACTGAATTGATAACATGTTAATCTTTGATTTATAGTTTCACTAAATTAGCTACTAATTTCTACTTGGGATGGTGTTTTAAAACACCAACCAGACTCTGTTGTAGATGCAGGTTCTGGCAAGGTCTATGCGATGGAGCCAATCTTCATAGACGAGGAGTTCTCCTATCTGCAGCTCTCAAGCGGGTCTATGTAGACCTCATGCTGCTTTGATGGGATTACAGGGATACTGGATTAGTTGAACATTTACATTTTTGGCATTTGTATGTTTGAAACAACACTTGTATATATATTCAACCTAGCTACATGATCATACTCTAAAGGTTATAAAACACGTATCTATACTTTTTATATTAAATCCAGTCTTCCGCTTGCTTAATTACATTAACTCTGGAGTATGATATGCTATTTTAGTATAATCCCACTCATGTTTAATGTACTAATATGGATAACATTTAATCATCATTATCTATGTTACATAAGTGATGCATTGGAACTCGAGAGCTAAGCTTTTGTTCGACCCCCCAATTTTAGGACATTACAAGATGGTATTAGAGCATGATTTGGATTAAATTGGACCTGGGTTATGGTAAGACAACGCACTCTAATGCACTTTGATTTATGAGGGGGTGATGGAATCTAGAAACCACATTAGGATTCCAACTTTGGTCCGTCGGTAATCATATGACTGTTGAAGTGAAACTGATAGTTAAAGTATGACCCGTATGCACTTGTGATCACGTGAGATGATCTCAATTCCTTTATAGACCATCAATCAATGAGTTTAGACAATAATTCAGAGTATTCCACACTCAAAAGACCCGAAAAGTGTGAATATACGTGAGATGGAACCCCAAACCACATCAAACGGACTCAGGGGGCCAAACGACGAAAATCGGGGGGACTTAAGGTGGGTCTCGCACATTTCCAGCACCCCGGGGGGGATGCCATGGCCCATGGGGTGAACCACCACTCAAAGGTCTAGTGAACAGGGATGTCATCGCTGCAATGGCAAGGCCTCGCCATCCAGTGGACCGGGCAGCCCATTTTCTGTAATTTTCATCTAACTTTGAAAATTCATATCTCCCTCGATATAACTCTGATTTAGGTGATTCAAAAACCAGATTGAAGCTTGATAAGTATAATATATAAAAATAAGTAGAAAAAATATAATAAAAATTTTCATATAGTTAAAAGTACGTCATTGTGACAACTATCTGAAAATTATTAGTTTGGACAGCTGCTGCTTCTATAATTTTTTAGAATTTTTCTACAATAGAAAATCTAATGAAATTTGATAGAGATGAAGTAGAATTGATGAAAAAATATTAAAAAATAATTAAAATAATATACTAACTAGAAGTGCCAGGAAAGGGTATAGAACTGCCCTAGGACCCTAGGAATGAGGATTTATAAAATCTGACAGTATAGGAAACCCAATAAATTAATAACGTGAACCATAGGACCTCTTTAGCTGGTATGGGAACATGTGAAGTGCTCAAGCATAGTTAAATTCAAGTTTGGGCAACTCAATTCCAATCAGACAACTTTTAACCCTAAGCGATAAAATAATTTCCTGTATTAGAAATGGTACGAAATCATTAAGCGTATGAGCGTAGACTTTGGATTGTAACTATTAGATTACTGCTACTCATAAATAAAGACAAGGCTACTATTATACTAAGGAATGTAAAAGACTGATATACAAGATTGCTCGTGAGTTCAACTACAGGCTTACTGATGTGCTTACGCTGATTCACTTTATCAATGACTCCATGCTTAACAACATGGGTATTGGGCCACGACCACACCAAGCCCGTCTTGATGAGTATGGTGATGAGATAGAAGAAGAAAGTGAAGAGGATGAGGAGAGTGAATATGAAGAAGGAGAGGAAGAAGTGATGAGGGAGAGCAGGAGGAAGAAGAAGAGGAGGCCCAAGGCTCTGATAGGGGCCCTCCTCCTTCTACCCATGAGCGCCACCGTGATCAGGCTGTTGTGGAAGCCTGCTTGGCTCAGATTGAGGAGAGCCAAGTTGCCTTGAGACAGGAGATAAGAGAGACTCTGGCTGAACTTGAAAAGAATAAGGCCTACATGAAACAGAAATTTAAGGTGTCTCGCACCTTAAAAGCTCTCATGTGTTATATGTAGGACAAGGGTGCTCCTCCTCCATCACCAGAGTTAGAGGACTAGTCATATGTAGCAGTCACCTATTACTTTACTATGTCTCTCTTTTCTATGTAACAGCCCTTGTTGGTTTAGTTGGGTGTTAGAATAGTTGTGTTAAAACTTTTCCTAAATTAGCTCACATGCATCTTCTGTCATGATTCTGGTAATGCCACATCATATGTATCGTGACAATTTTAGTTAAATGGAGTGCATGAAGCTTCTTTTAAATTAAGATATGTAGAATGTTGGGAGAAGTGTGTGTAGTTATTCTAAATCTTACACACGTGCACCCTATGTTGTATATAGGGAATATCTCCGAAAACCACTCGGAGTACGACATGTATTGCACTTGATGAATCGATTCAAGGGGCATCTCCCCTGAGAAATAGCCATACGGACCCTAGCTGGGGCCCAAACTTTGAGATGATACTGGATTCACAGCCAGCCACTGGTCCCACCAATGGGCCAACACCTTATGCACCACTGTTTCCCGAGCAGAACCCTGCGTCCATGTCGATGCCACACATACCTCAGGTGGCTCCTCCTCCGGATAGGTTGAAGCAGATGATGCTCCTAATGCAGCAGCAACAGTAGATTTGGACCACGATCGCAGGGGCCCTTGCCCAAAACATGAATATGGTCCTGCCTGCACCTCCTGTACACCCTGCTGGGAATATGAATGCCAGCAGTCTGTTCAAATGCTTTCAGCATTTTTGACTGCCTACCTTTGCAGGAACTCATAGGCCCGAGGAGGCTGAATACTGGCTTGATCGCATCTTTAAGATGTTGAAGCCGCTACATTGCACTGAGGCAGAGCAAGTTGAGCTAATCACCCATATGATCGAGAAGGAGGCTAGTTTATGGTGGGACAGCATCCTAGGAATAGTTCCCGCAGGACACATGTGGATATGGGATGCATTTGCGACGTGCTTCCATGGGAAGTACTTCCCCCTCACCGAAATGAAAAAGAGGGTGAGTTTGTCCGCCTCCGATAGGGAGGAATGACCGTGACAGAGTACGAGAAAAAATTTACGGAGCTATCTAGATACACTCATTTGATCCTAGCAGATGAGCCGATGAAAATGTGACATTTTTCAGATGGTGTGCGGCCTGAAATCCACACTAAGATATGTTGTGCTAGCATTTTCAACTATGTTGTGCTAGTCAACATGTCTCTATAAGACAAACAAGATTGAGATAGGGATTCTCAGACATGTATATCAATGGGCCCGAGGCTTCAGCCAAAATTACAGTATCGCCCAGTCCTAAGTAAGAGGCCACATGTAGACTCGCCTCCCAGGCTCATGACTCTGCTGACCCAGCAGAGACGAATGAGCAATTAGTGTACATATTGCAACAAACGTGGACACACTGACCCCTTCTATTTTACCAAGATGAAGGACAATGGTGTCATGCCACATCGAAAGATTAACCATCAACCACCACGTGATATAGCTACTCCACCTCTACGATCTGCACCACCAGCACAGACATTTTACCCACCACCTATACCCGAATTAGGCCACCTCAATGACCTATGGCAATACAACCAAATTATCCTCAACAAGCCCTATGCATGCACTTGTAGCTGAAGCATCTGAGTTAGTAACTGCAGCGCCTTTGGCCTTTAAGGTCACTGCCTACGGTCAAGGTATACCTGTATTCCTATTGGTAGACACTGGGTCTAATATTTTAATAGTGTCATACTCTACAGTCAAGTGTTTGGGATTGAATATTACCCCTATGGGTGTGTTGAATGTCCTCATTGCGATAGGGAGATTCTCTGACACTACCAAACTTTGTAAGGATTGCCTGATAGGCTTAGGAAACAGAGCGGTGCGCATCAACCTGATAGTATACCCGCTCATACGCATGACGGAAGCTGGTGGGCTAATAGCCCATTAGCCCATGGTCGAAGAAAATTAATCCAGCTTATACATAAGGTTAAGTCACTAAATAGGAGCTGGATCTTCCTTAGAAGGTCAATAATGAAGTCATCGATGAAAAGAAAGTAGGGTTCAAGTATTAAACCAATTCATATGAAAACAATAGGCCTAAGAATGGATTACTATAAAAATTATAAAAATAATATGATAACTAGAGGTGACAAATGTGTTATAAATAATAAAAGGTTTGAAACAAAAGAAACTTTCTACAACTTCGAGTTGCCCATAACACCCTAGCCGTATGATCGAAATGGTGACATACAAATATAATTTTAGGAGATTGAAAACCTTTCTAGTATAGTCTTTTGACTATGAGCACCATGGAAGAACTTATTATCTACCAAGTTAAACATAGTTTAAACAAGAACTCTCGTTGAACAAGACCTGAAGGACAACTTTATAAACATGAGGCTTAAACCTCCTAATGAATTATAATACTCCTTAAATACTTAGGATGATCAGATTTTAGAATTTCAGAACTATATCCCTATGAGGCATTCGCGGCTTAACTCAATTCTCAATCCTGGGTGATTACCAAAGGACTCACTGCTTTGACCAAGTAAAAGACCAGGATCCATCAGGATTAGGAAGTGATACAACATGTTGTCTGCCCTAGTCAGGCGAACAGTCGATGTATCGGATTTGAACCCACCACAACTGTCTTTCCGTATTAACCAAATCATAAAGAGGAGATTGTACCACCCATAGGTAAACTTTATCATCAAACACTTAACATGATAATAATGATGTGGACATTTATTTTCAAACCTCAAAGGTAGAAACTTTTAAGGGGGTAGACCAATATGAGCTACGCTGACATTGTTATTATATTCCCTAACACGTATATAAACCTGAAACCAACAAAAATAATCAAATGAAATAATAAAACCTTTTACTTATTACGCTTAGGCAATTTTGGGGACGAAATTGTTCTTTAAGGGGGGTAGATTGTAACATCTCAGAAAAATTTATACAAAGACTCGAGTACCACCCTAGGTAGAAATCATTAAGGACCGAATCTTTTAAAAATTTAATGAAAATTTATTAAGTGCTAAACTAAATAATTAGTGGAATTAACTTGAACCACTTTCTATACGAACTAAAAGACCCAAAACCAGTAGAATCACTAACTTTACATTACCTAAAAACCAAGGATAAATCTCAAAACCCAGTTGCTCTCAGGAGCATAATGAAACTTCATATCAGACTTGGACCATGCATCAAAAGTCTAATTATTATGAAACTATAAGGTTATGACCATCTTACTAGGCTTGACAACCATCTCAGGAATCAAATCCAAATAGTATCCAGAAATGCGCAACTTGAGCCCAGAACGAAGTGTGTGGGAAATGTGAATATCTTTAGAAAATGAACTGAAACTTAAGTGATTTGTGTCATTCGCTTGTATGCCAAATTTAAGGTTTCAGATCATCAGATTTTAACCCAACTATACCCTTGGATCAGAAAAAATTTCTAACACATGTCATTATACTTGTGGCCCTGATTGAGTAACGGGGACCGTTGAACTGAAACAGGTCCTCCACGGTTGATCCATAAATCCGATCGGACCAAAATCTTAACCTGGCCTAGATACAATTTTAGGAAACTTTCTTTGGATCGTGTGCAGATAAGGGA
This sequence comes from Magnolia kwangsiensis, assembly GCA_037074715.1. Classification (NCBI taxonomy): domain Eukaryota; kingdom Viridiplantae; phylum Streptophyta; class Magnoliopsida; order Magnoliales; family Magnoliaceae; genus Magnolia; species Magnolia kwangsiensis. The sequence goes on along the minus strand of CM073587.1, from coordinate 17,752,518 downwards.
CCTCCAGATGAGCCCTGTTGGCCCGAAACAATCGACTTTTGGCTATAACCTAAGTATACCATGGCCTTGGGGCCATTACCATCAGTTCTGGGCCTATATAAGGGCCTAAAACCTCCCCATTTCTATTCCATATGATTTTCTCCAAACCCTAGGAGGGAGAAGAAAGAAAAGGGGAGAAAGGAGTGGAAATTAAAGGGAGGTCCTTAGATTTTGCTGACATAGTTCCTTCCTGCTACTCCACGTGTTGAATCGCCTCTCTATCTAGCTACACCGTCGAATCTTACTTCGATTTGGTTAAGAAATCCTAACCCCAATCTTCTTATAGGAATCCAAATAGAGTAATTGACATAATAGCTAACCTGTTTCGTAATTTAGGTAGTTGTTGTTCTGTAGACGGAAGTATAGGATTCGAACCAAGTTCGAAATGAGTCTACCAACGGAAGGTGCGGACTATAAACATTTAGGTTATGGGTTTTAAGGCTTTCAATGTCAGTAATGATTTATGACTGACTTGATTGCTGTCACATCTGCATAATTGTGATGTTTTCTGTATATTACATATATATATATATATGTGTGTGTGTGTGTGTGTGTGTGTGTGTGTGTGTGTGTATATACATATATATATATAAAAACTATGTTGATTTTAATGCATTCCATCTTTTTGTTGAAATGTTAGAATGAATATGGAATATGATTTATGCTTACTATGTCTGTTGATTGAGAATACATGATTGTTGTACATGTAGCAAATTCTTTGTGTAAGTATTGTTATAATACCTGTTATAACTACTCTATTATATGTATGTTGATATGTGTAGTCTAAGTGTTTGATAAAATATTTGAATGAGAAAATGTTGGTTGAAATGCATTTAATGAGGGCATTGAGATGGGATCCTCAATGACCTTATTTATAGTTACAGTTTCCCTCAAATAATCTATCTCACTATTACGTGATGTATGGATGAATGTCTATGTATGATAACATGTGCACTTTTATATTTGAATGGATTGTCACATGCTATTTTGACTATCACACATAAATGCCTATTGTGTTTGAATATGATTGGGACCACTGTGTAGTCCAGGAAATCGGTAATGGTTTCTGAATGAGTGACCGAATTAGTCTCACCACACTTGATGCGTTCGTTGAATCCTAGTCATACGAAGATTGTTGACAATGGTACCATGTCAATTAAATTAGTGTACGCTCGTACCAATCAGACTTGTCTAATAAACTAATTGGCCTATTGTGTGTTTACCATGTGTGGACGCTACTACTTGAATCTAAGGTACCACTTACCAATGTAAAACCCGTTGCAACCCTGGTACCACGATCCGCTAAGACTCATGAGCCGGGCATTGTGGTATGGGACATCACGGTCGAGCTATCGGCCTACGCTAGGGCGACAAGCCTCCCCGTACTGATTAGTGAGCAATCCAAACTCATGAGCTGAATATGGTGGTATGAGACACTGTATTCGAGCTGCCGACCTACACTTGCGCAGCCTAGCTGTGGTTCTCAGTCGAGTTGGTGATGAGCCTTTAAAAATATACTGTCAGTTCGTACGACATTAGTGGAGTGACCTCAAGTATGAAATAAGCCTACGATGACGGTGATGAGCCTCTCTGTGGTGACCTCGAGTGAAAACTCATGACCTTACCTATCATATATGATTAACTAGGATTGACGACCTTAGATGGATCTTTGTTTGGGTAAATGATATAAAGGGAGGTACCTTAGCTTTCCAAACCTGCTCTATGAACAAGTCTAATTAAGAACTTAGCTAACACGCACAAGCACCGCATTGCATATGCCTTTGGCGTTGGAGTTGAGCACAGCGAGAGTGTCAGGCCCCGAACTCAGAAACCGGGCTCACAAAATTTTTTATCACCGAATCGGGCACTGACAGCCTCCATAGTACCCCATTCTTGCCTACTGATACTCATACACCAGGTTCCGATCCTGGGATGCTATAAGGAGGATTTTGGATCGTCAATTTGATTTGTAATGAGCATAACCAAAAGCATAAACCACGAACAATAACTACACGAACACCATCATAAACTCCACTATGATAAAAAAAGCTTTGAGTACAATGTGTCTGAAGGGAAATACAAGATAACATAATAATAGAAACTCCTGAAGCTCGAGTGCACGCTCTTGCTGCGGTGAGGCTACGGCTGCGTCCTGATGTCACCTACACGCATCAATCGTGCATAAGCTTATAGAAAGCTTAGAGGGTGGTGTAAGTGTGTGCGCAATATAAGCGTGCTTAGAATGTAAGGTCAGAGTAATGCGAAATCATGCTGATGAGTATATGAATGCAATCAGTTGTACCAAGGCTATGCGGTGCAACATATGAATGTTGTCGGCCATAACACAGCCATGCGATATGACATACAACTCAAGCATGCCAATCCTCATCATATATCAGTACAGTTCTCATTCTGGATAATCACCAGGGTTTAGTACACTCCAAATGGCATTGTCGCTCTCCCAGCCACGCAATCTAAGTGAGCGTAAGAAACCTCACTATCCGCCTGGCCAATAGTCTGTCAATACCTATCCGGCACGTTTGTAGCGGACCCATTCACGAGCTGGTCAGACTCAGCCTAGTATTGCCCCCTACCCTCAGGAGAGTAAGGCCATACCCCTTTCTAACCGACCATGACATAGTGGGAGATGCGGCCTCCTGGTATTCGGCCCTCGTGCGCTCATATATCCACTCGGTCTCGACGTTGGAGTCATCCTATGGTACCATCAGATTTAGAGATTTTCACTCAAGAACATCTATGGCGCCCCAATGCTTAATAATAATATTTTCAATATTCAATTTTACCACCCACGATGTGTCTATGGAGGTTATGGCCCTGATGTCGCTAAGACACACAATAATCACAATCACATAAATGGTCCACCCGTAAATAGGGCAACTCTGCCTATTAGGGAGCCTATAAATAGTCCACCCATAGACACACGTTATGATCAGTCACTCCTCATATTAGGCATACATATGATGCGTATGATCATGAATCATGGATCTATACTAAACATGTTATATGGTAATGGGCTCTGTTCATAAGGAAGATGGGCCTAAACGGCCTACATACTACAAGTATGGGCCTACCAATGGGCCTTAGGGAGAGTGACAATGCGGACCTTTAACCGACATCATCCTTATAATGTGGGCATCTAACCATCATTGTTCCCAAGGCACGTCCCATTATAAACATCATTTTATATACCACGGAGAAATCACACATTGTAACGGACCTAAATACATCTCACTGGGCCTTAAGTACATCAAACGAGCCGTATCACATGGGCCTTATATTCATCAAGTGGGTCGTATTAATGGACCGCACCAATGGGCCTTACGTACATTACAATGGGCCATAACTCATGGGCTTACATGCATCACAATTGGCCTTATGTACGTCCTATTGGGCCTAGACCCATGGGCCTCCATTACATCAAATGGGACTCATATGTATCAAAGTGGGCCTCAACACCGGGCTATAAATACATCAAGATTGGCCTAACCACATGGGCCTCATATATATCAAAGTGGGCCTCAACATCGGGCCATAAATGAATCAGGATGGGCCTCCATATGGCAAGTGGGCCACATCACATGGGCCATATGTATATCAAATGGGCCACACCAAAGATTAGTGGTGATAATGATTTTTCATCATTAAAATTCCTAAGGCCCGCCACAACATTTATTTCCCGTCCAATCTGATCATAAGGCCCTAAGGGATTTTAATGGTAGACGTTCAATCCTCACTATGTCGTGTGGTCCACTTGATAAATAGATCTATCTTATTTTTAGTCTCAAGCCTTAAAATGATCTTTGGTTAGATAGATTGGATGCAACACATGCATCATGGTGGGTCCCACCATAGAGATGAAGAGCATAGATGAAGTACACACCTCATGGTGGGGTCCACACTAATGGAAGGCATCGATTACAATGCATATGTCAGTGGGTCCCACGTGGGGCCCACCATAATGTTTATATGACATCCAAACTGTTGATAAGGTCAGTCAGACCTGCGGCCCACGACGATGTTTATTTGACATCCAAACTGTTCACAAGGTCACATGGGCCAGGGGCCCACGGTCATGTTTATTTTCCTCCAATCTGTTGATAAGGTCACGTGGACCTGGATTGAGGAGGAAAAATAAAGTTCATATTGATCCAAAACTTCTGACCCCAAAAAGGTTTCAATGGCGGACATTCAATCTAACTATTCCCTGTGGTGTGGGCCACCTAAGCCCCACATGTGGTTAATTTTTGGGCAACCCACAGCTGGGAGGAGGGCCCACCAAATGCAACGTGTTGATGGTTGATACACATCATGGTGGGGTCCACAGCTGGGGCCGTGCGTCCCAACCCGCCCAGCATCCACACAGACACTACTGCCTGCTGCTGCCTCATTATTTTATTTTTATTTTTTTTAATGTTTTCTTAGGATTTCTCCTAAGTGGGGCCCACATCAACAAAATCCACTTCGTCCACTCATTCCTACGACTTGAGACAAGCCAAACGAGTCTAATATCTGAGATATTTTGGAGTATAGGATCATCAGGTGGATTTTTAATGGTAAATACCACTATTTTCTAAGATACGATCCACCAAATACACGGATTAACTTCATTTTTTAGCTCAACGCCTAAAATGATCGGGGAAATGAGATTGACGGGGTGGATTATACACATACATCAAGGTGGGACCTACATGAGCGGCCCAACCCAAAAGCAATTTCTTTTTTTTTTTGTGTTAGCATTATTAGTACACACCCATGTCAGTACACGCCTCCATGTTAGCCGCTCCATGTTGCACGTCCAGCGTCCATGGACGCTGGACGGCATGGATATAACACACGTGTCATGGTGGGTCCTACGTGGATGTGGCCCACCAGCATGCACATACATGTATGTATATATATATATATATATATATATATATATATATATATATATATATATATATATATATATGCATATATATATATATATATATATATATATATATATATATTAATACATATTTATAATTATATTATATATATTTTGGTCTAATGGGTGAGATTTCCCACCGTCCCATCAATGGAAGGCGGATCTCCTTGAATGTGGTGGGCCACACCTTCTGATGGATGGAGTACATTTAATACAATTCAATGGGGCCCACTTCATTATAGGGGGAGGAAAATAGAAAGAGAGAGAGAGAGAGAGAGAGAGAGAGAGAGAGAGAGAGAGAGCGGAGAGATGGAGGGACCCCGCCACTATACGCCCTTCTAATACGATGCATATAACAACTGGGTGCCAAATCATGTGGACGCAACATCAAAATCAAATGAAATGAACACCCACCTTTGATATTCTCTTCTTTCTTCCGCCAATGCAACCTAGAGCTCCAAGGGAACAGTTTCGACAGTTGAGATGATTATCTAATGATTGGATTGGGTGTAAGAAGGTGGGCCACACAAGCTCTCCCATGGAAGCTTGCTTGGATGTGAGATGCTTGTAGGGAGAATGAGAGGGATGAGAGAGAGATGTGTATGAGAGAGAGATATGGGTGTGATGGGTGTGATGGGTGTGATGTGTACTTGTGTAAGAAAGAGTTGACTTTAAGGGAGGGGTAGTTGTACTTGGGGATGGGTGAGTGGTGGAGTGTGATGTGTACTTTGATTGATGGGATTGATGTGATGGATTCTCTCAAGATTGCAATGCGTGGCATTTTCCTCGAATTGAATGCGGTCCCACATCTCCTGGCCCAGGAATCTCCTTGGCACGCGAGACACGACGTTGGAACCACAATGACAGCGCAGTCCCAATGATACAAGTCTCAGGTTGATCCGATTCTAATATATGGGACACGACTCAGGATCACGTGCAAACATCGATAATAGATCGCGGGTAGCTGAAATTTGACCGGGAGGACTGCGAAGGCATACGGAACAGTATGAGCTAGGATACGGGCCTTACAACTCTCCCCTCCTAATAAAAACTTCATCCTCAAAATTTAAAACATGACTCAACCAATACAAAGTTCAGGTGGGTGGGAAACCCTATCGCTAGAGTTATAATCATAACACAACATACCAACATCATCTAAAACCCAAGAGATGGGGATAACGCCCATGAACCTCAGCATCGCGCTCCCAAGATGCCTCATCAGTACTACGATGACTCTACTGAACCTCAGATCTTGGATCAGAAATAATCAAAACTAGAATACTATACAGCCTCGTAATCTCAACGGTAAGAAGCTATACAAGAAAATCTCTAAGTTCTTCGAACTCGGGGATCTAATCATTCTAAGTTCACAATAATCACAGAGTGCAAGGTAGGTATCAACAGATATGTGATGTTATCCTCAGGTATTCCCAAGTTATGCTATGATACCAACTTTTGTCACACCTCAAACCCGAAAAACTGATTCACAGGAATCCCGATCGCCGAATCCAGTGCCGACAGCCTCTGTAGTACCCCATTCTCGGCTCCTAGCATCCATACGTCAAATTCTGATACTGGGATCCCACAAGCAGGATTTTTTATGTTTTCTTGGGATTTCTCCTAGATGGGGCTAACATCAACAAAATCCACTCCGTCCACTCGTTCCTACGGCTCAAGACAAGCCAAACGAGTCTAATATCCGAGATATTTTGGTGTATAGGATCATCAAGTGGATTTTTAAGTGTAAATACCACTATTTTTTAAGATGCGGTCCACCAAATACTCGGATTAACTTCATTTTTCTGCTTTACGCCTAAAATGATCTGGGAAACGGGATAGATGGGGTGGATTATATACATACATCAAGGTAGGGCCTACATGAGCGGCCCATCGCAAAAGCAATTTCTTTTTTTTGTGTTAGCTTTATTAGTACACAGCCATGTCAGTCACGCCTCCATGTTAGCCGCTCCCTATTGCACGTCCAACGTCCACTGACACTGGACGGCATGGATATAACACAAGCGTCATGGTGGGTCCTACATGGATGTGGCCCACCAGAATGCACACACATGTATGTATATATACATATATTAATACATATTTATAATTATATTATATTTATATTTTGGTCTAACGGGTGAGATTTCCCACCGTCCCATCAGTGGAAGGTGGATCTCCTTGAATGTGGTGGGCCACACCGTCTGATGGATGAAGTCAATTTAATACAATTCAGTGGGGCCCACTTCATTCTAGGGGAAGGAAAATAGAGAGAGAGAGAGAGCGGAGAGATGGATGGACCCCGCCACTACAAGCCCTTCTAATACGATGCATACATCAAGTGGGTCCCAAATCATGTGGACCCAACATCAAAATCAAATGAAATGAACACCCACCTTTGATCTTCTCTTCTGTCTTCTGCCAATGCGACCTAGAGCTCCAAGGGAACAGTTTTGACGGTTGAGATGATGATCTAAGGGTTGGATTGGGTGTAGGAAGGTGGGTCATACAAGCTCTCCTATGGAAGCTTGCTTGGACATGAGATGCTTTCTTGGAGAATGAGAGGGATGAGAGAGAGGTGTTAGAGAGAGAGATATGGGTGTGATGGGTGTGATGTGTACTTTTATAAGAAAGAGTTGACTTTAGGGGAGGGGTAGTTGTACTTGGGGATGGGTGAGTGATGGAGTGTGATGTGTACTTTGATTGATGGGATTAATGTGATGGATTCTCTCAAGATTGCAACGCACGGCGTTTTCCTTAAACTGAATGCAGGCCCACATCTCCTGGCCCGGGGAGTGTGATGTGTACTTTGATTGATGGGATTAATGTGATGGATTCTCTCAAAATTGCAACGCGCAACGTTTTCCTTGAACTGAATGCAGGCCCACATCTCCTGGCCCGGGAATCTCCTTGGCAGGCTAGACGTGGCGTTGGAACCACGGTGACAATGCAGTCCCAATGATACAAGTCTCAGGTTGATCCGATTCTAATAAATGGGACACGATTCAGGATCACGTGCAAACGTCGATAATAGATCGTGGGTAGCCGAAATTCGACCGGGAGGATTGCGAAGGCATACGGAATAGTACGAACTAGGATACGGGCCTTATAACTCTCCCCTCCTAATAAAAACTTCATCCTCGAAATTTAAAACATGACTCAACCAATACAAAGTTCACGTGGGTGGGAAACCCTATTACTAGAGTTATAATCATAACACAACATACCAACATCATCTAAAACCCAAGAGATGGGGATAACGCCCATGAGCTTCAGCATCGCGCTCCCAAGATGCCTCATCAGTACTACGATGACTCTACTAAACCTCAGATCTTAGATCAGAAATAATCAAAACTGGAATACTATGCAGCCTCATAATCTCAACGGTAAGAAGCTATACAAGAAAATCTCTAAGTTCTTTGAACTCGGGGATCTAATCATTCTAAGTTCACAATGATCACAGAGTGCAAGGTAGGTATCAGCAGATATGTAATGTTATCCTTAGGTATTCCCAAGTTATGCTCTGATACCAACTTTTTTCACACCTCAAACCCAGAAATCGAATTCACAGGAATCCCGATCACTGAATCCAGTACCAACAGCCTCCGTAGTACCCCATTCTCGGCTCCTAGCATCCTGTTACGCCCCGAAAATCGAGGGTCAGGTAGAAACCCAACTCCCGAGTTTCAAAACATCACTTGTGCAACATCTTCAATGATGGATGAATGTTGGCCATAATAATGCATAAAACATGAAGTCGATTAAGCCAAAACAGCATATCATACTCCAGAGACAGTTAAAATTAGCAAGCGGAAGACTGTGATAAATACATAAAATATATAATTGATTGTAAGTCTCCAGAGTGTGAACATGTTATCAGGTTAATTAAATATATGTATACTCAAAAAAAATAGAAAGAAAAGAATATACATGAGTGCTCCAAAAATATAAAATGACAAGTGTTAATGCGTCTAATCAACCTCCCTGTAATCCCGTCGATTAAAACATGAGAAGAAGTCCTCCTCATCATCATACGAGTCCGGCTTTGCTTCGCGAGCATCGCCATCATCTGAAACTAAAATAGGGATTGGTGGGTGTCCGGAACACCATCCCGTAACGTGGGAATGAGTAGCTAACTCAGTAGAATCATAGAGCAAAGGTTAGCATGTTATCAAATCAATCAAGCGATAATGATAAAGCAAGCAAAATAAATATTCCTAAACACTGTGATTAATGCAAGCATGAAATGACATGATGGATGCCCTCACCGACATACTCCCTCATGCGGCACCATCTTACGTCCGCGGCATGCTTTCTTTTCTCAGTGCTCCACATCTTCCAGGCACATGCAGTGCGATATGAATATGATTACCAAGTTGTTATTAGTCCTTTTCATGCAGCAGGATTGGAAAACTAGGGTACTTCCCTTATATCATTCCCAACAAGGATCCTGTCTAGGGTCGTCACTCCTAGTAATCTCATACGATGGTATATTTCTAGGTCGCTGCAAGGGCTATCAGGGCTGTTGCACACACTCGTTGCTCCACTCCCCTATCACCTTATCAATACAGGCCTAGTTGTACTCTTGTTGCTACGAAAGGGTCATCGCCTCACGTAGACTCAGAGTACGCTTGAGGTCACTATAAAGGGATGTCAGGGCTGTTTCTCGCACTTGTTGCACCGCTCCCCCATCACCTTATCACTGTAGGCCGACAGCAAGAATATAGTATCCCATACCACCATAATCTGCTCACAAGTCTGGGTTGCTCACTGTTCACTACGGGAAGGTTTGTGGCCCCAGCGTAGGCCGACTGCTCGACCACGGTGTCCCATACCACCATGCTCAGCTCATGAGTCTTAGTGGATCAAGGTACTACGGTAATTAGGGTTATCACTGATAAGTTCAGTACCCTAGGTTCAAGCAGTTATGACGAATACAAGGTGAACATACAATGGTCAGTCGGGTTACTTGATGAGTCCGACTAGCACGAGCGCACGTTGAATCGACCGACATGAAATGCACAAGCTCTTCGTGTGGCCTAACCACTGCCGACGACTCTAGTACGACTCGGGTTCATCATACACATCCTTCGTGGTGAATAGAAGCCAACCACGAATACAAATCTGTTACTGACTGCCTGGACTAGAGTATAACCCCAAGCACATGAAATGTGAATCAGTAATCATATGAGATAGACAGAATTGAATAACAAGTGATTCAAGCATGTTAGCAACATGTTATAAGATACAACATATGCAATTTAACCATACACAAGCATTTCATATATATAAGGTAATCAATTCAAATAAACAAACATGGAGGAAATCATATACATCACCAAAAGAGTTGAGAATCCTATCTCAACGCTTATCTACACCCTCATTTACTCAATACTTACTTCTACAAACATTTATACAAACACTTAGACTACACAACTCCAACGTACTTGACGTACGTTGATTTCAACATATAATATGACAGATCCTTATATCAAGGAGATGTCTAATACACAACAATCATGTTCTTACATTCAAAACATATGGCAAGCATAAATCATATTGATTTAGGCATTTCCACAAACACTTAGTCTACACACATTAGTCTACATAGCATATGTCGGCTAATATGTGCACTAGGGCGAATCTCTTCGCCAAATAGATCATACATCCATGACTAGTATAAATACACGACAAATACCCATGGCAATCATATCGGCAAAATACGTACGTATACAGTATTTCCTACAAATAACTAAAATACCCTAAATCTCATATTCTTCGGACATATTCGGAATGAAAAATGGACATCATGTTGTACATGTCAAATAGAATTCTTGTCAACAATCTACCATTAAACGGCATTGAAAGCTTTGAAAATAGGTAATCTAAGCATCTAAGATCCGTACCTTAAACCAGAAATGCGTATTCGTTAAGATTCAAACAATGTGTCTTCGTCAACAGCAGATACGCTACCTATGGCAAGAAACAGGTTACCTAGAACTCTTCTACAACTAGTCTAAGCTTTAAATCAGGTTAGGGTTAGGGTTTTCTTACCTAGAATAAAACCAGAATCACCGGAATAACGATGCAGGTAGGTGGCTTTGGCACGTAGAGCAGCAGGAAAGAATTTCAGGAGAAATCACCAGCTTCTCCCTCACTTTCTCTCTCTCCTTCCTAGGGTTTCTAGCAAATTTGTATGGGTTAGAAAGCTAAGGGTTTAAGGCCCTTTTATAAGCCCAAACATAACCAAAACAGACTTTAAGTCAAGGCATACTTGGGTTATAGCCAAATCAGGTCTTTTCCGATCCAAAGGGGCATTTCGAGAGGTCCCCTGGCTGAATGCGGTCGGACTTAAGCTCATGTATATCGGATCCTGCTCACACCAAGTTTTCAGTCCGGTCGTGTTCACAGATCGCATGTGGCGGACCAGTTTCAGTTCAGCGGTCACGGAGATTCGATCAAGGATTTCAAGTACACTGACCTGAGTGAGAAATGTTCCCTGATCCGAGGGTGTATTTGGGTCAGATTCCAACAGTCTGAATGCTTATACTTAACCCGCAAGAGAAACGTGTCAGATTTATTTAAATGACATTTAATTTTTAATGAATTTCACTATTTCTCACACTCCTTACTCCAGGCTCAATGAAATAGCCTCAGAACATCAGTTGGGCTTGATTTTCGAAACGATTGTCAAGTCCAACAAGGCGGTCGTGATTGTCTAAGATTATCGCTATCGGACTTTCGACGCATGGTCTAGATCCAATACAAAGTTTCAAAGGGTTCCTGAGGGCAAACCGGTTTAGAGTTTGATCCTAGATTTTAGGGAAACGTAACGGTAACAATTCTAGAGGTTTTGGGTCTTACAGATCGTATTTAAAGTGGTTGGTGCTAATTTTACAGGAAGTCTAGTGTAGCGCTGGCTAATTCACGTTAAATTTCTAAAGAATTTCACTCTAAATGATATCTCTGGCTTTGGAATTGGGTTCTGAGAGGTTACCAAGGTGTTATGGTCGACCCATTGCCTAAGGACGTCAAACCCCAGGTTGGCAAAAATCTGGGGTGTTACACATCCATACGCCAAATTCTGATACTGGGATCCCACAAGCAGGATTTTTTATGTTTTCTTGGGATTTCTCCTAGGTGGGGCCCACATCAACAAAATCCACTCCGTCCACTCGTTCCTACAGCTCTAGACAATCCAAACGAGTCTAATGTCTGAGATATTTTGGTGTATAGGATCATCAAGTAGATTTTTAATGGTAAATACCACTATTTTCAAAGATATGGTCCACCAAATACTCGTATTAACTTCATTTTTCAGCTCAATGCCTAAAATGATCTGGGAAACGAGATAGATGGGGTGAATTATATACATACATCAAGGTGGGGCCTACATGAGCGGCCCATCCCAAAATCAATTTCTTTTTTTTGTGTTAGCTTTATTAGTACACACGCATGTCAGTCACGCCTCCATGTTAGCCGCTCCCTGTTGCACGTCCAGCGTCCACTGACACTGGACGGCATGGATATAACACACGTGTCATGGTGGGTCCTACTTGGATGTGGCCCACCAGCATGCACATACATGTATGTATGTATATATATATTAATGCATATTTATAATTATATTATATATATTTTGGTCTAATGGGTGAGATTTCCCACCATCCCATCAGTGGAAGGCGGATCTCCTTAAATGTGGTGGGCCACACCTTCTGATGGTAGAGTAGATTTAATACAATTCGGTGGGGCCCACTTCATTCTTGGGGAAGGAAAATAGAGAGAGAGAGATAAAGAGAGAGAGAGCGGAGAGATGGAGGAACCCTGCCACTATGGGCTCTTCTAATATGATGCATACATCAAGTGGGTCCCAAATCATGTGGAACCAACATCAAAATTAAATTAAATGAACACCCACCTTTGATCTTCTCTTCTTTCTTCCACCAATGCGACCTAGAGCTCCAAGGGAACAGTTTTGATGGTTGAGATGATGATCTAAGGGTTGGATTGGGTGTAGGAAGATAGGCCACACAAGCTCTCCTATGGAAGCTTTCTTAGACGTGAGATGCTTGCTTGGAGAATGAGAGGGATGAGAGAGATGTGTAAGAGAGAGAGATATGGGTGTGATGGGTGTGATGTGTACTTGTGTAGGAAAGAGTTAACTTTAGGGGAGGGGTAGTTGTACTTGGGGATGGATGAGTGATGGAGTGTGATGTGTACTTTGATTGATGGGATTGATGTGATGGATTCTCTCAAGATTGCAATGCGCGGTATTTTTCTCAAACTAAATACGGGCCCACATCTCCTAGCTCTGGAATTGCCTTGGCATGGGAGACGTGGCGTTGGAACCACGGTGACAGCGCAGTCCAATGATACAAGTCTTAGGTTGATTCAATTTTAATATACAAGAGACTACTCGGGATCATGCGTAAATACCGATAGTAGATCGCGGGTAGCCGAAATTCGACCGGGAGGAACGTGAAGGCATATGGAACAGTACGAGCTAGGATACGGGCCTTACAAAGAGTGTTGCATGCACGACTATGAGATGAAGTCGTTGAGGGAGTGCACGCGTGGGCATGCATCATTATAGCATATCATCCCTGCATTAATAAGAGTAGCTAGGACTGTTTGATGTATTGCTTTATCATTACTGCTTAACTAGATAAATAACATGTTAACCTTTGCTTTATAGTTCCACTGAATTAGCTACTCATTCCCACCTGGAAAGGTATTTTAAAACACCAACCAGACTTTATTGTAGATGCAGGTTCTGGCGAGATCTGTGCGATGAAACCAGTCTTCATAGACGAGGAGGAGTTCTCCTATGTGCAGCTCTTAGGTGGGTCTATGTAGACCTCGTGCTGCTTTAATGGGATTACAGGGATACTGGATTGTTAAACATTTACATTTTTAACATTTTATAAGTTGAAAATAACACTTGTATATATATTCAACCCATTTACATGATCATACTCTAGCGGTAATGAAACACGTACCTATACTTTTTATATTAAATTAAGTCTTCAGCTTTCTTAATTACATTACCTCTGGAGTATGATATGTTATTTTGGTGTAATCCCACTCATGTTTAATGCACTAATATGGACAACATTTAATCATCATTATCTATGTTGTATAAGTGATGCATTGGAACTTGGGAGCTGAGCTTCTGCTTGACCACCGATTTTCAGGGCATTACACCTTCAGGCCTAGGGACCCAAATCATGAAGTCGGTTGGAACCGAAGGGTCCCACGGACCAAAATACATTAACGAGGGGGGGTGGCCACTGCCCCATGGTGGAGGCACCGCCAAACAGCACAGGTGGGCTTGGTGGCACCGCGCGATCGGTGCCGCACCTCAAGCACAGTGGCACTGCCGACCTTCCTAGCCGTCCAGTCGACCATGGTGGGTCCCTCCCACATGTGGGGGTCCCCCTTTTAACCCTCCAAACACCCCTCTTTCCCTCATTTTTCCTATTTCCTACCCCTACAAACCCTCCAAAAACACTCTTTCTCTCTCAAATCCTCATTTTCATACATCCAAATCCCTCATTTTCTCTACATCTTGCACCCTTCCACCGCTATTCCTCTAAAACTATCCTTTACATATTCTCATTTCTATTATTCTCACTCATTTGAGTACAAAACCCTCCTTTTTGTGTCTCATAACCTTCATACTTTCAAGTCCACTTCATCCTCAATTTTTTTCATTCACAATGACTCTCTTTAAGATTGTGACAACCATTTTCTCCATCTCAATGAGAGCGACACTGGATGAGGCCGGGCCTACTCATCCAAGCCATTCTAAAAGGAAGACAAGTGCCGAGATAAGTGCAAGCACCGAGCGGAGGTCAAAACGGGACCTCAACCCTCGAATCCCGATAGAGAGGTCTCTATCAGCGAGCATTGAACTTGGTAAGTTCCGTATTTGAAGGAAAAACACATATAAGTGAAAGCACCATACAAGCCTTCTATACACACATAAGGGACCCAACTCTTGAGCCTCTCTAGTTTACCATCCCGTTGGGAAGGACTCAAACTCGGGTCGATGTGGATGTCATGGCCCATATCATGGGAATAGAGAGTGGTGTAGTGCATGCCAGCGATACTAATCTCGATAGTGGACGGGAGAGAGATCGCCGCACCTACTTTCTTTGTGGCCAACTTGTTGATTGGAGGCGAGGGAACAGTCTCACATTGACATATATGATGAAAGATTTCCACCTACTCCATATATGCACGTACAATGTGTATCCTAGGTGGAATAACCGCACAGAATGAACTGTATTTATGGTGGACTTCCTGTACCAAGTTGGATAGGGAGAAAAAGTGTGACTGCTTACTCTCGCCTTAACTCAGATAATTAATACTGTACGATCTACTTGGGGGATGCCTCACTCCCATTTGACCAACTCATTCATAAGATCGCCCCTAACTTCAGATTCATGCTTCACATGGAGTACCTCGTGCATATCCATTTCATCAATGAGACTACACTCAACAATATGAAAATAGGCTCCAGGTAGTGCCAAGCCAGAATTGATGAGTTTGGGGATGAGATAGAAGAAGAGACCGATGAAGAGGAAGGTAGTGAAAAAGATGAATGCAGTGAAGAAGAGGAGCAGGAAGAAGAAGAGGAGGACCAAGACTCAGATGGGGGACCTCTTACTACTCATGAGGACCGCCATGACCAGGCCACCCTAGAAGCCCGCATGGCCAAGATTGAGGAAAATTAGGCCTACTTAAAGCAGAAGTTCGAGGAGAACCAGGCCTACCTGAAACAAAAGTTTAAGAGAATGTCTCGCACCCTAAAGGCCCTCCTGTGCTGTATGTAGGATAAGGGAGCACTTTTGCCTTCGCTAGAGTCGAAGGACTAGTAGTGTATTTGTAGTTGTCTTCCTTCTTTTTGTAATAGCCTTGATAGGCTTAGTTTGGGTGCTAGGTTAGTAAGTGTTAAAGCTTTTTGTAAATTAGCTTACATGCATCCTTTGTCATAGTGCATGTAATACCACATCTTATGTAATTATGGCAAATTTTGCTAAAAGAAATGCATGAAGCTCCTTTTATTTAGAAATGTGTAGAATGTTTGGAAAAAGTGGATGATGTTATCCTAATCTTATTAATGTTGCACCTTATGTTGTATATAGGGAATGCCTCCTAAAACTACTCGAAACATGGCACGTCTCCCACTTGGAAAAATGATTGATGAGGCCCCTCACCCGAGTGGTAGCCAAACAGACCCTAGTTTGGGTCCGAGTAGCGATACGATGCTGGATTCACAACCGACCACTAGCCCCACAAATGGGCCAACACCGACTACACCACCGATTCTGGGTCAGAGCCATACATCTTCATCGATGCCACACATGCCTCAAGCAGCCTCTCCCCCTAATAAGTTAGATCATATGATGCTCCTAATGTAACAACAATAACAAGTTCTAGCAACTATAACAGGGGTCATCGTACAAAACATGAATGTGGCCCCGCCAATGCCACCCGAACAGCCTTTGGGACTATGACTACAAGTGGCCCATTCGAGTGCTTTTAACGCCTCCGTCCTCCCACTTTTACAGGTACTCATAGACTCGATGAGGTCTAGTACTAGTTGGATCATATTTCTAAGATGTTGAGGCCATTACACTGTACCAAGGTGGAACAAGTTGAGCTAGTCACATATATGTTTGAGAAAGAAGCTAGCCTATGGTGGGACAGTGTCCTTCGAACTGTTCCCCCAAGATTTACATGGACATGGGAATAATTCGAGGTCCGCTTCCATGAGAAGTATTTCCCCCTCACTTACCATAATGAAAAGGAGGATGAATTCCTCTACCTCAGACGAGGGAGAATGAAGTGGAAAAATACAAGAACCATTTCACGGAGCTGGCTAGATATGCTCCTTTAATTTTGTCAGATGAGCCGATGAGAATGCGTCAATTTTTAGAAGGGTTACAAGCTGATATCCACACCAAGATGTGCTACGCTAGCATCCCCAACTATGCTGAGCAGGATGGTGAAAGAGTGTCTCGAACACGCATGCCAATGGTCCCGAGGCCTAGGCCTGAATTACAGAACCGGCCATTTCTAGGCAAGAAGCCGTGTATGAACTCACCTCCTAGACCAATGGCTCCATCGACTTAGCAGAGGCGATCTGATCTTTGGTGTACTTATTGTAACAAAGCAGGCCATACTGACCCCTTTTGTTTTACCAAAATGAAAGACAATGGCTTCACACCACCTCAGAAGGTCAACCGCCAGCCACCACATATTATTTCAGCTCCACCTCTACGATCTGTAACCCTGACACAACCATTCTACCGACCTCCCATATCTCAAAATAGGCCACCTCAATGACCTATGCAGCGTAACCTAATCGTCTGCAACAAGCTCAAGTACATGCACTCACCGCCAAAGCATCTGAATCTGCAGTTGCAGTACTGCTAGCCTTTGAGGTCACTGCCCACATCTAAGGTACACCAGTATTTTTATCAGTGGACACCAGATCCACTGTTTCATTGATAACATGCTCTACAGTCATGCGATTAGGGTTGAACACTACCCCTATGGTTAGGGTAAGAGTCATCGCCGCAATAGGGACCTTCACAGACGTCACTAAGCTTTGTAAGAATTGCCCGATAGACTTAGGGAGTAGAGTGGTGTACATTGACTTGATTGTAACCAAGATACATCATTACAACTGCATCATCGACATGGATTGGTTCACCAAAATGAAGGCAGAGATTGACTGTGAAACTAGATTGGTGACATCCCATGGGCCTAAGAGCATGACATTAACCTTGCCAGTTCAGGTCAGTTATCCCAGTTGTTATGCTTCCCTATTGGAAAATTACGATGGTCCGTCCCTTAGGGGCACGCCAGTAGTTCAAGATTTCATGTACATGTTCAGAAAGATACTTAGACTACCTCCTCAACACGAGATCGACTTTACCATTGACCTTGTGGTAGGCGCGACACTGATCTCCTTATCAACATACCGCATGCCTCCGTGTGAAATAGAGGAACTGAGAAAGAAGATTGATGACTTATTGGACTCAGGTTTTATACGGCCGAGCATATCTCCTAAGGGAGCACCTGTGTTTGTGAAAAAAAGGATGGATCGCTGCGGTTGTGTATACATTATCACAGGCTAAATCATGTTACGGTAAAGAACAAGTATCCTCTACCCAGGATAGATAACCTGTTGACTAGTTGAAGGGGGCGCAGCATTTCTTTAAGATAGACTTACATTCAGGTATCATCAGCTACGCGTTAGGAATGAAGACGTACAGAAAATAACTTTCAAGACCAGCTTCGGGTACTACGAATTCCTCGTGATGCTTTTAGACTTATAAATGCACTGGCCGTATTCATGGATCTCATGAACCAGGTATTTTGACTGTATTTTTATCGATTCTTCATCGTTTTCATAGACGACATTTTGATATACTCAAAGAGTCTGAAAGGTCATGAAGAACACCTACGAGCATTCCGTGATACTCTCAGGCAGAATCAGTTATTTGCACAGTACCAAAAATGTGACTTATGGAAGGAAGAAGTCAAGTTCTTAAGACACGTGATTTCCAAGGAAGGAATCATCCTGGACCTTTCCATGGTGATTGTAGTACAAGGCTGGGAGTAACCCAGCTCAGTTACAAAAGTGAGGAGTTTCCTTGGGCTTGTCGGCTATTATCGCCAATTCATTAAAGATTTCTCCAAGATAACCCAACCGTTATCTCAACTTACTCGGAAAGACCTTAAGTTTTCTTGGAATGAGAAAGGAGAGGCAGCCTTTCAAGAATTAAAGGACAAGTGAACGTCTGCACCCATGCTAGTATTGTCAGAGCAAGGGGTCAAATATACTATTTACACCGATGCCTCTTAAGTCAGTTTGGGGTGTGTACTTATGCAAAAGGATAGGGTGATCGCTTATGCCTCACAACAGTTGAGGAAACATGAAGAAAACTACCTCACTCATGACCTGGAGTTCGCAGCAGTCATTTTCACATTGAAGCTATGGAGAAATTACCCCTACGGAGAGAAGTTTGAGCTCTTTTGTGACCACAAAAGCCTCAAGTACATCTTTACACAAAGGGACCTGAATAAGAGGCAACGACGTTGGATGTAGACTTTGAAAGACTTTAAGTTTGAAGTTTCTTACCATCTTGGCAAGGCAAACCTTGTGGCCGGTGTGTTGAGCCGCAAGAAAACTATAGGATTTGTAGCCTCACTGATGATAGAAGAGTGGAATATGGTGGAGTTTGTGTGAGATTTTGAACAGAAGCTGACATTGTAGGAGCCATTTGAGAGCGTCGCACTTCCACGTGCAGCCACTTATTGATGACTGAATCATTGAGGCCAAGAAAGAAGATGAGCTTTTGGTGAAGATGAGAGAGCGTGCAAGCGACAATGAAGAATCAGAATAGAGGATTAGCTTAGATGGAGGTTTGCGGTATCGTGGCCGCTTATGTGTCCCAAACCTTCACGACTTGAGGAGATAAGTTCTAGAGGTCACTCTCAATTCAAAGTTAGCGATGCACCCGGGTAGTACGAAGATGTATTGAGACATGAAGCGTTCACACTGGTGGGACAACATGAAGACCCAAATAACAGACTTTGTATCCCAATGTCTCACGTGCTAGCAAGTCGAGGCAGAACATCGCTGACCCCCTGGTTTACTTCAGCCCATGCCCATAGCCGAGTGGAAGTGGGATTTCATATCTATGGATTTCATTTCTGGGTTACTAAGAATGAGAAAGGGACATGACTCCATTTAGGTGATTGTGGACCGGTTGACGAAATCGGCCCATTTCCTCCCGATTAGAGTTTCTAATTTGGCAAATGATCTGGCCAAGCTATACATTAAGGAGATAGTACGACTGCATGGGGTTCCAATAGAGATTGTGTCGTACTGAGACACACGATTCACGTCTATTTTTTGGACTCGAATCCAAGAAGCAATGGGGTGAAACTAAATTTTAGTACCGCGTTCCACCCTTAGATCGATGGGCAGACGGAGCGGGTAAATTAGATACTTGAGGACATGTTGCGAGCGTGCGTACTTGACTTCAAGGACAGCTAGAATGAATACCTCCCTTATGCCGAGTTTGCTTATAACAACAGCTTCTAAGCAAGCATTGGCATAGCTCCTTATGAAGCCTTATATGGACGCCCATGTCAAGCTCCGCATTGTTGGGCAGAAGTTGGCGAGAAGAGCTTGGTTGGCCCAGATCTAGTTCAGGCAACCTCAGAAAAGATCGATATTATTAGGCGTCGACTCCCTACGTCCTAGAGTAGGCAGAAGAGTTACACTGATACGAGATGGAGACAGTTGGAATTTGAAGTTGGGGACCATGTATTCCTTAAAGTTTCTCCCAGGAAGGGAAAAATCACGCCGAGATTCATTAGCCGGTTACAGATTTTAAACAAGTGGGTGTGGTAGCATACCGTCTCGCCTTTTCCACACCTCTCACAGGTGTGCGCAAAGTATTTCATGTATCGATGCTGAAGAAATATGTTCCTGACCCTACCCATATTATCAAATGGGAGCAATGCAGCTAAGTGAAGACACTACTTATGTATTGTGGCCCACGCGTGTTCTAGATAAGAAGGAACAAGTACTACACAGCAAAGTTATCCCACTCATGAAAGTGATATGGACACAGCACACTGAGGAGGAGGCTACTTGGGAAATGGAAGATGAAGTCCATAAGAACTACCCTCAAATCCTCAAGGAATATGAAAAGGTACTAATTTCAGGGATGAAATTTTTCTTTAAGGGGGGTAGATTGTAACGTCTCGAAAAAATTCGTACAAACACCCGAGTACCACCTCAGGCAAGACTACCCAAGGACCAAATCCTGTCATAATTTAGGCAAAAATTAGTTAAGTACTAAACTAAATAATCGGTAGATTAAGCTTGGGCCACCATAAATAAGAAAGCCTAAAACCATTAATACCACTGATTCAGCGTCACTTAAAAACCTAAGAGAAATCACAAGAGCCTGTTGCTTTCGGGAGTATATTAAAACCCCGTATCGGACCTAGACCGCACATCGAGAGTCCGATGATCGCAAAACTATAGAACTATGTCCGTCGTACAGGGCTTGACAACCAACACGGGAATCAAGCCCAGATAGTATCCAGAAACATACAATATGAGCTATGAGTAAAGTGTGTGAGAAACGTGAATACCTTTAGAAAATGAACCAAAACTTAAGTGAATTGGGTCGTTCACTCTTGTGCGAAATTGAGGATTTCAGACTGTCAGTTTCTGACCAAACTTCACCCATGGGGAAAGGAAATTTCCTTGCACATATCCGTATAACTGTGGCCCTGATGGAGTAAGTATGACCGTTGATCTGATGCAGGTCCTCCACAGTCGATCGACTTATCCGATCACACCAAAATCATGTCTTGGAATAGACCCATTGTCAGGGAACATACCCTATAACGTAGGTGAGTAGTGGGCCTCCCTATGAGCCCTGATTGTCAAAAAATAGCTACCCAAAGGATATAACCTATGTATATAGTGGACTTGGGGCCATTTGCATCACTTCTAGGCTTATAAATAACCCTTATTTCACCCCACTTCTCTCATATACGAATTTCTTCAAAACCCTAAGGGAGAGAGGAGAGAAAAGAGGAAAGAGAGAAGAGAGATCATGAGAGATCGCTGCAGGAATCCTATCCCACAACTCCACGCACCAAATCTCCATCCCATTACGCTACACAACCTGTTTTGGTTACGATTTTGGGTAAGAAAACCTAACCTTAATGTCATTGTAGAGGTCCAGGTTGATTGTTCATCAAACTAGCTAACCTATTTCATCATATAGGTGCCCAACATTCCATTTTTGGGAACGTAGAGTTTGAACCAAGTCTGAATCGACCACCCAACGAAAGGCACAGACTATAAACACTTAGGTTACAGTTATCAATGCTTTCATGTTAGCTAATGATTTATTTCTGACTTGATTGCTTCCATATTGTCTTAGATAAACCGATTTCTGTATGAAATGTACATATGAACTGTGATAAGTAAAAGATGCAATCCATGTGTTTGTTGAAATGTTTGAATAAGCATTTAAATATGATTTGTGCTTACCATGGTTACTGATCTAGGATTAATCATTGTCATATGCACGTTAATCTCTCTGTATAAGGAATTGCCAAAATATATGTTATAACTAACCTAGTCAATATATTTGGTGAAGTGTAGTCTAAGTGTTTGATGAATTGTCTGAATGAGAAACTATTGATGATTTGTATTTATTACAAGTATTAATATAGGATTCGTAATAGCCTTATACATATGTGTAATTTCTATCATATAATCATATTTTCCTTTTGCAATTTATGGATGAAATGCAAGTGTTTGGTAACATGATCAATGTGTTCAATGAAATGCTTAAATGAGGAATTTATTTAGATTGGTTGTCAAAAGCTGAAATGATTATCACATGTGTTTATTTATTACATCTGAGTAAGATTGTGGCTGCAACGTAGCCCAGGCAATCGGTAACAGTCCCTATTCGGGTGGATGAATTAGTCTCACCACATTGGTATACTCAATGAATTCGAGTCGCATGAAGATTGCCAATAGTGGTTAGGCCATGGGGGGTGCTTATGCACTCCATGTCTATTAAGTCAGCGTGTACCCATACTAATCAAATTTTCTTAATAAATCGTTGGCCTATTGTGTGTTTACCATATATGGACACTACTGATTGAATCTAAGGAACCCCTCACCAATATAAAGGCCCACATTAACCATGGTACCATGATCCGCTAAGACTGATGGTTTGGGCATGGTGGTATGGGACACCGTGTTCGAGCTGTCGGCTTACGCTGGGGTAACGAACCTCCCTGTAGTGTCCAATGAGCAACTAAGACTCATGAGCTAGGCATGGTGGTATGGGACACCATGTTCGTGCTGTCGGCCTTCGCTGAGGTGACGAACCTCCCCATAGTGAGCGCGAGATAAACTTTTAAATTTGTCTATCGACTCTTTTTCATTAGGAGTGATGACCTTACAACTTGTCTATCGTATGTTCTTAGATAGGAGTGACGAACCTAGATAGATCTTTCGGTTTAGATCAATGATATAAAGGGAGGTACCCTAGCTTCCCAAATTTGATGTATGAGTAAGCTTAATTAATTACTTTGCTAACATGACCATGCATTGCACTACATTAGTTAGGATGTGCTTTAAAGGCCATGAAGTTGCCCCAGAGGAAGGGATGTCATATGCAAAATAGGTTGTCGGAATCACTTGTGAGGGGGCTTTAATGCGATGGCATACATCATTACCTGCACTCCATTCCTATTTTAACAAGAGTAGTTAGGAAGTAATTTTTATGTTGCTTTATCATTACCACTTGATTGACTTGATAATATGTTAACTTTTGTCTTATAGTACCACTGAGTTGGCCACTCACTCCCACTCTGGGACGGTGTTTTAAAACACCAACCAGACTCTAGTTTAGATGCAAATCCTGATGAAGTTTATGTGACGAAGAAGGACTTTATGGATGGGGAGGAGGATTTCTCCTACTTTCAACTCTAGGGCGAGTCTATGTAGACCTCGTACCGATACGCAGGGAATAGAGGGATATTTAGCTTATTTGGACACATTTACTTTTCCACATTTTGTTTATTTTGAAATAATACATGTATATATTCAGCCCGATTACATACTCATACTTTAGAGGTTGTGAAACACTTACATGTTTAAATATATATGTTTTAGACGTCCATTTGCTTAATTTAATTATGTCCAGAGTATGTTGTGCTGTTTTAGTATAATCTCACTCATGCTTAACTCATTAACATGGGCGAAATCTGAACATCATTATCCATATTGCATAAGTGATGTGCTGGATCTTGGGATTAGAGTTTTGCTCGACCCTCGAAATTCAGGGCGTTACACCTGCCATCCTATTTGGCTGGGTTGGTCTAACTTGGAAACTAGAAGACAATGTGAAAACCATGTTGGAATGGAACACGAGTGGTGGCAATGTCCAAAACACAATTCCATAACTTAGACATTTCCCCCTTAGTGTTTCAGGGTCTACTTCCTTTCTGATATCCTCTGTTTGACTAACGCATTCATCGGACACAAGTTCGACCAAGGCATTTGTTGGTGAGATAATTTTCAATGCTTTAACGATCAACATTAGCTCATTAGAAAACCATTCATCTGTCAGGAAACACTCATCGCTAAGGTAGTTTGATAAGTTACCACATCTATCTTCCTCTTTAGGACTCGCCGACCAATTAGTTCAACCGAGAACATTTGAGTTTTGGTTTTATAATGTGGGAGTGAGTACTGTTCCTACTGTTGTTATAGCCACATGGTCTTTAGGGATTGGGATTCTCCAGAAAGGCCTGGGTGGAGCTATTTCTAACCGAGGAGGTCTTGCATCTCTTCTAACTTCCTTCTTATCACAGCCTGATGTCTTTGTCATAAATGCTTTTGAGTCTAGGTTAGCGCTTCTGGCACTGCAGGAAATTTTGGATGCATGACCTACTTCCATATTCCTTCTCGAGTCATTGGGGGTTTGACCATCCTTTGGCTTAGAGGCTCCATTCACTAGTGGTAAGTGGGAGCCATCTGTTACGGTCGATGATGGTCATTGTTTCTGACTGGCCGAGGGGCCACGTAATGCCCTCTCCCTCTTGGCTCAGGAGGATCCCCCCATCCTGGAATAGTTCTTCGAGTACACTGGTCACATAGCTGAGAGCCATGTCTGGCCCGTCTAACAGTGTCTAATCGATCATCATTTGAATGAGAGGGCTAGCACTGCTCTCGTACTGGTTGTCGTGACACTTCTCCTTAGTCACAAGGTCAAGATTGACCTTCAAACGCGGTTAATTCCTTAAATTAACCATGACCATGTTGACCTCAAAGTTGGATGGGAATGGGTCTATATCGATCAACATGGCTTCCTCACTTTTCTCAGAAAACTTTAGCAATCCACAGTCGATGTGATCTTGGATAACGTTCCTGAACACAATGCATTTGTTAGTTGAATGAGATTGAGTTTTGTGCAAATTGCAAAATTTCATCTTTTGTAACTATTAAGGGTCAAATATTGCATATTAGACCCTAGTTATTGCCTGGATTTACGAACATGGTACTGTTTAACAGCCCAATTTAATCGTGTTTGTGATGCAAGGTGGATTTACGGACGTGGACTGAAAAGGGTGCTAAAAGCATGAAATTAACGCTCTGATGACACCAAGGCAAGGGACGGACTCCAGGGGACCAAGATCGATGCTAGAGATCCAAGAAAATTGAGAAACTAAGACTCAAGTGGCCTGAAATTGGTCTAGAATGCAAGATCGCAGGGTTCCCACCATCCGTTCAGCTCGAAACTTCATCCATGGCCTGAGGACCATAAATTAACCATACATGTCAAATGTTAGCCGTTGGATCCCTTTGGAAGTGGCCCAACAGACAGATCAACCCATAAATCAGTGAATTGAGGACCACCTGGTATTTGGATTATTTCAATTTTGGTCTAAACCCCTTAAATGAGGTGGAAAAATAGATGAATGGAGCGGATTTCTCATGAACTTCACAGTGGACCCCGCCTTAGGTCGCGCGCTTACACAAAGCACGTGAACATGCTGTACACTGCACCTGACAAAATGGTCAACTTACGTGGACCCGCAGAATCCTAATCGGATTTGGAGAACCGATTTTCCCCACCAAAAATGGACAGAAGTCATCCGTTTAAGGGACGTTGTTGGTCACAATCAGGGCCCATCTACCCAATCTGAACCGTCCATTAGACCAACATGGCCCACATTACCATCGCCTAGGTGGTAGAATCTTGAAAAATAATGGTGATCATCTTTCAACTGTCCGTGCGGAAAGCTGACGGTGCAATGAAAAGCTTACAGGGCACACCAAAACCAATCCAAATCAACCATCCCTGATGGATGTTTCGACGGTAATTTAATGAAAAATATAGATTTCTCAAAGGACAGATGAACTGGACCTCACCAAGAACCAGCGCAAGAAATTTGCGTAGCTCCACTCGTCCGAACGTTGTCCATCCACTGGGAGTTGATGTGACCCACCACGATCACCAAATGGATGATCCGAGACGTCCATCATGTCCAGAGGAGGGCATCCACCAAAATCCAGTCAGTTTCATGCACCCATGCAATCATCCAAACACGCAGAGCAAGGAACAAACTTCTACATTGAATAATAGTGTGGTCCACCCAGAGCTCGAATCCACTTCAATCTTGGAAGAATGGCCTAAATTGATACTACAAACCTAGTGGATAAAACTGATTCTTCACTAACCATAGAATATGGGCCCCACCAAGCATCAAAGCGAGTTGTTTGCCATCTCTTTCGATGCCTACGCATGCGTAAATCTCCAGCTCCACCGCGTGCATGAATTCCAGCCACCGACTCCAAGCTCTCCACCATCCTTACCTCTATAAAAGGAGGAGAAAGAGAGAGAGAAAGGAATCATTGGATGTGGGATCTGGAGTGCAGCCATGGAGGCTTAGACGTGTGAAGCATTAGAGTTTTCTTTTCTTTCCTCCTTTTTCTTTAGTTATTTTGTTTATTTAAGAGTCTTTGGTTCACCATGTTTGTGATGGGCTAAACCTCTTAGCCCATGTCTGTGATGGGCTAAACCTCTTAGATAGGGCTAAGAGGTGAAGCTCGTAGTGTGATGGGGAGACTTTGCTTATGCTTTTTGTTTAAACTGAACTTATGTTGATTTTAGTTTAATTACGGGAATGTTTTTAGTTTTTAATGGTCTGTTGTGACTGAAATTACAATGGGTTTATGATAGCTTTGAGCACGTTCTTTTTCTTTATGTTTATGACTTCAGGAAGCCCTGTTGTTCACTATCGTCTCCTGGGCATGGTTGGATGACGGTACCCTTCCTAACCTTCATGCATTATTGATTCGTTGGAAATTAGTTTAATTTCATTGTTTACTTTGTCTCGTGGGCATGGTTGGGTGATGCAATCCATTCTAATTCATATACCTTTCATCTCTTGAAAACTATATTAAAGGAAGTTCAGTTTAATTTCCATAGTTACACCTTCAACTGGATGAAGATGGACTCTAAGTCCAGTTGCGTATTTGATGCAAGCATAAGATCTCCCCGATCTTTACAAGTGGATCCTCTGAATCCCTAGTTTCCTATCTCTGAATTATTTAAAGCTTTAGATAATTATTCCACCGTTATTCTTTAAATTTCATTCAGTTAGATTTCATCTTAGTTTAGTTCTAGTTCTACTTAGTTTCAGATTATGTATAAGTTTCAGTCCCTTGGGATTCGACCTCGGTCTTACCGAATTTATTACTACATCATAACCCTGAACTTGGGGAGTGAACAAGTTTTTGGCGCCGTTGCCTAGGACTGACAGCCACGATTTTTTGAAATTAATTAGTTTTAGGATTAGTTTAAGATTAAGTTTTAATTTTTGGTTTAGATTTTACTAATTTTTTGAAACTAACCTGTCTTTTCGATTTTGTAGGATTCTGAGATAGAAACTTCTAATTTGGTGATATCTTACTAATTTCTTTACTTTTTCTATTTTTAGAATTAAAGATTTTATTTTTAAAAATTTTCTAATTTTAGACTTACTATTTTTAGAAACTAATTTCCTTTATTTCTTTTTGCAGGATTTTAACGTAGGAACTCCAATCTGGTAACATCCTTCTAACTTCTCCTCTTACTTTCTATACTGTTGTTGGAATTTTTTATTTATTTTCTTTATGATTAGATTCAGAGTTAAGATTTCACCATGTATCTGAATGAGTGGGCACGTCCGTATATTGAGATAGCTTACGGAAAACAGCCTATGCCACAAAATTTTTCTGAAAATACTTTCGAGAACTAGTCGAAATATGATGCTCTACCAATTAAGAAGTCTTTCGGTGATTATCCGTGGGAGAATAATTGTGTTCCACGAGTTAAGAAAATAGTATGTGATTATTGGAATGATGACGCGTATCAACTCTCGACAGATGACCCGTATGATTTTGATCAGTGGAAACAGAAATGTTTCGAAGTTGAGTCAGTAAAACATCATGGTAATAACCATTATAGATCAGTCACTTTTGAATATCCACTAGAAATGATCCAAGTTATCCCCAAGTTACATAGACTATGTTACTGGCATGAGGAAATTAATAGAAGTACTTGAATCACTCCTTGATAAGCTAATGGAGGCTAGTTCATCTCAGCCATAACCCAATCCAGAAATACAATGCGAGGAAAGTAATCCTCACTCGCTTTTGAAAAACCATGGAATTTGAAATGAAGAGTTGAATTACGTTAACGAGCATATGGTTCAATTTCCCGATAAGTCGATCTTGATGACTATTCAAAAGAATGGGGAAGAGACATGGCTGTCTTTCAAATACAATGATGATGACACACCTTCCTTACATGACACACAGGATTTCAATGATGAAGAAGAGGTTAGTTTATGCGAACCTCAACCCATTCTAAGTGTAGAATGTGAGGAAAGTGATCCCATCCCAAATGTGCACTACACTGAACTAAAATATGATGAGTATTGGGATGACGATCCTGAATGTGTAACCACAGTTCCCCTGGAATTAATCTCAAGTTTGGTCCAAGTCAATGATCAAGAAGTACATGAAGAGAACGGTCATAATGAGCTACTCCACTCACCTGACATGTCTGATCTAAAAGTAGATGAACTTCGTACAACCGACCCTTCTATCTCTTGTGAGATATGTTTGGACCACACTCATAAATTGAATGATGATATGATTCGGGAGATGGACGAGTTACTCGATATGACTCTGGATTTTGAAACCACCCAATTGAGGCCACCATCTGAACTGTTGAATGTTGATGATTCAATGCCTCTTCTGAGTAGTATCAATGAATAGAGTCCACACATCAATGCTTCATATACTGATCCTCAATCTGTCTGTACAGGGCTGGAGCAAGAGAGCACACCTCCGTTTACCTTTAAAGATGATGGATTCCCTGGGCAGATCATCACGAGCGATAATGTGGAACATAAGTCATGCTTAACTGAATTTTCTAACTCTTTGGATGATTGTTTGGCACACTTCGCAGATTCAAATGATCCCATGATAAGAGACATAGTAAATACCTTACAAGACAACATCTCGGTAGTCATCACTGACTGAGAGAACCCTTACTCTGAAGCCCCTTCTTCCATAAATCCTGAATGTTTACCATTATGTTTACCATTAGGGGAGGAGGAGCTGAAAATTAAACCGAAGTCTGCTACTTAAGATTGTGTTGAGACTATACCACTTCCTGAAAATTTTTCTCAATTTAATCTACTTATAGTCTCTGATTCACCATGGGATACTAACTTTCAAACTTTTTCTGACACAGGTGAATCATATATACTTTGGATACCTCAGGCGAATCAACAAAAAAAATTTAATGAGGTACATAAGTCTCTCTGGAAAGTCAGGCTCCAGGGCATCCAAGCTTATTGCAAAAAGGGCTTTTGGATGATCCTGTTGAGGAACTTATTGAGAACTTATCACGATATTAGCCAAAAGAAGAACCTTATGACATGATTGAGTATTTTTTTCGTGCTTTCATAGGACTAGGGTAGTTTGCTTTATGTTGTTCTAGGTTAGATGGTTTTATGCCATTAGGT
The DNA here is from genome assembly GCA_037074715.1 of Magnolia kwangsiensis. Taxonomy (NCBI): domain Eukaryota; kingdom Viridiplantae; phylum Streptophyta; class Magnoliopsida; order Magnoliales; family Magnoliaceae; genus Magnolia; species Magnolia kwangsiensis. The sequence continues at coordinate 17,722,892 of CM073587.1, read as the reverse complement.
AGTTCACTTCCTGCATTGTTTTAGGATAGTTTGAGTTAGTTATTTTCACTCTCGTACTAACCTGCTCTCATGCTGAGATCTATATGGAAATGTCTCTCTTGATTCATTATCCAGGTACTATCTTTCCATCACTCCTCTTGTACTTTCGTTGTCCCATGTGCATTGTATGCTCATATCTTTTACATTGAGGACAATGTAAATTTTTGGTTAGGGTGGGAGATTAGGTTACCTAATCAGTATTTTCTTAGTCTTGAGCAAAAATTGTGAAAAATTTTTATTTTTCTGGAATTTCTTGTGAATTCTAAGTGATTTTGACAGCTAGCTTTGATTCAAAATTATAAGATAAGTGATGTTGGATTTATGACTCTTGGATTCAATTATCTAATAGATTTCACAGTTAAGTTTGAATTGTTAATCCATGATTAGAAGTTGTAAATATTGATTGAGTCATGATTTCACATGTCACATCTTGCTTTCACATTAAGGTTTCAGTTTTGTATTGAAAGGTTAACTTGGCAATCACTAAGCATGTAAGGAACCAGCCTGGAAAATTTGCCCGTCATGATCAATTGAAGAAAAAGAAAATGCCTAGCTAAGAAAAAAATTAATAATAATAATAGATACCTTGAGAAATGGTTGGGTGAATAATCTTGACCATAGGTTTGCTCCCTATAGGTGTAGATTTAATTCCCCATGAATGATATGTGAAAAGGGTTAGGTGTACAGTCTTCACCATGGGTTTGCTCCCTATAGGTGAGGATTTGATTCCCCTTCTTGACGTTACTTTTAATGGAAAAATCAAAAGATGGAAGAATGAAAAGAATGATTTATGAGGCACGTTTTAGTTTAAGTCTTGGTTATCATGAATTCTCTTGTTGGTTACCAATGATATCCTAAAATAGAGAAGTGACTTTTAATGATGATAAGCCGAGATAACACTATACACCCACGAAACTTAATGTTTAGAATTCTTTTAATTGATGGATTAATACTTTGAACTTGACAATGGAATTTACCGAGTGCTTGAGTTCAGGAGAAAGTAATGCCCAACATTCATAAATCTTAAAACACCAGGATCTAGATTGCTTTTCAAAAATAACTCGGGTTAACAGAAATTTTCTTATAATTCTCAACGTGTTTTCTACATACTTTGATTGGGACAAGAAAAATGCTGGTTGGGGGTTGTGTTGAGGGTCAAATATTGCATATTAAACCCTAGTTATTGCCTAGATTTAGGAACATGGTACTGTTTAACGGCCAGATTTAATCGTGTTTGTGATGCAAGGTGGATTTACAGACGTGGACTAAAAATGGTACTAAAAGCATGAAATTAACGCTTTGATGACACCAACGTAAGGGACAGACTCCAGGGGACCAAGATCGATGCCAGAGATCCAAGAAAATCAAGCTCAAGTGGCATGAAATTGGTTCAGAATGCGAGATCACAGGGTTCCCACCATACATTCAGCTCGAAACTTCATCCATGGCCTGAGGACCATAAATTAACCGTACATATCAAATGTTAGCCATTGGATCCCTTTGGAAGTGGCCCAACGGACAGATCAGCACATAAATTAGTGAATTGGGGACCACTTGGTATTTGGATATACTTTAATTTTGGTCTAAACCCCTTAAATGAGGTGGCAAAACAGATGAACGGAGCGAATTTCTCATGAACTTCACAGTGGACCCCGACTTAGGTTGGCGCATACACAGAGCACGTGAACGCGCTATACACTGCACTTGACAAAACGGTCAGCTTATGCTGACCCGCAGAATCCCAAGCGAATTCGAAGAACCGATTTTTCGCACCAAAAATGGACTGAAGCTGTCCATTTAAGGGACGTTGTGGGTCACCATCAGGGTCCATCTGTCCAATCTGAACCATCCATTAGACCAACATGGCCCATATTACCATCGCCTAGGTGGCAGAATCTCAGAAAATAACGGTGATCATCTTTCAACGGTCCATGCGAAAAGCCGACGGTGCAATGAAAAACCTTACAGGCCACACCAAAACCAATCCAAATCGACCATCCCTGGCCAATGTTTCGACAGTAATTTAATGGACGGTATAGATTTCTCAAAGGACAGATGAACTGGACCCCACCAAGAACCAGCGCAAGAAATTTTTATAGCCCCACTCGTCAGAACGTTGTCCGTCCGCTAGGAGTTGATGTGGCCCACCATGATCACCAAATGGATGATCCGAGATGTCCATCATGTCCAGAGGAGGGCGTCGACCAAAACCTAAAATAGCGGTGAAGACCGCTTGAGTTGAAGTAGGAATATGCCAATATATCCTAGAGGGGTGTGAATAGGACTTTTTAAGATTTATGAGTTATATTAAAAATTCTATCACTCTAATCCTTTTAGATATGCATTTATCAAGATTACTCAAATGTAACTCTACTGGCTTCCAAGCCTGGAAGAGGATCCAATCACAAAGTATGAATAATATTAACTCAAGTTATGATGGATATGACTATGAATGTGTGTGAGATGTGATTTCAGACATATATAGATCTAGCAGTATGGGAGTAAATCACATGCACAAAATAATAGCAGTCGCAAACACAGTTATTTTTATAGTATTTCGACTACTTGTCTACTCCACTCCCGGCTGCCACACTCAACCCTTAAGTGTACCGAATTTGACTAAGGAGGTTTCCCATAGTTCACCTTAAACCTAAGGTTTTAAATCAGGTTCACCTTCAACCTTTACAGACGTTTCTACTCAGTTCACCTCAAATCCTGGAGTTTTTCTGGCGCACTCCTAACCAGATGTTTATACCCACATAGAGCAAGGGTCCACACAACGCACCCAGATGTTTATGCTCTCCACAGAGCAAGGGTCCACACAACGCACCCCGCACGTATACTCCCGTCAGAGGCCTCCTTTAAGGACTTCAAAGGGTGAGCAACACTTAAGACCCAATCCTAGAAAGGAATGATCACAAGTGTCCTCTGGACTCTAAGTACTTACAGATAAGTTGATGAGTCTCTTTTAACATAGTGATGAAGATCTCCTTCTTATAGATGAAGAGTCTTCAGCTCCCTTGATCTGCAACATAAAAGATGTACCTAAACTAGGCTTTAGGTCGGGTCAAGATTATGATGGAATTCCACTCTCTAAAAGTTTTCCTATTAGGAAGATAGAGTGATTCCAATCATCTATGCATTCAAGGCATCTCAGTTTAATGATTTGCCATTAAGGTAGTAGCTGGAGGATCCTTGAATGCGGAAGTTTATTCACCAATCCACTCTATTGAATATCAATGATGAGGGTGGATTGGAGGATAAACTCCCAGAGAGAAAGGGCTTAAGATAAATGATATAAAGTTTAAAACACTCAGAAGCACTCTCTTCTTTCTCTACCAGCAATAAAGACTAACCTCTCTATATATAGGCGAATGGTTCCAACGGATATAAAACAATCATATTTTTGACAGAGTTCGATATCATCGAGAAATAGTCGATATGATCGAGCGTATACTCTTGATTGTATCGACTGACCTCTTGATGATACAAACTCAAATGTCATTTTCACTTTGGAAACCTTTTGCCAACTGGTCGATGGGATCGAGACACACATCGATGTTATCGAATTTCGAACTCTGATTCCATCGATAGAGGGATCGATCTATCGACAAGTGAAAATAAGTGAGACAAGCCTTGAAGAATTTTAGGTTCTAAAGATATGATCGGGGAACAGTCGATGTCATTGGAATTTGTATATCGATGATATCGTAGTCCGTGTCGATGGGATCGATAAATCATGTAGATTTACTTATAGGCTTGTTGGACGGTTTGTGTCCAGTCTCGATCTAATCGACCAGGTCTCGATATGATCGACATATGAATATCGATTTCTAGACTGGCCCCCTGATCAATGCTTAAAACATCCTGAAATTTATGCTGGAGGAAACATGCGCCCATTATCGATAAGATTGACTGACTTCCGATATGATGGATATTTGAATTTAGATTGAATCGGATAGTCATCGATATATCGAAGCTCATAGAAGTTTTCTATAGAAAAATAGGGGCATCAGAAGACTGCCTGTCGATATTATCGATCCACTTTCGATAGGATCGATATTCGAATATCAATGATAACGATTCTCATTTCGATATGTCGATAAATCGTCCAGATGAATGGTTGATTGCTGGACACTTTTTGTCTTCACTCGATTGTATCGATTGAGATGCCGAGGACATCGACAGAGCAAGTAGATCATATCGAAATGTGAATCGATACAATCGACAAGGTAAGAAAACTTGAAGATTTTTCTGTTTGGTAAAAAGTTTTCTTACAATAAAACCCTAAGATGTTCTACTTATTTTTAAGGGTTTTAATCACCTGGTGTTTTGGGACATGGGATGTGAGGCTATGATTTATCTATGGCGAGCTTCCACACATCCAGTTGAGGCAGACGCTTGAGTTGATCGTCCTGTTAGGCGCTGTTGTCCGACTGACTCAACTTACACCGTAATTGACAAACCAGGGCACTAGTAAATGCACTTTCAATCTCCCCCTTTGTCAATTACGTGATAAAATACCCAAAACACCCTAGGAAAATATCTAGACAGATACATCCTAAATTGTATGTACATGCATTAACACAATTGTACAAATTCTAATCACCCATGTACACAACCAGCAATTGATCCCCCTTTCTTCAAAACTCCCCCTTTCTTGTTACAACTGCTCCCCCTAACACCTTCAACATATAAGAGCACAAATATCTAATTTTCCACAGGGGTGTTTGTAATTCTCCTCTCCCTTTTTGTAAGTCATTGGCAAAGACATAATAAGTGATATTGACTGAATATTTGAAGCATATGGAAGAACCACAGTCAGATAGATGTATATAAATGAAAACAGTGTAAAGCATACATTATCCAGAACCATCTATCCCAAAAGAAGAAATAGATGAAGCAATCAGCACAGTCATTGTATAGGCAATAGGAATAGTAGTAAAATAAGAATTAAATTCAACCATATGCAAAATAAACTGCCTAAGATTGGCAGAAATATCCATAATCAGAGAAGTATAATGCCACGGACAGCAGCAGTTTAACCAAAAATTAAAAAATAAAGCCCATTTGAGGGCACCCAAATATCAAAACCAGTATTTTGGCCCAACCGTGGGCATATTCAACCAAAAAAAAAAACTATGCATGGTGAGAAGACTGTCATACACACTACTGATAGCGTAGATGTAACATCACGAAAATCGGGGGTCGAGCAAAAACTCCACTCCCGAGTTCCAGAACATCATTTATGCAACATTTTCAATGATGGATGAATGTTGTTCATATTAGTGCAAAAAACATGAGTGGGATTAGACCAAAACAGCGTATCATACTCCAGAGACAGTTAAATTAGCAAGCGGAAGAATGTAATAGATATATAAAGTATATGAACTATTGTGGGTCTCTAGAGTGTGAACATGTTACCAGGTTAAACATATACATGTATACTCTAAAAATGATAAAAAGAATATACATGGGTGTGTAAGAAAAGGCAAAATACCAAGTATATTGGCATCTAATCAGTAACCCTGTAACCCCGTCAATCAAAACCTGCATATAGGAGGGATCCTCCTCCTCATCATCAAGTCCGGCTCTGCTTCGCATGCATCGTCATCATCTGTAATTAAAATAGGAACGGTTTGGTGTGCGCAACACTGTCCCATAACGTGGGAGTGAGTAATTAACTCAGTGAAATCATAGAGCAAAGATTAACATGTTATCAAATCAATCACGCGTTAATAGTAAAGTAAACAATCAAACATTCCTAGATACTGTTGTTAATGTATGCATGAGATGACATGATGGATGCCCTCACCGACATTCTCCCTCATACAGCACCATCTGCGTTCGCGGTATGCATGCATACCGCTCAGTGCTCCACATCTTCCAGGCACATGCAATGCGATGTGGATATGATTACCAAGTTGTTATTAGTCCTTTTCATACAGCAGTATTAGGAAACTAAGGTACTTTTCTTATATCAATCCCAACACAGATCCTGTCTAGGGTCGTCACTCCTAGTAATCTCATACGATGTTATATTTGTAGGTCACTGCAAGGGCTGTCAGGGCTGTTGCTTGCACTCGTTGCACCTCTCCCCCATCACCTTATCAATACAGGCCTAATTATCCTTAAGACTGCATCAGGACTCGTCGCCCCCATGCGGTGTCAGGATAACCTCAAGGTCACTACAAAGGGCTGCCAGGGCTGTTGCTCGCACTCGTTACTCCACTCCCCTATCACCTTATCAATGTAGGCCGACAACAAGAATATAGTGTCCCATACCACCATAATCTGCTCATTGTAGGGTGCTCACTGGTCACTACGGGGAGGTTTGTGGCCCCAGCGTAGGCCGACAGCTCAACCACAGTGTCTCATACCACCATGCCCGGCTCATGAGTCTTTATGGATCAAGGTACCATGGTTAACAGGGTTTCCAATGGTAAGTTCAGTACCCTACGTTCAAGCAGTTATGACTCATACTTGGTGAACATACAATGGCCAGTCGGTTTACTTGACGGGCTCGACTAGTACGAGCGCATCTCAAGTTGAACGACATGAAGTGCATAAAATACTTCGTGTGGTCCAACCACTGCCGCCAACTCAAAACACGACTCGAGTTCATCGACGCATCCTTTGTGGTACGTAGAAACTAACCACGAATTCGATCCATTACCGACTGCTTGGACTAGGTCATAGCCCTAAGCATTTGTGCATCAACATCAGTAAGCATATGTGAGTAACAGAAATGAAATACAACATTGTAAGCATGTTGACACATGTTATAACATACAACTTAAGCAAATCATCCCACACATGCTTTTCGTGTATACAATGAAATCAATACATATAGCCAACATGATGAAAATCGTTTACATTAGCATATTACTTGAGAATTCAATCTCAAAACTCATACACAACACCATTTACTCAATACATACTAATACAAACATTTATACAAACACTTAGACTACACACTTTAGTCTACATAGCGTATGTCGACTCAAAGTGCGCTTAAGGGCAAATCTCTTCGCCAAACAGATCATGCACGCTTTTCTAATATCATACTATGACAAATAAACATGACAATCATTTTTGTAAAATACGGACATATATAGTATTTTCTATAAATGCCTAAAATACCCTAAATCTCATATTTACCGTATGTTTATGAAACAGAAAACGGACAGCATGTTGTACATGTCAAACGGCGTTGCCGTCGATAATCTACTATTAAATGACATTGAAAACTTTAAAATCAGTCAATCAAAGCGTCTAAGATCCGCACCTTTTGTCGTAGAAGTGTATCGATTCGAATCGAACGAATACACTTCGTCAACGGTGTACAGGCAACCTAATGCACAAGATACATAAGCTACAATGCTAAGGAATCGAAGAAAACCCCAAAATAGCAAGTAGTTAGGGTTTTTCTTACCTAGGAGTGTGTTGGAATCGTCGGAAAAGTGATTGGGATGTGTTGCTTTAGCACGTGTAGCAGCTGCAGCAAGTGGCAGGAGAATCTCTCCCACACTCTCTCACAATCTCTCACCTTCTCTCTCTCTCTTTTCCTAGGGTTTCAAGAAAATTCGGATGGCAGGGTTGTGAGAGGGTTTAAAGCCCTTATATAGGCTAAAACCTTCCCAAATTAGGCTTGGGAACAAAGCTCACTTGAGGTATAACCAAATCTGGACTGTTTTGATCCAAAAGAGCATTTCGGGAGGTCCCCTGGCCGAACGTGGTCGAACTTAAGCTCATGCATACTGGATCTAGCACACATCAAGTTTTCAGACCGAAAGAGTTCGCAGATCGCACGTGGCGATCCAATTTCAGTTCAGCGGTCATCGCACCTAGATCAGGTCTACAAGTCTCATGATATGAAAGAGAAATTTTTCCTGATCCGAGGGTGTAATTAGGCTGAATTCTGACGGTCAGAACGCTTAATAATAATGCGCCAAGTCACATGCCAGATTTGAATTAAATTTTCAAATCCAACCCTTTTCTCACTCTCTTCACTCCAGGCTCAATGAAATAGCCTCTGAACGTCAGTTGGGCTTGATTTTCGAAATGATTGTCAAGTCCAGCTAAGCAGTCATAACGGTCTAAGATGGTACATATCGGACTTTCGACGCGTGGTCTAGATCCAATACAAAGTTTCAAAAGGTTCCCGAGAACAAACCGGTTTAGAGTTTGATCCTGGATTTTAGGATAACGTAGCATCAACGATTATACAAGTTTTGGGTGTTGCCGAACGTATTTAAAGCGATTAGAGACAATTTCACAGCTACTCCAGCGTAGCGCTAGCTAACTTACACTTAATTTCTAAAGGAATTAATCCTAAGTGATTTCTTTGGCTTTGGAATTGGGTTCTAAGAGGTTATTAAGGTGTTTTGGTTGACCCATTGCCTAAGGACGTCTAATCTCAGGTTGGCAAAAATCCGGGGTGTTACAGTAGAACATCCAAAAAGATACTGATGTTCATCTGCAAGATAAGAGTAAGGTGTGTATGATGGCATGCATGAACCCGGCCTCACGGAGCAGAATGAGATGGCATCGTGTCGTCCCGTCGACACGTCATCAGATCTACCAATTATTGTACTGTGCTCTGCACTCTTTGAACTATCCTTTTTAGGACAGTAAGTCATTTTTTAACTGAGTGGATGTACTTCTGAATGGCCCCAATCCTGTCCAGTTTGAGCCTTTTGCCATATCCAGAGGTTGACATGGACGAAGCGATATCAGGACCAGGAGGTGCATCGTCAGTCATTGCATCCCCTTCCATGGGATCACCACCTTCTCCTCCTATCCCTTCTGTATGAATGTCTTCCTCGGTTTCCTCCTTGTACTCATGAAATATCAAATCCATTTTTCGAATATTCTTTTTATTGAAAACTTTGAGCGGAAATACCGGATCAGTTGTAGAAGGAAAGCTAATACTTTGACAGATTCTGCTAATAATCTAGGGATATGGTAGATGCAAATCTCCAGATGTATGTATGGCATTGACAAACTGATTAACAATCAGAGTTGGAAGACAGATATTTGTTCTGGTTATAACGGAGTATACTATCATCACCATGAGACTTGTGAGATTCGATCGGTTTGTACTTCTTGGGTACAAATTAGTAGTAAAGATCCCATTCATGACTCGAAACTGCGGCTCCAAATACCTAGCTTTTAAGGCATTCCCTTAATTTCATGGAATGTCTCTGTTGTGACATAGGTATTTGGTTATCTTTGACCGAACATCTGAAAGATCGAGATCCCAATTTGGAAGGCCTTCTGGAGCCAACTGTATATTGAGGATGTTAGCTACAGTGGTGGGAGTGATATATGCATCATCATCATCCAGGGATACCATGAATGAAGGAGGGTCAGCCACCGGGGAATGACATGCAGCAAGGAACTTGCGTGTCCTTTCTAGTTGGCATGGTCCACCGAAATCCAGGATGGGCAACCAACCGATTGTAGCAAATAGGGGTTCTAGTTTGTAGGGTGCTAAACAGTCCTTGTCAACCTTTCTCTCATGGATTAGCTTTCTTCTGGTGTATTTTGGAGGACGTTGGATAGCCGGAGGAGGTGGTGCTGGTTGAGATGGTGTAGGAACTTCAGTTTGGGACCCACTGTGTTATGATCTTGGCCTTGTGGGGTCCCATGGTCTGGGATCCTTGCTCTTTTCCTTGAGGCAAGGACTTTTTATCAGGTAGCTCTTGAAGACTCCCCCGGACCGGATGCTACGTTTTTGTCTTTTCCCATGTGGAAGAATAGGTATTTGGGAAGAAACGACAAAAATGCCCGACAAACTAAGAAAAGAAAGTTCTGACGATGTTAGAAGAATATTACCTGATTTGTGGAGGGATTTGGTTAGTCTGACTTAGCTTCTGGTAATTGGTCAAGAGGATCAAACAGGGAAGACGACCGAGAAGCCTTTTGAAGAAAACCCCTTTCTTTTTCGACCTGCAGACTTTTATCGGTCGCCATCTGTCGATCATATCGACCAATGTATCGATGGTATCGAGAAGTTTCCATTCGATTCTATCGAGTCTGCCCACGATGTCATCCACGGTCATACGGCTTTTCATATTCTGAAGAGTCGTCGATTGTATCGACCCTCGGTCGATGAAATCGAAAATGGCCGACACTCGTATCAAAAGTAGATACTATTCAAAATTTTCACAATTTCGATACACTATTGGGTATTTCTTGGCTTGATTAGTATATGTCACAAAAATTTGTACCAATTCTGTACAATTATAAACATGATAATGTTTATATAAAAAAGTTCAAGGTCTCCAACCTCAGATGTAATGTTGAAGGATCAACAAAATTGCATCATTTCAGCAAATATCCATATCCAGATGCATAATTTTAATCTGTTCCTTTTTCTGCCTGATATATCAGGGTATATGGAATTCAATCATCAGACAATTCATTTTTTCTTTAACTACCCATTGTGAGATAGATTTCTTCATTCTGTTCTTTTCTTTAGGTGGTGATGGATGAGTGTTTCTCCTAGATGGACTTTTAACATTCTAAGTTTCTCTGATTGGTTTGAATTTTTCAATTTGATTTTGATCAGAGTTATATAGAGTCTGTCTAGGTGCTAAACATTCAAATTTATAATGACCAACATCACCACATAAATGACAAACTAGAGAAATTCCCATATTACTACTTGAAGCAGTAAGTTTTTTTTGGGCTTTATTTTCAGTTTTCTTTTTACTTTTCTCATATCCTAGTCCACTCTTGTCTCTTCCTAGTCTTCCCATCCCTAACAATTTTTCCAATTTCTCACCACTCTAAGAAAATTTGTAGTTTATCTCGGCAAATTTCCTGGATTTTTCTAAGTCAATACAAAGTAAGTGGTTCTCATTTTTGAGTTGTGCATTATCATCTCTTAGCAATTCAGCCTGGTTCATAAGTTTTGATAATTCTACTTTTAGGGATAGGTTTTCTCTTTCTAATTTATCATTTTCTGTGTGATATTGTTGCAAATCATTGGCTAAATGTATGTTTATTTCCAAGGTTTTGTCCAAGTCTTTCTGTAACCATTTCTTTTTATTTTCAGACATGCCGAGTTTTTTAAGGGTATGGATGCTATGAATGTATAGTTGATTATAGGCATCTTGCAATTTATCCTTTTCAATTTCTTCATCTTCTTCTTCAGACTGAAATTCCTCATTGTCAGATGGAAATGATTCAGTGGCTTGTTATTCTTTCTCAGGTTCATTTGGAATGATCGAAGTAGTGGAGACCATGAGTATTTTCAAGGATTTCTTATCTCCATCACTTTCTGAGTCACTATTCTCTGAGTTTAACTCTTCTGTATCATCCCATATGGCGGCCATCACCTTGCCCTTGGTTTTTCTATTTGGGCATTCGGTAGATAGGTGTCCATACTCATGACAGGCATAACATTGTGGTTCTTTGGTCTGCTTTCCAATTTTTCCTGCAGGAGGTTTGTAGTTCACCTTTCTTCCTCTGGAAGGACGGTCGTAATTCTTCTAAAGAATCTTCTAAATTACTGTGCCAGCAAAGCCACTTCCTCATCTTCATCTTCCTTTTCACTCTCACTGTCCTCATGTTTTGTTTTCTTTGACGCTCTTAGGACAGTGTTTTTGGATTTGTGGGGTTGTGTGAAGTGTAGTTCGGAAGTTTGTAGGGAACCTACCAGTTCTTCTACTTTCATTTCATCAATATTTCTACACTCCTCAATTGTTGTTACTTTGGGATTAAACCGTTCCAGTAGGGATCTTAAGATTTTCCTAAATATTTTAGTTACCGAAACTTTTTCTCCTAATCCACCCATGGAGTTACAAATAATATTCAATTTGGTGAAAAACTCCATAAATGTCTCATGCTCTTCCATCCTGAGATTTTCGAACGGTGAAGTCAAAATTTGTAGTTTAGATCTCTTCATAGTGCTTGTGCCTTCATGGGTTATTTTCAGTAGATCCCATGCTTCTTTAGATGTCCCACACATACTTCTCTGATTGAAGATATTTTGGGACATGGTATAGTAGATGGCGTTCATTGCTTTTTCTTCAGTAGTTCGCTGTTCTTTGTCAAATGCCATCCACTTTTCATTAGGTTTAAGTTTAGTGATTGTGGTTTTATTTTCAAGTACAATTTGTTCAGATGGTACCACATATCCCTTTTCAACTACATCTCAAACATCATGATCCAAAGATCTTAGGAAGTAATGCATTCTAGCCTTCCAGTATGCATAATTTGAACCATCAAATACTGGAGGTCTAGTGACAAATGAGCCCTCTCCTTTGGCCATATTCCTTAACTTCAGTCAAGATCACTCTCTAGGCGGTGAAGCCCTTAAAGAGAGACCCTCTCTGATACCAATTAAAGTAGCGGTGAAGACCGCTTGAGTTGAAGTAGGAATATGCTAATATGTCTTAGAGGGGGTGAATAGGACTTTTTAAGATTTATGAGTTATATTAAAAATCCTATCACTCTAATCCTTTTAGATATCCATTTATCAGGATTACTCAAATGTAACTCCACTGGCTTCCAAGCCTGGTAGAGGATCCAATCATAAACTTTCAAAGTATGAATAATATGAACTCAAGTTATGATGGATATGATTATGTATGGGTGTGAGATGTGATTTCAGACATATATAGATCTAGCAGTATGGGAGTAAATCACATGCATAAAATAATAGCAGTCGCAAACACAGTTATTTTTATAGTGGTTCGACTACTTGTCTACTCCACTCCTGGCTGCCACACTCAACCCTTGAGTGTACCTGATTTAACTAAGGAGGTTTCCCATGGTTCACCTCAAACCTAAGGTTTTAAATCAGGTTCACCTTCAACCTTTACAGACGTTTCTACTCGGTTCACCTCAAACCCTGGAGTTTTGCTGGTGCACTCCTAACCAGAAGTTTATGCCCATACAAAGCAAGGGTCCACACAATGCACCCAGATGTTTATGCTCTCCACAGAGCAAGGGTCCACACAACGCACCCCGCAAGTACACTCCTGTCGGAGGCCTCCTTTGAGGACTTCAAAGGGTGAGCAACACTTAAGACCCAATCCTAGAAAGGAATGATCACAAGTGTCTTCTGGACTCTAAGTACTTACAGCTAAGTTGATGAGTCCCTTTTAGCGCAGTGATGAAGATCTCCTTCTTGTTGATGAAGAGTCTTCAGCTCCCTTGATCCGCAACACAAAAGATGTACCTATATTAGGCTTAAGGTCGGGTCAAGGTTATGATGAAATTCCACTCTCTAAAGGTTTTCCTATTAGGAAGATAGAGTGATTCCAATCATCTATGCATTCAAGGCATTCCAGCTTAATGATTTGCCATTAAGGTAGTAGCTGGAGGATCCTTTAATGCGAAAGTTCATTCACCAATCCACTCTATTGAATATCAATGATGAGGGTGGATTGGAGAATGAACTCCCTGAGAGAAAGGGATAAAGATAAATGATATGAAGTTTAAAACACTCAGAAGCACTCTCTTCCTTCTCTACCAGCAATAAAGACTAACCTCTCTATATATAGGCAAAAGGTTCCAACAGATATAAAACGGTCATATTTATGAAAGATTTCGATATCATCAAGAAATAGTCGAAATGATCTAGTGTATACTCTCGATTGTATCGACTGACCTCTCGATGATACAAACTCAAATGTCATTTTCTCTTTTGGAAACCTTTTGCCAACTGGTCGATGGGATCGAGACACACATCGATGTTATCGGATTTCGAACTCTGATTCCATCTATAGAGGGATCGATCTATCGACAGGTGAAAATAAGAGAGACAAGCCTTGAAGAATTTCAGGTCCTAAAGATATGATCGGGGAACAGTCAATGTCATTGGAATTTGTATATTGATGATATCGGAGTCCGTGTTGATGGGATCGATAAATCGTATAGATTTACTTATAAGCTTGCTGGACGGTTTGTGTCCGGTCTCGATCCAATCGACCAGGTCTCGATATGATCGACATATGAATATCGATTTCTCGACTGGCCCCCTGATCAATGCTTAAAACTTCCTAAAATTTATGTTGGAGAAAACATGCGCCCACTATCGATATGATCGACTGACTTCCGATATGATCGATATTTGAATTTAGATTGAATCGGATAGTCATCGATATATCGAAGCTCATAGAAGTTTTCTTTAGAAAAACAGGGGTGCCAGAAGACTGCATGTCGATATTATCGATCCACTTTCAATAGGATCGATATTTAAATATCGATGATATCGATTCTCATTTCGATATATCGATAAATCGTCCAGATGAATGTTTGATTGTTGGACGGTTTTTGTCCTCACTCGATTGTATCGATTGTGATAATGAGGACATCGACAGAGCAGGTCAATCATATCAAAATGTGAATCGATACAATCGACAGGGTAAGAAAACTTAAAGATTTTTCTGTTTGGTAAAAAGTTTTCTTACAATAAAACCCTAAGATGTTCAACTTATTTTTAAGGGTTTTAATCACTTGGTGTTTTTGGACATGGGATGTGAGGCTATGATTTACCTATGGTGAGCTTCCACACATCCAATTAAGGCAGACACTTGAGTTGATCGTCCTGTTAGGCGCTGTTGTTTGACTGACTCAACTTACACCATAATTGACAAACCAGGGCACTAGTAAGTGCACTTTCAAAACCCAGTCAGTTTCATGCACCCATGCAGCCATCCAAACACGCAGAGCAAGGAACAATCTACCACGTTGAATATTAGTGTGGTCCACCCAGAGCTCGAATCCACTTCAATCTTGGAAGAATGGCCTAAATCGATACTACGAACCTAGTGGACAGAACTGATTCTTCACTAACCATAGAATATGGGCCCCACCAAGCATCAAAGCGAGTTGTTTACCATCTCTTCCGCTGCCTACGCATGTAAAAATCTCCAGCTCCACCGCCTAGTGCGTGAATTCCAGCCACAGACTCTAAGCTCTCCAACATCCTTACCTCCATAAAAGGAGGAGAAAGAGAGAGAGAAAGGCATCCTTGGACGTGGGATCTGGAGTGCAATCGTGGAGGCTTGGACGTGTGAAGCACCAGAGTTTTCTTTTCTTCCCTCCTTTTTCTTTAGTTATTTTGTTTATTTAAGAGTCTTTGGTCCACCATGTCTGCGATGGGTTAAATCTAGGGCTAAGAGGTGAAGCTCGTAGCATGATGAGGATACTTTGCTTGTGCTTTTTGTTTAGACTAAACTTATGTTGATTTTAGTTTAATTATGGGAATGTTTTTAGTTTTTAATGGTCTGTTGTGACTGAAATTACAATGGGTCTGCAATAGCTTTGAGCATGTTTTTTTTTCCTTTATGTTTATGACGTCAGGAAGCCCTGTTGTTCACCATCATCTCCTGGGCATGATTTGATGACGGTACCCTTCCTAACCTTCATGCATTGTTGATTGGTTGAAAATTAGTTTAATTCTGTTGTTTACTTTGTCTCCTAGGCATATATGGGTGATAGAATCCATTCTAATTCATATACCTTTCATCTCTTGAAAACTATATCAAAGGAAGTTCAGTTTAATTTCCATGGTTACACCTTTAACTAGATAAAGATGGACTCTAAGTCCAGTTGAGTATCTGATGTAGGCATAAGATATCCCTGATCTCTACAAGTGGATCCTCTGAATCCCTAGTTTCATACCTCTGAATTCTTTAAAGTTTTAGATAATTATTCCACCATTATTCTCTATATATCATTTAGTTAGATTTCATCTTAGTTTAGTTCTATTTCTACTTAGTTTCAGATTACATACAAGTTTCAGTCCCTTGGGATTCGACCTCGGTCTTACAGAGTTTATTACTACATCACAACCCTGCACTTGGGTTGTGAACAGTAACTCATCAGGTGAGGTGAATTATAAGATATTTTGATAAATTTCCCATCCAATAGCTCTAGTGATGTCAAAGGTGTAAACCTTTTGAGCCCTCTGTGTGATCGATCTGGTTGACTCCTCTTTGACCAATGCAGAGCATACTAGTAGCTTCTTAGCCACCACCTCAGCAATTGCGATTTCATAATTCAGGTCATTGTAATATGTCACTAATGACTTCCTTTTTTGCCTAATTCCTTCTTGCATGAGTTCCTCATAACGAGAGGCCTTCTTAGTTAGATCATATAAATCTATGAACTCTATGCCTATAAACTTTGTATGTAATTTATACTCAAACCCATATTGTGCAAGTTGTACAAATTCGGCTTTAGTCATGCCTTACAGTGACTTTTTTTCCACTTAAACCGTGTAATATAGCTCTCACACATCTCTCCGAGCAACTGCCAAAAATGAGCGAGATCGACCATAGTTATTTCTTTCTTCATATAGAAGAACTGAACATGGAACTTCTCTTTCATCTCTTGCCAAGTGTGTATTAAGTCTAGCAATAAGTTTGAATACCATGTGAAGACCACTGATGTTACCGAATGACCAAATAACTGTGATTTGTGGTCATCATTATTGGCCAATTATCCACATTGCATTGTAAATCAACTAACATGTTCGATTAACCGGGTTCACTTGAAAACAAAGTAAAGTCCGATCAATAGTTCCTTATTAATGGGTGTTGTTGATCTATTCACTCGAGGTATGGTTTAAGATACATCGGGATAATGTTGCGACCAAGTGCTTGACCAACAACTTCTTAGATGATTTGCACAATCTGGTCCCGATCCATCCGATGAGGTTTTAAGATTGGCGATGGGTTGGGGCGAAATTTGTTCAAGTTATCTGGGAACTCGGGGAATTGTTAGGGATTGAATCCTCCTGGTAATCCCTGATTTCAATTCTCATGTATAAAGTTCCTAGCCTCTCGCTCTGGTCACCTAACTTCCATAAGAGGTGGAACATTTCTTATCTCCTGGACAGGGATCGATGGTGGATTCATTGCGAAGGAGGCATGGATAGCAGTGCAACTGCATTGCTGATAGAACTTCCCTTAGCATTGTATTGCATTACTGATGGTGTTTGTACAACCATCATATCCAGCAATCGAAGCATAGCTTTAGTCTGTCTAGCTATGTATCTATTAGTATTTTTGGCTTGAACATAGAATTGCTCTTCCTGGGCCCTTTCATATTCATGCATAATCTGAATGCTCAATTGTACATCTTGGAGCACGACAACTACCTCGTCTAGAAGAATAGTCTAAGAAGTCGATGCTCCTCCTTGATCTCCAGTACTATGCGTTGGACTATTGTTCAAATTCAACGCCTCAGGGGATGCTGGAACCAACACATCCTCGACCGGAAGTGGGGCGGTTGGTGTAAAGGAATCGACCTCAGCAATATAAGCACTTCTTCTATTCATAATTGGCAATATTACACTCATAAGTTAGAGACAGGGTCCCACCGAGCGTGCCAAAAATTGTTCGCGCGTTGTTTATTCAGTTTTCGGCTTTAAGTGTTCAAGCGTGCTAGAATTGAAATTGTGGCTTCAATTCAAACCGAGTAACTATGACCCCAAGCGTCAAGATAGGCAGACACAATGTGTATGACCAAGATCTGGTGAGATCGGTCGCCTATTCAACCACTCGCTCAATGTGTAAAAAAGATTAGGCAATATTCAGAGGGTGAGATTCATCCTTTAATGATAGGTTACACCTTTACCTTCCGTACAAAAGAACTTTTTTATATAATTAAAGTAAAATGAGAAAGGGATTCTTACAGTCTGTCGTCGAGAATACTGTAAAACACCTTTCTGAGTGATGAACTTAATCTATCAAGCATAGATTCAAATTACAGCTAAATTTACCAGTTACTTGATTAATATTATTGATTAGACTATAAAATGTAAACAGTAGGCTAAAAATAAAGAATTACACTAAGAAATGTATTTTTCTTAGCATTAAAGTAATTGATTATACTATGGAATGTAAATTGACTGATAATTTAAAGGATAATTGAAAGATAAATTTGGTTTGTTTGGTTTGGTATGATACTAAATTTTTCTCTTACATTCATCTTCTATTTATAGCTTTAATCCGATCATTTGGATCCTTCTCACGTTTCGACGGTTACCATAACCGTTCGCCACTACTTGAATTCCTCTGTTTCCCCCTTTGCCATCCATCTATCCTATAATCATTTCTTCATGATTATTTCTTCATCAGCCACGTAGGTAATACGTGGCACTGTTTGATACGTTCTAGCTGTTGTTTACTAAGAAATCTCTCAAAATCTTTGCATAGATTATGTGGATTTTATACAAATAATAAGTAATCTACTCTAATTGGCTCTTAAGAGGAATGATGATAATGGAGATGAACAATCTTGATTTAATAATTTCAAACTCGACTTTGAGTCGAGCCTGCACGATTGGTCGAGCACTATTCACTCGACTAGTCGAGGATCCAACAAAAATTTCTAAAATTAGCAACAAACCTTGGACTAGTCAAGCCAATGTCTGGACTAGTCAAACCATGACTAGGACTAGTCAAAAAATGACCTATAAAATTATCAAATGACCTATGATATAAATGCAAATTGTATGATCTATCTTAAGGTCAATCTAGGGTCAAACAAACCTTATTTGTGATTGAAACATCACATATCATTTTCTTGAAGTAGTTGAAGCTTGAAGACTTGATCTAGTACTTGAACTTCTTGATGTTATTCTTAAACCTCTTAATCTTGTACTTGAACTTTTTGAGCTTGTACTTGAACTTCTTAATCTTGTACTTAAACTTTTTGAGCTTGTACTTAAATGTAGACAAGATTGGCTAGGATGACATGAAATTGTAAATTGCACTTGATCTTACAATAATAGTTAAACAAGATACAGATTTCAAGAGGTTTTAGCACTACAAAATTTGACAAACCTAGGAGCTAGATAAGATAGAATTTACAAGTTCACAAGTAGGATGATATCACTTTCCTTACATTGTTTTCCTAGGATGAGTTGAGGCTCGAATAAGCTAGCCTCTTCCTCCCCATTGAAGTCAAGTGTGTCATATGACTGGAGCATGTTAGTATCATTATATTTGAAAGACACTCATGTCAATTTATCATTCCTTTGGACAGTCATCGAGATTGACTCTTCAGAAAATTAAGTCGTAACTCGTTAACACAATCCAACTCTTCATTCTCAATTTCAGTACTCTCTACAAGTTAAATAGGATTACATTCCTCGCATTGTGTTTCTATATTAGGTTGAGATTATGATAACCTAGCCTTTTCAACCTTATCAAGGCGCAATTCAATCACTTCCAATGATTTCATCAAGCCTGCAACAAGTTGGCTGAACTGTTCTTATGTAACTCCCTATGTTTGCAGGACCCGAGTATATAACTCATTTCCCAAAAACTCGAGTGTTAGCTTATAAATCCAGTGTAAATTTAATTCGTTTATCATTAATCAGAGTCAACAGCAATGAAGCTAGAGTAAACCATGCATTGAAATAAAAATGTTCTAACTATAATAAAAATTCAAACATTATACAAAGTTCGTATAAGTAAAAATAAGAATATATCAACTAGTGGTGGAGCTCAATTTGGGCCGCAGGGACCTCGTTTAGCTCCTCAGCTACCCGATCTGCTCTAGCAACTCATTGAACAGCATCGGCTTGCTCTACACTTGCATCAACTGTTACGGTATGATAGCGTCAATGGCTATCGTAGTGAGGAGCACCCTCAAAGATAGCGCACTCATCATTCATAATCAATATAGAATGCAAGTCATAAATTTAGATATATTAAACATGGCATTTCATAATCATACGCATATACGTGAAAATTAAACCAAGAAATAGAATCTCATCAAAAGTAAAATGTAATGGCAATCGCAACATAAGGGAGTACGTCTAGATAGTCGAGAAAATCAATCATAGAACTTTCCATTGCACCTAAAATCACATTGTACATGAACTCCGCAAGATGACTAGAAAATCGATAGACGAACTTCAGCTCCCCCCAAAAATCATGGTACAAACGGGATCTAAAATGTGAATGGAAAACCAGTCTTCAAATCTCTTCTTCATCCAGAAATCATGTCGTACGTGAACTCCGTAAGATGGCTAAAAAATCGATAAGCGAACTTCAGGTCCACCTAAAAATCATGGTACGACTGATCATTGCAAGATGAAGAGACAATCAACATACAGACTTTAGACCACCCAAAAATCATATCGTACGTGAACATCACATGATGGCTAGAAAATTGTTAAGCGAACTTCAGCTCCACCCGAAAATCATGGTACAAGTGAACACCGCAAGATGGCTTGAAAATCAACATACAACTCTAGACCACCAGAAATCATATCGTCGGTGAACACTGCAAGATGGCTAGAAAATTAATAAACGAACTTCAACTCCATCCAAAAATCATGGTACGACTGAACACCAGAAGATGGCTAGAAAACAACAGGGTATGCGAACATAACCAACAAGCCACGAAAAGGCACCAATAGACAATCAAAGCCATGAGGGTAGATATATGATCCAAGCCATGTAGGGCATTGTGCGGTCTGAGCCATATAAGGCAGATGTGTGATCTAAGCTGCATAAGTCAAATGTGGACCACAAGGTAGTAAGATCATGACAAGTTCCATTCAATCCATCAAATGATCACAAATGACACTCATACAATTACTAACATATGTACAACTAAAGAAAACATGCTGTCACCAACCATTTATGATTACCAAAATTAGAATGACATGTTCATTAACTAACACAGGAATCAAGTGCGCAACAAATTAGCATATTCACATGATAAGATAAATATTTCATTGAGAGGAATCAAGGAATCACATTTTCCTAAATTAATGAATTTAAGTGGGAAGCTCAAAGGGTGAGTCCTCACCTTAGAGTGTGGGTTCACTACACAAGCTACTAGCAATGCCAAAATAAACATCAAGATCAAGTCTTGTCAACTAGCTTATGCTCGAACTCAATCCGAATCTGTTTAACTCACTCAAGTGTGACTTAACGAGGAAAATTGGGGAGCTCCAATTTCCTAATTTAAAATCAGATAGTAATGTTAATTAGCCTAGATAAATCTCTAAATATCATTTTAGTAAAATAAATAAGAGATCGACTCACCTTGATTTTAAATCAATTTGAATAAGAAAGATCTAACTTAGAGGCTCCAAGTTTTAAAATTTATAATGTGACTGTAACACCCCGAATTTTTTTTCAACCTGGAGTTAGGTGTCCTTAGGCAATGGGTCAACCATAGTACCTTGGTAGTTTCTCAAAATTCGATTTCAAAGCCAAAGAAATCATTTAGAACCTAATTCTTTAGAATTTAACGTGAATTAGCCAGCGCTACACTAGATTACCTGTGACATTAGCACCAACCACTTTAAATACGATCTGTAAGACCCAAAACCTCTAGAATTGTTACTGCTACGTTACCCTAAAATCCAAGATCAAACTCTAAACCGGTTTGATCTCAGGAACCCTTTGAAACTTTATATTGGATCTAGACCGCGCGTCGAAAGTCTGATGTCTACAATCTTAGACCATTACAACCGCCTGGTTGGACTTGACAATCGTTTCAAAAATCAAGCCCAACTGATGTTCTGAGGCTATTTCATTGAGCCTGGAGCAAGGAGTGTGAGAAAGAGTGAAATTCATTAAAAATTAAATGTCATTTAAATAAATCTGGCACGTTTCGCTTGCGGGGTAAGTATAAGCATTCAGACCGTCGAAATCTAACTCAAATACAACCTCGGATAAGGGAACATTTCTCACCCAGGTCAGTGTACTTGGAATCCTCGATCGAGTCTCCGTGGCCACTGAACTGAAACTGGTCCTCCACGTGCGATCTGGGAACTCTACCGGTCTGAAAACTTGATGTGAGCAGGATCCAATGTGCATGAGCTTAAGTCTTACCGCATTCGGCCAGGGGACCTCCCGAAATGCTCTTTTGCATCGAAAAAGACCCGATTTGGCTATAACCCAAGTATACCTTGACTTGGAGTCTGTTTTGGTTATATTTGGGCTTATAAAAGGGGCTTAAACCCTTAGCTTTCTAACCCATACAAATTTGGGAAAAACCCTAGGAGAGAGAAGAGAGAAAAGAGAGAGAAGTGAGGGAGAAGCTGGTGATTTCTCCTGAAATTCTTCCCTTCTGCTCTACGTGCCAAATCCACCATTCTGTATCGCTTCTTCGGCGATTCCGGCTTCGTTCTAGGTAAGAAAACCCTAACCCTAACCTGATTTGAAGCTTAGACTAGCTGTAGAAGAGTTCTAGCTAACCTGTTTATTGCCATAGGTGGCGTATTTGTCGTTGGCGAAGACACATCGTCTGAATCCTAACGAATACGCATTTCTGGTTTAAGGTGCGGATCTTAGACGCTTAGATTACCCATTTTTAAAGCTTTCAATGTCGTTTAATGGTAGATTACTAACAAGAACGTTGTTTGACATGTAAAACATGCTGTCCGTTTTTCATTTCGAATACGTATGAAAAATATGAGATTTAGGGTATTTTAGGTATTTATAGAAAATACTGTATACGTACGTATTTTACCGATATGATTGCCATGAGTATTTGTCGTGTACCTATACTAGTTATGCGTGTATGATCTGTTTGGCGAAGAGATTCGCCCTAATGCACATATTGGCCGACATATGCTATGTAGACTAATGTGTGTAGGCTAAGTGTTTGTTGAAATGCCCAAATTAATATGATTTATGCCTGCCATATGTTTTGAATGTAAGAACATGATTTTGTGTACTAGACAACTCCTTGAAATAAGGATCTATCATATTATATGTTGAAATCAATATACGTCAAGTACGTTGGAATTGTGTGGACTAAGTGTTTGTATAAATGTCTGTATTAGTAAGTATTGAGTAAGTGGTGTTGTAGATTAGCGTTGAGAATGGATTCTCAACTAATTTGATGATGTACATGAATTCCTCCATGTTTGTTGTATTGAATCGATTACCTTATGTGTGAAATACTCATGTATGGTTAACTGCTTCTGATGTATGTTATAATATGCCGATAACATGCTTGGATTACTTGTTATTTCAATTTTATTTATTTTATATGATTACTGGTTCACATATTTGTGCTTGGGGCTATACTCTAATCCAGGCAGTCGGTAACAGTTTAGAAATCGTAGTTGGATTCTATTTGCCACGAAGGATGTGTATGACGAACTCGAGTCGTACTAGAGTTGTCGACAGTGGTTAAGCCACACGAAGTGCTTGTGCACTTCATGTCGGTCGATTCAACGTGCGCTTGTGCTAGTCGGACTCATCAAGTAACCCGATTGACCATTGTATGTTCACCTTGTATTTGTCATAACTGCTTGAACCTAGGGTACTGAACTTACCAGTGATAACCCTGATAACTGTGGTACCTTGATCCACTAAGACTCATGAGCCAGGCATGGTGGTATGGGACACCGTGGTCGAGCTGTCGGCCTACGCTAGGGCCACAAACCTCCCCGTAGTGACCAGTGAGCAACCTACCCTGAGCAGATTATGGTGGTATGGGACACTATATTCTTATTGTCGGCTTACATTGATAAGGTGATGGGGGAGTGGAGCAACGAGAGCGAGCAACAGCCCTGGCAGCCCTTTGTAGTGACCTTGATTTTATCCTGACACCGTATGGGGCGACGAGTCCTGATGCAGTCTTAAGGATATAAACTAGGCCTGTAATGATAAGGTGATGGGGGAGCGGTGTAAGGAGTGCGTGCAACAGCCCTGGCAGCCCTTGCAGCGACCTAGAAATATATCATCGTATGAGATTACTAGGAGTGACGACCCTAGACAGGATCATTGTTTGGGTATTGATATAAGGGAGGTACCTTAGTTTCCCAATCTTACTGTATGAAATGGACTAATAATAACTCGGTAATCATATCCACGTCGCACTGCATGTGCCTAGAAGATGTGGAGCACTATGGGAAGAAAGCATGCCACGGACACAGATGGTGCCGCATGAGGGAGTATGCCGGTGAGGGCATCCATCATGTCATTTCATCCATGCATTAATCACAGTATTTAGGAATTATCATTTTGTTTGCTTTATCATTATCGCGTGATAGATTTGATAACATGTTAATCTTTGTTCTATGATTCCATTGAGTTAACTACTCACTCCCACATTACGGAATGGGGTTCCAGACACCCACCAGTCCCTATTTTAGTTTCAGATGATGGCGATGCTCGCGAAGCAGAGCTGTAACACTCCAAATTTTTTATCAACCTGGGGTTAGACGTCCTTAGGAAATGGGTCAACCTTATCACTTTCAGAGCTCAATCCCATAGCCAAAGAAATCACTCTTCAACCCATTTCCTTCAAAACTCACCTTTCACCACCTCATTCTTCAAATTTCTCCAAGTACTTTCATATTAGACACGACTCCTCAAGTTTAAATAGTAAAGAACACCAATCCTAGGGTATTAATGATGAAGAACAATACCGAAGCTAAAAATTATCGTGAATAGTAAATAAATGGGTAAAATGGGTTTCGACCCATAACCTTTTGGAATCTAACAAAATAGATAGGTTAGTTAGATAGATTAGCGTCTCTTACATAAAAATCATATGCTATACACCATAGAAATTCATTTCGAACGGAGTCGTGGGCCCACCCACGCTAATCCACAATGATCCAAGGTGGGCCCCACAAATTTTTGGGCACCCCAGGGCAGGAGGACCCATCCCAGATGGCTGGGCATTGCCGAAACCAAGTTCGGTCGGTGGGGGCCTCGCCGGTTCGGCGAGGGCTCGCCGTTCAACGGGCCAGGTTGGGTCCAGGCTTCGGGCCGACGCAGTTTGGGGGGTAGGGTACCTCCCCTAGGTGTGGGTCGTCCCTTAAAATCTCCCCTATCAGGTACTTCCTTCATAAAGTGACCCTCCAAGCTCTCCTTTCTCACCGAAATGTCTGACTTTTGGCAAAAATCACCCCTCCAAACTCTTCCTTCTTCCGTTTCCAAACACCCTCGCTCCACCCTTCAAATCTCATCTCAAACAAAAATCAATAAAGGCTACTTCCTTTAAAAATCCAACGAGAATCAACTAACGCTGCTCTAGATGACCTGTGAAACTCTCACCAATCACTTTCAATATGATCTGCTAGAGTCAAAACGTATAGGATAGTTGACACTACAATACCGTAAAATCTAGGATCAAACTCTATTCCCGATTGCTCTCGAGAGCACCTTGAAACTTTGTATCAGCTCTGGACCTCACGTCGGAAGTCCGATTACCCCGAACTTAGACAATCCTGACCGCCTAGTTGGACTTATCACCTCAAAAATCAAGTCTAGATGATGTCCCACGACAATTTCCTTGAGTCGAGAGTGAAGAGTGTAAGAAATGTTAGAAATTAATATAAATTATGAAATCTGGCATGTGTCGCTTGCGCAATATTTTCTAAGCATTCTGACCGTCAGAATTCAATCAAATTTTACCCTCGGATCAGGATAGGTGGCCCTTACATGTCAACGCACTTGTGGCCCTGATCGAGTACCGGTAGCCATTGAACTGAAACTAGTCCACCACGTGCAATCTAGGAACACTACCGGACTGAAAACTTGATGTGAGCAGGATCCAATACCCATGAGCTTAAGTCCGATCGCATTTGGCCAGGGGACCTCCAAAAATGCTCTTTTGAGACGGAACAGTCCATATTTGGATATAAAATAAGTATACTTTGGCCCCAAGTCTATTTTCATCGCTTTTGGACTTATAAAAAGGGCTTAAACCCTTACTCTTTCATTCCATACAAATTTGGAGAGAGAAGAGAGAAGAGAGAGAGAAAGGGAGGGAGATTTGGAGCTCTCTCCTGGAATTCTTCCCTGCTGCTCCATGTTTCGCTTCTGCACCGCCATTCCGGTATTTTCAGCTCCATTCTTAGGTAAGAAATCCTAACCCTAACCTGATTTGAAGCTTATAATATTTGTAGTGTTGGTATTGCTAACCTGTTTCATGCCATAGGTCGCCATAACGTCGTTGACGAAGCATTGACATTCTATTCGAATCGATACACGTCTACGGCAAAAGGTGAGGATTTTAGATGCTTTGATTGATTGATTTCAAAGCTTTCAATGTCGTTTAATAGCAGATAATCGAAGAGAATGTTGTTTGACATGTAGAACATGATGTCCGTTTTCCATTTCGACTGCGTACGGGAAAATGAGATTTAGGGTATTTTAGTCATTTATAGGAAATATTGTTTATGTCCGTATTTTTCTAAAATGATTGCCATGGATATTTATCGTGATATGATATTAAAAATACGTGCATGATCTGTTTAGCGAAGAGATTCGCCCTAATACGCACTTTGAGTCGACATACGCTATGTGGACTAAAGTGTGTAGACTAAGTGTTTGTATAAATGTTTGTATTAGTATGTATTGAGTAAATGGTGTTGTGAATTAGTTTTGAGATTGAATTCTCAATTAATATACTGATGTATATGATTTCCACCATGTTGGCTATATGAATTGATTTCATTATATATATGGAATGCATGTGTTGGTTGATTTGCTTACGTTGTATGTTATAACATGTGTCAAGATGCTTCTATTGTTAATATTCATTCCTGTTACTCTCATATGATTACTGATGTTGATTTACAAATGCTTGGGGCTATAACCTAGTCCAGGCAGTCGGTAATAGTTTAGAATTCGTGGTTGGATTCTATTCGCCACGAAGGATGTGTATGACGAACCCGAGTCGTACTAGAGTCGTCGGCAGTGGTCAGGCCACACGAAGTACTTGTGCACTTCATATCGGTCGATTCAACATGCGATCATGCTAATCGGACTCACCAAGTAACCCGACTGACCATTGTATGTTCACCTTATATTTATCATAACTGCATGAACCTAGGGTACTGAACTTATCATTGAAAACCCTGTTAACCATGGTACCTTGATCCATAAAGACTCATGAGCCGGGCATGGTGGTATGGGACACCGTGGTCGAGCTGTCGGCCTACGCTGGGGCCACAAACCTCCCCGTAGTGACCAGTGAGCACCCTACTCTGAGCAGATTATGGTAGTATGGGACACTATATTCTTGCTGTCGACCTACACTGATTGGTGACGAGCCCTTTGTAGTGACCTTGTGTTTAACCTAACACCGCATGGGGGCGAAGAGTCCTGATGCAGTCTTAAGGATATAAATAGGCCTGTATTGATAAGGTAATGGGGGAGAGGAGCATCGAGTGGGTGCAACAGCCCTGGCAGCCCTTGCAGTGACCTATAAAGATAACATCGTATGAGATTACTAGGAGTGACGACCCTAGACAGGATCTGTGTTGGGATTGATATAAGGAAGGTACCTTAGTTTCCCAATCCTGCTATATGAAAAGGACTAATAACAACCCGGTAATCATTATCCATATCGCACTGCATGTGCATGGAAGATGTGGAGCACTGCGGGAAGAAAGCATGCCGCGGACGTAGATGGTGCCGTATGAGAGAGTATGTCGGTGAGGTCATCCATCATGTCATTTCATGCTTGCATTAACAATAGTACCTAGGGATGGTTGATTGTTTGCTTTACTATTAACGCGTGATTGATTTGATAACATGCTAATCTTTGCATTATTATTCCACTGAGTTGATCACTCACTCCCACGTTATGGGATGGTGTTCCGGACACCCACCAGTCCCTATTTTAGTTTCAGATGATGGCGCTGCTTGTGAAGCGGAGCCGAACTTTATGATGATGAGGAAGATCTCTCCTTTATGCGTGTTCTGATCGATGGGATTACAGGGAGGTTGATTAGACGCCTGACACTTGTCATTTTATATTTTTGGAGCACTCATGTATATTCTTTTCTTTCCATTTTTGGAGTGTACATGTATTTAATTAACCTAGTAACATGTTCATACTCTGGAGACTTACAATTACTTATGTATTTTATGTATTTATCACAGTCTTCTGCTTGCTAATTTAACTGTCTCTGGAGTATGATATGCTGTTTTGGCTTAGTCTCAATCTTGTTTAATGCCATTCTACAGACAACATGCATTTATCATTATCTATGTTGCATAAGTGACGTTCTGAAACTCGGGAGTTGGGTTTCTACCCGACCCCCCATTTTCGGGATGTTACAAGAGCCGGACTTGATGATGATGAGGAGGATCCCTCCTATATGCAGGTTCTGATTGACGGGGTTACAGGGTTACTGTAACATCCCGAAAATCGGGGGGTCGAGCAAAAACCCAACTCCCGAGTTCCAAAATATTATTTATGCAACATAGAAATGTATGATTGAATGTTGTCTGTGATAATGTATTAAACATGAGTGAGATTAAGCCAGAACAGCATATCATACTCCAGAGATAGTTAAATTTGCAAGCGGAAGACTGTAATAGTATGTATAACATATATAAACCATTGTATGTCTCCAGAGTGTGAACATGCTACCAGGTTATATACATACATGTACACTTCAAAAGTAACCAAAAGAATATACATGAGTACTCTAAAAATATAAAATGACAAGTGTCAAGGTATTTAAGCAACCTCCCTGTAATCCCGTCAATCAGAACACGCATAAAGGAGGGATCCTCCTCATCATCATCAAGTCCAGCTCCGCCTCATAGGCCGCGCCATCATCTGCAATCACAAAAAGGTCTGGTGGGTGTCCGGAACACCGTCCCGTAACGTGGGAGTGAGTAGCTAACTCAGTGGAATAATAGAGCAAAGATTAACATGTTATCAAATCAATCATGCGATAATAGTAACGCAGTAAATCAAACAATCCTAATACTGTTGTTAATGCAATTATGATATGACGTGATGTATGCCCTCACCGACGATCACCCTCATGCGGCAACATCTTAGGACCGCGGCATGCCACACTCCCTAGAGTGCTCCACATCTTCCAGGCACATGCAATGCTATGGTGATATGATTACCGAGTTGTTATTAGTCCTTTTCATACAGCAATATTGGGAAACTAAGGTACCTCCCTTATATCAATCCCAACACAGATCCTGTCTAGGGTCGTCACTCCTAGTAGTCTCATACGATGTATATTTTGTAGGTCGCTGCAAGGGCTGCCAGGGCTGTTGCACGCACTCGTTGCTCCGCTCCCCCATCACCTTATCAATACAGGCCTACTGTACTCTACTGCTACGGAAGGGTCGTCGCCTCCCGTAGACTCAGAATACGCTCGCGGTCACTACAAAGGGCTGCCAGGGCTGTTGCTCGCACTCGTTGCACCGCTCCCCCATCACCTTATCAGTGTAGGCCGACAGCAAGAATATAGTGTCCCATACCACCATAATCTGCTCACGAGTCATAGGTGCTCACTGGTCACTACGGGGAGGTTTGTGGCCCCAGCGTAGGCCGACAGCTCGACCACGGTGTCCCATACCACCATGCCCGGCTCATGAGTCTTTATGGATCAAGGTACCATGGTTAACAGGGTTTACAATGGTAAGTTCAGTACCCTAGGTTCAAGCAGTTATGACTCATACAAGGTGAACATACAACGGCCAGTCGGGTTACTTGACGAGCTCGACTGGCACGAGCGCATCGCAAGTCGAACGACATGAAGTGCGTAAAACACTTCGCGTGGCCTAACCACTGCCGCCAACTCCAACACGACTCGCATTCATCGACACGTCCTTCGTGGCCAAGATAAGCTAACCACGAATTCTTTCGGTTACCGACTGCCTGGACTAGGCATAGTCACAAACAATCATAGGATCACATCAGTAGTTGTGTAAGGGTAATGGAAATGAAATGGAACCATGTGAGCATGTTAACACATGTCATTACATACAACTTAAGCAAGTCTTCAAACACATGCCTTTCATACATATAATGAAATCATACATATCGCCAACATATAGGAAATCATCACCATCAGCGTATTAATTGAGAATTCAATCTCCAACTAAGTCATAAGAAACTCATCAAGCACATATTATAACATACCACTTAAATGAATCATTAAGCACATGCATTTCATACATATAATGAAATCGTACATATGGCTAACATGTAGGAAATCATTCACATCAACATATTCATTGAGAAATCAATCTCACACTAATCCATATCACCATTTAAGCCAATACATACTAATACAAGCATTTATACAAACACTTACACTACACACTTAAGTCTACATATAGTATGTCGACCCGAAGTGCGCATTTAGGCGAATCTCTTCGCCAAACTAATTATGCACGCATTCCTAACTTCCTAATGCGACAACAAACCATGTTAATCACATCAGCAAAATATGAATGTAAACGGTACTTCCTACAAATGACTAAAATGCCCTAAATCTCATATTCTTCGTTAGCTTACGAAACGGGAAACGGAGAGCATTTTGTACATGTCAAACGGCGATGCCGTCAAGAATCTACTATTAAACGACATTGAAAGCATTGGAAACAGTCAATCAAAGCGTCTAATATCCGCACCTTATGTCTTGTAGACTCGGAAATTGAAACGGAGCGTATATGCTTCGTCTACGGCGAATAAGGAACCTAATACACAAGATTCATAAGCTACATCGCTATGGAAACAAGGAAAACTCAAATCAACAACTATTTAGGATTTTTACTTACCTAGGATCGCGGTGGAATCGCCGGGAAAGCGGTAGAGGTGTGTTGCTTAAGCACGTGCAACGCGTAGTACAAGTGGCAGGAAGAACTCTCCCACACTCTCACAATCTCCCACCTTTTTCTCTCTCCCAAGCTAGGGTTTCTCTCAAATTCGGATGGAAGAGAGGAGTGAGGGTTTCAACCCCTTTTATAGCCAACAACATGCCCAAAATAGGCTTGGGAACAATGTTTACTTGGTGCCTAACCAAATCGGGGCCGTTTCGGTCTAAAAGGGCATTTCTGAAGGTCCCCAGGCCAAATGCGGTCGGACTTAAGCTCATGCATACTGGATCTAGCACACATCCAGTTTTCAGACCGGTTGGGTTCCCAGATCGCACGTGGCGGCCCAGTTTCAGTTTAACGGTCACCGCACCAAGATCAGGCCTATAAGTCTCGTGATATATAATAGATATTTTTCCTGATCCAAGGGTGTAATTTGACTGTATTCTGACGGTCAGAATGCTTAATACTGATGCGTCAAATTTGTGTGCCAGATTTGAATTTGAAATTCCAACTGTCCCTATTCACACTCTCTTCGGTCCGGGCTCAATGAAATAGCCTGTGATTATCGGTTTGACTTGATTTTCGGAATGAGTGTCAAGTCCAGCTAGACGGTTCTAACGGTCTAAGATAGGAGGTATCGGACTTTCGACGCACGGTCTAGATCCAATACAAAGTTTCAAGGAGGTCCCGAGGACAAACCGGCTTAGAGTTTGATCCGAGGCTTTAGAGCATTATAGCACCCTTGGTTCCACTCGCTTTGGGCCTTGTAGAACGTATTTAAAGCGATCAGGGACCATTTCCCAGCTATTCTAACGTTGCACTAGCTAACTTAGTCATATTTTCTAAAGGAATTGATTCTAAGTGGTTTCTTTGGCTATGGAATTGGGTTCTAAGCAATTTTCCAGGTGTTTCAATTGACCCATTGCCTAAGGACGTCAAATCTCAGATTGGCCAAAATCCGGGGTGTTACAATCTACCCCCCTTAAAACACAATGTCGTCCCCGACATTGGCGAAGGACAAGGAGTACTTTCTCTAAGGAAGGTTCAAATCCTATTTAATAACCTAATCGTACATACACCCTAACTCAAATGTTTCGATCCTGGGCCAGTGGGAAAGAGGCCAACCGCTCTTCCGCTGCGCCACTTTGATCGAACGGTAGCGTTAACTAATCTAACTGGATTGGACTTAATTCCTTCTACCCCCCTTAAAACTTGGTTTTACTTAAGGTTGAAGAATATTTGCATCGATCAGTATATCGGAACGAGGCGCAACTTAGGGGCTATCCTTGACATAAATTGGGAACAACCTCTCATTACAGTGGTTTTCCTTTGCTAATGATGCGTTCTATGGCATTGGTATCTATGATCATAGAGATGAGCCTAATATCTATTGTGGTTAAGGTCAGGGGCAGGTATGAGTTGGTGGCAAGATGCCTAATTCTCTACTGGCTTTAAGTCCTCGCCATTTCCCAAAAGGCAATGTGATCCCGTTTGGTTGTAGGTGGTTGGGCCATCACAGAATAAAGGTTATGTAGTAGGTCTGAGCCGGATACATAGACTTTCTGTCTAGCTAGAACAGAAGATTTATTGTATCAATTCTTAATCCGAGTCGATGCCGATCTTCTGCTTGATCAGAGCATTGGATTTATTGGGAACCACTAGGATTAAGAAGTCGATTCAAACCGCGAATACATCGCGTACATGCAGTTCCTTTACTCTGCGTTCCCGAATGCAATAAACCCTTGGGGATGGCAATTCTAAGGGGCGTGCTAGTCCATTCTAAGTTCAATCTGAGGGATTTATAAATGTTCCCTGAGAGTGAATGGTTCCTTCCTATGGGCAACAACAGAAGTCTATAAGTCATAAGGGGATCTGTCGAAGGAATAAGGTTCTACTTCAACCAAATCTAACCTACAAGTCCTTAGCATATACAGGCTGTACACTACTTAAGGTAACTAGTAGGCTAGTCTGTATTTCATTCGCTATAATTCAAAACCTAAGCCTATACACTAGACGGTTCCATACCATCTCTAATACAGGGAATTGCTCTATCGCTTAGGATCAAAATTTTCTAAATGGAATTGGATTTCTTATGTCGTCAGACCCTTCAAATCTAGGAGTGTTAACACTAGAATCAAAACACCTAGAGCCTATGTGGCCGGTAGCGCTTAGTGGTATTAAATGGAACTGCATTCCTAGTCCCATGGCAGGATTGGATGTGGTATGCTTGGTAGGAGGGTGGGTGGGGATAAAAATTAATTTGTAGGCTGGATCTCAGGGAGTTATAATACTCCCAATCTAGGGACAATATTTTATAGCGAAATGAAACAACATGCATTCCATTCGACAAATTTTGGCTATATTAAGCCCAAACCACAACACAAACACATTTTTCTACCTAACAACAAAACAACACAGAAATTTCAAACAGTAGTCAAACAAGCTAAAGGGCAACGACATAGATGTCTGATTCTACCAAAGGACTTCTACCAGGGTCCCGACTGACCTTCTTGAATACTATCAAGTTCAATACTGTCAGTTGCCCATTAGAGCTCTATCGGCCATGTGTTTTCAATACTTCTCAAACGGAGAAAGTTGAGAAATGGGATTTGAGGTTAGCATGATTCTGAGACCCAAAAAGGGGGTAAAGGCTCAAATAAAAGGGACATGAGAGAGAGAACGATGGAAAGGGAGGAAAAAGGCTGAAACAGCCTTAACAATAGCCATGGAAAATGTAGGAAATGGGAAGAAATGGTCGCCCAAAGGGACAAAATGATATCTAGGCGTTGTAGAGGGATGCTTCAAGCTTCCCTAGGATGTATTTTCAGAAAGAAATGAAAATGAAAAAGGGGAATGGAGCACCTCACGATTTCAGCTCGATTTTGGGGTTTTAGGAGCTCCAACGGATGAAATCTTCAAGAGGGAGGGCTGCCAACTTCAAAGGAATGACGGAGGGTGGTCGTTTTTGGCAGGGAATGGATCTAGGGTGGTTTGGAATCACGAATTTTTGGGATAGGGCAGCTGAAAACGAAAATGGGGCTAGGGGAGGGGCTGTTTGTGAAGGAAGTACCCATATTTGGGGTTTTCTTGGGGTGGGAGGTGCATAGGGGTGATGTGGACCCTGTTTAAGGGGGTGCGCCCGAAGGACGGCCCCATCGGAGCTCGCCGGCCGGCGATGCATCGCCGAACCGGCGATGGCATCGCCGGTGAAGTTGCAAACTGGCCTCTGAGGCCATATGGGATGGATTCCTCTTGCCCTAGGTATTCCAAAAAGGTATGGTGCACACTCTAGTTCATTGTAGATTGCCCTAGGGAGGCCAATACATTTTTAACATCCATTCGAGGCTTTTCGGGTCCAATCTTCAATCCCGAATACAAAACCCTATCATGCAGCATATGATTTTGGGGTATAAGGATCTAGTACATCCATATAGCCCATTAGTTGCTAAAGAAAGTGAATTTAGAATGGCCCTATGGCTATTTTTCATGAAATTTTACTATTCACTGTAAAATTTTGTGAAAGTACTAATTTGTGTTATTTTCACATTAGGTTTGATGCCTAATATGAAATGGATAAGAAATAAATGAAGATTGAAATGTTTAGAGGAGGAATTTTGAAGATTTTTGGTGAAACGGGGTTTTTAAGCCCTGGCGATTGATTACAGGAGTCGTGGTCATCCCACGGCCCAAGGATTTACTTTTGCGATTTAAAACCGCTCATAGGACGTCTCAACCCGACTTCCTACAGCTTAGAAGTGATTCGGGTTGCCTTACGCGACCCGAGATGCATTACAGACTCGATCTTGCGATCGATTCTAATAGACTTCGCCTATCGGCGAATCTGCGATCTTAGACGTGTTCCTAGACCCTTCTCTCACCCACCTAAGTCAAAGGAAGCGACAGCGTACGTCGCGTGACCATAACCCAGGCCCGGTTTAATCCAAATCATGCTCTGATACCATCTGTAACATCCCGAAAATCGGGGGGTCGAGCAAAAACCCAACTCCCGAGTTCCAAAATGTTATTTATGCAACATAGAAATGTATGATTGAATGTTGTCTGTGATAATGTATTAAACATGAGTGAGATTAAGCCAGAACAGCATATCATACTCCAGAGATAGTTAAATTTGCAAGCGGAAGACTGTAATAGTATGTATAACATATATAAACCATTGTATGTCTCCAGAGTGTGAACATGCTACCAGGTTATATACATACATGTATACTTCAAAAGTAACCAAAAGAATATACATGAGTACTCTAAAAATATAAAATGACAAGTGTCAAGGTATTTAAGCAACCTCCCTGTAATCCCGTCAATCAGAACACGCATAAAGGAGGGATCCTCCTCATCATCATCAAGTCCAGCTCCGCCTCATAGGCCGCGCCATCATCTGCAATCACAAAAAGGTCTGGTGGGTGTCCGGAACACCGTCCCGTAACGTGGGAGTGAGTAGCTAACTCAGTGGAATAATAGAGCAAAGATTAACATGTTATCAAATCAATCATGCGATAATAGTAACGCAGTAAATCAAACAATCCTAATACTGTTGTTAATGCAATTATGATATGACGTGATGTATGCCCTCACCGACGATCACCCTCATGCGGCAACATCTTAGGACCGCGGCATGCCACACTCCCTAGAGTGCTCCACATCTTCCAGGCACATGCAATGCTATGGTGATATGATTACCGAGTTGTTATTAGTCCTTTTCATACAGCAATATTGGGAAACTAAGGTACCTCCCTTATATCAATCCCAACACAGATCCTGTCTAGGGTCGTCACTCCTAGTAGTCTCATACGATGTATATTTTGTAGGTCGCTGCAAGGGCTGCCAGGGCTGTTGCACGCACTCGTTGCTCCGCTCCCCCATCACCTTATCAATACAGGCCTACTGTACTCTACTGCTACGGAAGGGTCGTCGCCTCCCGTAGACTCAGAATACGCTCGCAGTCACTACAAAGGGCTGCCAGGGCTGTTGCTCGCACTCGTTGCACCGCTCCCCCATCACCTTATCAGTGTAGGCCGACAGCAAGAATATAGTGTCCCATACCACCATAATCTGCTCACGAGTCATAGGTGCTCACTGGTCACTACGGGGAGGTTTGTGGCCCCAGCGTAGGCCGACAGCTCGACCACGGTGTCCCATACCACCATGCCCGGCTCATGAGTCTTTATGGATCAAGGTACCATGGTTAACAGGGTTTACAATGGTAAGTTCAGTACCCTAGGTTCAAGCAGTTATGACTCATACAAGGTGAACATACAACGGCCAGTCGGGTTACTTGACGAGCTCGACTGGCACGAGCGCATCGCAAGTCGAACGACATGAAGTGCGTAAAACACTTCGCGTGGCCTAACCACTGCCGCCAACTCCAACACGACTCGCATTCATCGACACGTCCTTCGTGGCCAAGATAAGCTAACCACGAATTCTTTCGGTTACCGACTGCCTGGACTAGGCATAGTCCCAAACAATCATAGGATCACATCAGTAGTTGTGTAAGGGTAATGGAAATGAAATGGAACCATGTGAGCATGTTAACACATGTCATTACATACAACTTAAGCAAGTCTTCAAACACATGCCTTTCATACATATAATGAAATCATACATATCGCCAACATATAGGAAATCATCACCATCAGCGTATTAATTGAGAATTCAATCTCCAACTAAGTCATAAGAAACTCATCAAGCACATATTATAACATACCACTTAAATGAATCATTAAGCACATGCATTTCATACATATAATGAAATCGTACATATGGCTAACATGTAGGAAATCATTCACATCAACATATTCATTGAGAAATCAATCTCACACTAATCCATATCACCATTTAAGCCAATACATACTAATACAAGCATTTATACAAACACTTACACTACACACTTAAGTCTACATATAGTATGTCGACCCGAAGTGCGCATTTAGGCGAATCTCTTCGCCAAACTAATTATGCACGCATTCCTAACTTCCTAATGCGACAACAAACCATGTCAATCACATCAGCAAAATATGAATGTAAACGGTACTTCCTACAAATGACTAAAATGCCCTAAATCTCATATTCTTCGTTAGCTTACGAAACGGGAAACGGAGAGCATTTTGTACATGTCAAACGGCGATGCCGTCAAGAATCTACTATTAAACGACATTGAAAGCGTTGGAAACAGTCAATCAAAGCGTCTAATATCCGCACCTTATGTCTTGTAGACTCGAAAATTGAAACGGAGCGTATATGCTTCGTCTACGGCGAATAAGGAACCTAATACACAAGATTCATAAGCTACATCGCTATGGAAACAAGGGAAACTCAAATCAACAACTATTTAGGATTTTTACTTACCTAGGATCGCGGTGGAATCGCCGGGAAAGCGGTAGAGGTGTGTTGCTTAAGCACGTGCAACGCGTAGTACAAGTGGCAGGAAGAACTCTCCCACACTCTCACAATCTCCCACCTTTTTCTCTCTCCCAAGCTAGGGTTTCTCTCAAATTCGGATGGAAGAGAGGAGTGAGGGTTTCAACCCCTTTTATAGCCAACAACATGCCCAAAATAGGCTTGGGAACAATGTTTACTTGGTGCCTAACCAAATCGGGGCCGTTTCGGTCCAAAAGGGCATTTCTGAAGGTCCCCAGGCCAAATGCGGTCGGACTTAAGCTCATGCATACTGGATCTAGCACACATCCAGTTTTCAGACCGGTTGGGTTCCCAGATCGCACGTGGCGGCCCAGTTTCAGTTTAACGGTCACCGCACCAAGATCAGGCCTATAAGTCTCGTGATATATAATAGATATTTTTCCTGATCCAAGGGTGTAATTTGGCTGTATTCTGACGGTCAGAATGCTTAATACTGATGCGTCAAATTTGTGTGCCAGATTTGAATTTGAAATTCCAACTATGTCCCTATTCACACTCTCTTCGGTCCGGGCTCAATGAAATAGCCTGTGATTATCGGTTTGACTTGATTTTCGGAATGAGTGTCAAGTCCAGCTAGACGGTTCTAACGGTCTAAGATAGGAGGTATCGGACTTTCGACGCGCGGTCTAGATCCAATACAAAGTTTCAAGGAGGTCCCGAGGACAAACCGGCTTAGAGTTTGATCCGAGGCTTTAGAGCATTATAGCACCCTTGGTTCCACTCGCTTTGGGCCTTGTAGAACGTATTTAAAGCGATCAGGGACCATTTCCCAGCTATTCTAACGTTGCACTAGCTAACTTAGTCATATTTTCTAAAGGAATTGATTCTAAGTGGTTTCTTTGGCTATGGAATTGGGTTCTAAGCAATTTTCCAGGTGTTTCAATTGACCCATTGCCTAAGGACGTCAAATCTCAGATTGGCCAAAATCCGGGGTGTTACAGTTACTGATTAGATTCCAGTACACTTGGTATTTTATCTTTTATTTTCACACCCATGTATATTCTTTTCTTTTTATTTTGGAGTATACATGTGTTTAGTTAACCTGGTAACATGTTCACACTCTGGAGACTTACAATCATTTATATATTTTATATGTCTATCACATTCTTTCGCTTGCTAATTTAACTGTCTCTGGAGTATGATATGTTGTTTTGGCTTAATCCACCTCATGTTTTATGTACTATTACCACCGACATTCATCCATCATTGAAAATGTTGCATAAGTGATGTTCTTGAACTCGGGAGTTGGGTTTCTACCAGACCCCCGATTTTCGGGGCGTTACAGTGACTCACTTGACCCAACTTAACCCCGATCTCGGATGGGCCGAACTGAGGCACATACAACCCAGATTCGGTTGCTAGTCGGCCTAACTCGATGCCCCCGCAGAACAGTGGCACCGGCAGCAACCCCTCACAATCTTTCTCTCTCCATCATTTTCTTTCCTTCCCTTTTCCTTCTTCCTTTCTTTCTCCCTTCTCCCTTTTTTTTCTTTTCTCTTTTCTTTCAGATACTGGAATGTCCAGCAACATCTAGATAGACCCAAACCAAACTCAACTCGCTAGACTCGGATCCAGCCATGTTGACTCGGTTTCGACCAGGCAGCAGCCCCACTCCTCCTTTCTCTCTCCCTTTCTTTCTTGTTTTCTTTCCCTGCTAGACCATCTCATCCAAACCGCACGCAACTCGGTTTGAACTCATTCCAGACTAAACTCAGACACTGAGTCAGCACAGTAGCAGCAACACATCAGCAACCTCTCACGGTCTCTCCCTCTTTTCTTCCCCTTTTTTTCTTCCTTTCTTTACCTTCTTCTCCTACTCTCCTTCTCCCCTATTTTCCATGTCTGGTACCAATAGCAAGACTTGCAGTTTATAGTGGAATGGAAAGAATCGATTCTAGCTTACCTAGAACCCAATAGGTGCGGCGGTGCTCTCGAAGAAGAAGCTCCGACTTCAATAGTAGATTGCCATCTAATGGGGTTTTCTCAAATCCAAGCCGTGGGGATGGTAGGAATCAATCCAAGGAAGCTTACAGGAGGGAGGTTTTCAAGCTTCAGGATGATTTCCCTGGTGGTTTCGATGAACGAAAACTCAGCCGATTTCTAAGCTGTTATAAGACCAAGGAAAAAAATCCCGTTGCACTTGATTCCTACGATCCTTATAGAATTTCCCAATCCGATCAGAACCCTGAGATGAAAATGAACGTCCCAGATCTATTTCCTTGTTAGGAGATGGTTGTACATAGCTAGTAGAATGAAACCAGCCGTGGTTTTCTCCTAAACCACCTAACTTTAAGTGGAGGGCTAGGATTACATTGTGGTGAACGGCTAAGATGGAAGGAAGTACAGCTGCGCGGATCTCCAACGTGGAAAGAAAAATGGATTTTCTATTTTTAGAAAAAAATGGAAACACAACCATCCCTCTTGTGCTAGAATTTGTGGCCACGCATGTGCAAGAAATCGAGTGAAACTGGCAGGGTTTGCACGAATTTGTGTCCTCTATAACATGGACGGTTTGGATCTTCCAATCGAGTGATGTTGGTGGGTTACAGGCGTCACCAGCGGACTGCCCCCGTTCGTGCATCGCGGGCGGGAGATTTTTAAAAGGAATGAAAATCTTTCCTTTCTCGTGTATTAAGGGTCAGACACGGTTTGACCAGTCTGCCCGATCTGGTGCACCTCGGGCGTGCTCCAGCCATGCACACACACCCCTGTGTGGGGTCCACCATGGTGACTGTGATCTAATTCACTCCATTCATCCATTTTGTCAGCTCGACTTAGGGTCCAACCCAAGGAATGAAGTGCATCCATGGCTTAGGTGGGCCATATCATCTAAATTGTGGCCCTTAAGTGCCAATTATAGCCAATCCGATGATGATCTGCGGTCCAATCCTGCCATCAAGGCCATTCATCCAATTGGTGAGTCAATCAGGCCCACTACCCAATTATGTTGGTATCATCTTACACGTAAGTGTATATATTTATTGCATTATTTTGTATTTAAGCATAATTACTAACATATTACATATTTTATATTAATAACCATTTATCAATTAATAAAATATTATAGATAAATATCATTAACAACATTTCGGGTGTACTATAGGTAGTTAGCATACTATTCTAATATATTCATTATAATAAATATTAGTAACTAATATTTAAAATATATTTACATATTTGTTTAGTATAATACATTAATAGTTATAGATAAGTATTTTTTTACAATCATTAACATTTGTAAGGCATTTTTATGATTATACATGCACATATAGTATATTAATATTAAGTGATATATATTTTATATCTATACTACAATAGTATATAATTAAAAAAAAATGTAAATATGCATCAATTATATGATGATGTGTTGGTGTACAATTTATTTTATATATAGTTTAAATAACATACATGATTAAATAATTCAAGTAACGTATGTATTATTACGAATAATTATAAAATTACTCTGTATTATAGTATATATGCACAATTACATCACATTAAAATGAATTGTTAGGGCATCAACTTAAGATAGGCCACCCATCTGACCCTAAGGTAGATCTATAACTCAGGTGGGCCTCATCTGGAGGTCGGTCAAATCATGTTTGTCCTCCAACATTCCCAGGTTAATTCTGGATACACTTAGACTGATGCTCCTAGAGTCCAATGAGTGTACAGTTGCCTTACAGAATCACTAAATCGGGTTTGTGATCCTAAATTAGGTCCTCATAGTAACACTCAAGTAATGAAAAGTATGGGGTGTTACATCTTGATAGTCAATGAAATTCAAACGTGAATCCTCATGGATTGTTTCTGGTTGGATTTCAAAGGCAGGGGATCTATTCTAATTTCAAACGTGAATCCTCTTGGATTATAATCAATTGTTGGTTCATCTCTCCAATGTTGATGTTTCCACTGATCATAGGCGTACGGGTCATAGGTGGAAGAGTCTGATGGTTGTTAGTACATATTATCACCAATAATATAATCTCTCATTGTTTTCTTCTTGTCTAATTGGTAATAATGTTCTCACTCCTATAATTATGATAACCCCAACAATCACGTACTGTTTTCTTAATCTGTGGGGTGTAATTATTGTCCTGCCTATGGTCACCTAAGGACTTCTTAACTAATGGAGCATTGTATTCTGGTTAGTTCTTGATGATGATTTCATGAAAATTTTGAGACA
Source organism: Magnolia kwangsiensis (assembly GCA_037074715.1). Lineage (NCBI taxonomy): Eukaryota > Viridiplantae > Streptophyta > Magnoliopsida > Magnoliales > Magnoliaceae > Magnolia > Magnolia kwangsiensis. Next base: position 17,681,681 of record CM073587.1, on the reverse strand, counting down.
TAGGTTGTTTCCTAACATAATCATCTGACAGCCCTTCACAATTTCTCGCATACTCTAAAACTAGCTCAACATACTGATGTTCCCACTCTTGCATATAAATGGTGAAACCCTAATCTTGAACCTGATCCTAAAATAGAATAAAAGAAAATTTCTAAAGCAATATGGAAAGTAAGTAGAGGAGAAGTTAGAAGAAGTTTACTAATTTGGAGAGTTCTATGCAAGCATCCTACAAAACAGAAAACAATGTTAGCTTCTAAAAATAAATTAGGAAAGTTTCTAAATCTGGAAATAGAAAGAAAAGTTAGTTAGTTTCTAAAAACAAAATAGGAAAGTTTCTAAATCTAGAAATAGAAAGAAAAGTTAGTTTCTAAAAATAAATTAGGAAAGCTTCTAAATCTAGAAATAGAAAGAAAAGTTAGTTTCTAAACAAAATTAAGAAAGTTTCTAACTTTGGAAATACAAAGAAAGAGAATTAAAAAGAAGTTACCAAATTAGAAGTTTCTATTTTGAGATCCTATAGAAGAAAAGGGAAAGTGAATTAGTTTCTATAAAAGAACTAAGAAAGCAACCTAGTTTCTTAATTATTATTTTTTTTTAAAAGGGAAGTTTATAAAAATAGAAAGTAAGTTACTTTTTAAAAACAGAAAAAGGAAAGGAAATTAGTTTCTAAAAATGGATTAGGAAAGTTTCTAAAAAATAAAAATTAGTTTCTAAAAATAAATTAAGAAAGTTTCTATCCTAGAATTATAAAGTAAATTAGTTTCAAAAAACAAAAAAGGAAAGTTTCTAAAGCTAGAAATAGAAAGCTAAGTTAATTTCTAAAATAATTCTGAAAATCCCTTACCTAAAAATAGAAAGTAGAAAAATCTTAATCCTAACTTAATTCCAAAACTAATCAAATCCAGAAAACGTAACTGCTAATTACCAGCAATGGCGCTAAAAACTTATTCACAACCCTAAGTGTAGGGTCGCAATGTAGTAATAATCTCGGTAAGACCGAGGTCAAATCCACAGGGACTGAAACTTGTACGTTTCTGAAATTAACTAGAAGTAGAACTAGAAAAAGGATGTAAAATTAATTATGAAGTGATTGAGAGAGTAATTGTGAATTAAGTAATTAAAACTAAGAATTTAAAGGTGAAAACTAGGGTGTCAAGGATCCACTTGTAGTGATCAGGGAACCCTCTTGCTTGATTCAAGTAACACAATTAGAATTGGAGTCCTAGCCTATCCAATTAGAAAATACATTAATAAAACCAAATTTGAACTTCCATTGACCTAGTTCTCAATAAAGGAGAACTATGATAATTGGCAGGGATTCCATCACCAAACTATGCCCAGGAGATAATGACAAACAACAGGATTTACCAATCTCATAATCTCAAAGCAGGATAATTGTGAAGATTAGGAAGGATTCCATCACCCTACCATGCCCAAGGGACGATGGTGAACAACAGGACTTACTAATTTCACAATCTCAAATCAGGAAAAGAAGATACTAAAACCTATTACAGATCTACTATAATTTGAGTCACAATAAATCATTAAAAACTGAAAGTATTCCTTAAATATCAAATTAGAATCTATGAAATTCAATATAAATATGAATTAAAGTAATAGAAACATCCCATCATGCTACAAGCTTCACCTCTTAACCCTAACTAAGAGGTTTAGCCAACCATAGACATGATTGGATCTAAAACCCTAAAAGAAAGCATAAAAATAACTAAGGAAGAAGAAGAAAAATACTTGGCGACAGCTTCTCCACCATTTTACTCCACTCTTTAAACCCTAGAAGATACCTAGGAACATTTTAGGGAGTCCTATTTATAGTTGTAGAACTCCGACTTTCGCACCTAGTTAGAAAACTCTAGAAACTGCCTCAAATTTATATAGTTTGTTAAAATAGACTTCACTCTACGTAATTTCACAAAATGACCCAGAGTTTCAGAATGTGCTTTTTCAGGATGATTTCAGGATTACTTTTCTTCACTTCAAACTTTGATTCTCTTCATTCCTCACTTAATTTTCTTAGATCTTTGACATGTGAATTCTTCAATCTTGTCTCCAAAGATCTATCTCTTGCCTTGGTGATTCTTGAGCATCAAATCCATGCTTTTAGCATCCTTTTCAATCTAAGCTCTTAAATTTACCTTGCAATACAAACATGAGTAAAATAGAACATTAAGCATTATCATGTTTATAAAACCAAAATATAAATGGAGAATAATATGCAATATTTGATCCTCAACAGTAGACAAAAGGATATGCCAATCCAACAACTAACATGAGAGAATTGTGAAGAGTAGAAGGGATTCCATTTACATACGAAGAACAGTTTCAGGTCACTACGGAGAGGCTCGTCACCTCAGCACAGGCTTGGTTTATACTCGAGGTTACTACGAAAAGGCTCGTCACCTTAGGGTAGTTCTAGTGTATACTTGAGGTCACTACGGGAAAGGCTTGTCAACTTAGCCTAGGCTGACAACACGAATACAGTGTCCCATACACCACCATATTCAGCTCATGAGTTTAAGTTACTCACTGGTCACTACGAAGAGGCTCATCGCCCCAGCATAGGCCGACAGCTCTACCACGGTGTCCCATACACCACCATGTCCAGCTCATGAGTCTTAATGGATCGAGGTACCAAGGTTAAACGAGACTTTCACTAGTAAGTTGGTACCTTAGATTTAAATTAGTAGCATCCATACATGGTGAACATACATTGGGCCAATCAGGTTTTCTTAACAAGCTCGATTGGTATGAACGTACATTGAATTAGTCGACATGGAGCGCATATGCACTCCACTGTCGATAATCACCGTACGACTCGGAGTCATCGGGTAAATCATATGGCCACCGATTGTAAATCATTACCGATTTTCTAGACTACATTGTAGCCCTAATCACTCTTAAATACAATAATCATTCATGTTTGGCAGTCAAGATAGCATGTAGCAACCAATTCAAACGTAAATCCCATATAAACATTTTAACAAACACATAGATAACATGTTAACATACATAAGCACTCATCCATATAGCACATAGTAGTATGATAGGTTTCATGAAGAAAACTGTAACTATAGATAAGGTCATTAAGAATCCTATCTCAATGCCCTCATTACATGCATTTCCACAAGAATTTCCTCATTCAAGCATTTTATCAAACACTTAGGCTACATACATCACACATATGTAATAAATTAGTAAAACACTATTACGAAAAATCCTTCCGCATAGGAGTTGCCACATGCACAACAATCATGCATTTATAATCAATAGTCATGACAAGCACAAATCATAATTCCATATTCATTCAGACATTTCAACAAACACATGAAATGCATTATATTTAACATAGTTCATATATATGTGTAATACACTAAAAACATCGTATCAAAGTACATGTGATGGTAATCAAGTCAATCATAAATCATTAACTGACATTGAAATCCTTGAAAACCATAACCTAAATGATTATAGTCTGTACCTTTCGCTGGTAAACTCGTAACAAACTCAGTTTAAATACTAAGTCCTCGCCTACGGCATAATGGTAACCTATAGCATGAAATAGGTTAGTTATTCCACCATTTACTCTATTGAAATCCCTAAAACAGATTAAGGTTAGGATTTCTTACCCGAAAATGGAATCAGAATCGCCGGTATAGCGATACAGACAGACTGTTTTGGCATGTGGAGCGAGGGAATCGAATCCCAGGATCTAACTCCCACTTTCTCTCTCACTTTCTCTCTCTTTCCTTCTCTCTTTGCTCTCTTCTCTCTCCTAGGGTTGCAAATTTGTATGTGAAGGGAGAGAGAGAGTTTAAGGCCCATATATAGACCCAGAATTGATGGGAATGGCCGCAGGGCCATGGTGTACTTAAGTTATAGCTAAGGAGTGGTTGTTTCTATCCAACAGAGCTAATATGGAGGTCCCTTTTCTACACACAGTTGAGATTAAGTTCCCTGTCATTGGATGTATGCTAGGTTAAGATCTCAGCCTGATCAGATCAGTGGATCGGCCGCGAGGGACCAGTTTTAGTTCAACGGTCACCGGTACTCGATCAGAGCCACAAATACACTGACCTGTGTTAAAAAAATTTTCCTGATCTGAGGGTGTAATTGGGTCAAAATATGACGGTCTGAATCCTTAGATTTGGCCTACAAGTGAACGGTTCAATTCACTTAAGTTTTAATTCATTTCCTAAAGATATTTGCGTTTCTCACACACTTCGCTCCAGGTTCAAGTTGTACGTTTCTGGGTACTATTAGGACTTGATTTTCAAGGTGGTTGTCAAGTCCATCAAGGTAGTCATAACCGTATTGTTTTAGAAAAATCGGACTTTCGACACATGGTCCAGGTCTAATACAGAGTTTCATGGTGCTCCCGAGAGCAACTGAATTTTGAGATGGATCTTAAGTTTTTAGGTAATGCAGCATTGGCAATTCTACTAGTTCTGGATCTTACGATTCATATTGAAAGCTATTCAAGCTAATTCAACTGGTAATTTAGTTTAGCACTTGATTAATCTTCGTCTAATTTCTAAAGGATTTGGTCCTTAGTGATTTCTGCCTGAAGTGGTACTCGGGTCTTTGTATAGATTTTTTCAAGACGTTACAGTTAATGATATAAAGGGAGGTACCTTACTTCCTAAACCTGTTGTATGAATAAGTCTAATTAAGAACTTGGCTAATCACGCGCATGCATCATAGTGCATGTGCCTTTGGCATTAGAGTTAAGCACAGCAGGAGTGTTGCATGCACGACCGTGAGATGATGTCACAAAGGGAGTGCAGGCAACGGAATACATCATTATCACATTCCATCCTTGCATTAACAAGAGCACTTAGGGCATGATTATTGTACTGCTTTATCATTACTTTTTGATTGAATTAATAACATGTTAACCTTTGCCTTATAGCTCCACTGAGTTGATCACTCACTCCCACTCTGGGACGGTGTTTTAAAATACCAACCAGACACTATTGTAGTTTCAGATGACGGTGAGGCTTATGAGTTAGAGTCGGCCTTCTGCGATGACGAGGGGGAATTCTCCTACATGCAACTTTTTGTCAGGTCTATGTAGACCTAGAGTTGCATCGTAGGGATCGCAGGGATATGGACTAGTTAAACATTACACCTTATCATTTTGTAAATTTTAGAGTTATACATGTAATTATTTAACCTGGTGACGTTCATACTCTGGGACTTACAATCACTTATATGCTCTATATATTTATCACAGTCTTCCACTTGCATAATTTAACTATCTCTGGAGTATGGTAAGTTGATTTGGTACAATCCCACTCATGTTTAATGCACTAATACGGATAACATTTTGAAAGTGCACCTATTACGTGCCCTGGTTTGTCAATTATGTTGTATGTTGAGTCAGTCGGATGACAGCACCTAACAAGAAGATCGAGTCAAGCTTCTACCTCATCTGGATGTGTGGAAGCTCACCAAAAGGTAAATCATAGCCTCACATCCCATGTCCCAAAACACCAAGTGATTAAACCTTTAAAAAGAACTAAAACATCTTAGGATTTATGTGTAAGAAAACTTTTTATCCAAAAGAAAATTTTCTAAGTTTTTCATACACTGTCGATTATATCGATTCCCCTTTCGATATGATCGACCAGCTCTGTCGATGTCCTCGGCATATCAATCGATAAAATTGAGTGAGGACAAAAAGCGTCCAGCAATCAAACAATCTTCTGGACAATTTATCGATATATTGACCTTCGAGTCGATATCATCGATATTCGAAAATCGATCATATCTGAAGTGGATCGATCGTATCGACAGACTACTTTTTGGTGCCCCTGTTTTTCTAAAGAAAACTATCAACTACTTCGATATATCGATGACTGTCCAATTCAATCTGAACTCAAATATCGATCATATCGGTAGTCAGTCAATCATATCGACTGTGGGGCGCATGTTCTCTCCAGTATGAATTTTAGGTTGCTTTTAATGTTGATCGGGGTGCCTGACGATAAATCGATATTCATATATTGATCATAAAGAGACCAAGTCGATTGGATCGAGTCAGGACATAATTCGTCCAGCAAGCTTACATGTAAAATCTATACGATTTTCGATCCCATCGAATGGTGGCCGATATGATCGATGTACAAATTTCAATGACATCGACTGGTTCCCCGATCATATCTGTGATCCTGAAATTCTTCAAGACTTCTCTCCTATTTTTCAACTGTCCATAGAATCGAACCATCACTCGATGGAATCGGAGTTTGAAATCCGATATCATCGATGTGTGTCTCGATCCCATCGACCAGTTGGCAGAAGGTTTCCAAAAGTGAAATGACAATTGAGTTTTTATCATCGAGAGGTCGGTCGATACAATCGAGAGTATACGCTCGATCATATCAATGACTGATCAATGATATCGAACTCTGTCATAAATATGACCGGTTATATCCGTTGGAACCTTTTGTCTATAAATTGAGAGAGTTGTCTTCATTGCTGGTAGAGAAAGAAGAGAGTGCTTTAGAGTGTTTTAACCTTCCTATCATTTACCTAAGCCCTTTCTCTCAGGAAGTTCATCCACCAATCCACCCTCATCATTGATATCTTATAGAGTGGATTGGGGAATGAACTTCTGCATTCAATGATCCTTCAGCTACTGCTTTAATGACATATCATTGAGCTGGGATGCCTTGAATGCATAGATGATAGGAACCTCTCTATCTTCCTTATAGAAAAACCTTTAGAGAGTGGTAGTCCATCATAACCTTGACCCTACCTAAGCCTAGCATATATACATCTTCATGTTGCGGATCAAGGGAGCTGAAGACTCTTCATCAATAAGTAGAAGGTCTTCATCATTGTGCTGAAAGGGACTCATCAACTTATCTATAAGTACTAAGAGTCCAGAGGACACTTGCGATCATTCCTTTTTAGGATTGGGTTTTAAGTGTTGTTCACCATTTGAAGTCCTTGAAGGAGGCCTCCGACAGAAGTCTACGTGCGGGGTGCGTTGTGTGGACCCTTACTCTGTGGAGGGCATAAACATCTGGTTAGGAGTACGATAGCAAAACTCCAGGGTTAGAGGTGAACCGAGTAGAAACCTCAGGGTGCGTTGTGTGGACCCTTGTCCTGTGTGGGCATAAACATCTGGTTAGGAGTACGCCAGTAAAACTCCAAGGTTTGAGGTGAACCGAGTAGAAACCTCTGTAAAGGTTGAAGGTGAACCTGATTTAAAACCTTAGGTTTGAGGTGAACCATAGGAAACCTCCTTAGTGAAATCCGGTCACTCAAGGATTGAGTGTGAAAGCCAGGAGTGGAGTAGACTAGTCATTGAACCACTATAAAATGACTGTGTTTGAGTTTGATATTGCCTCTCATTTATGTGATTGCCTTGCATGTCTTTATATATGATCACATTCTATACACACACAGTCATATCCATCACAATCTCATCTACATTGTTTGTCTTTTAAATAGTTTGTGATTGGACCCTCTATTAGGCTTGGAAGCCAATAGAGTTAATTCTTGAGTAATCCTAATTTATACTCTGTGATAGGATTAGTGGGATAAGATAAAAAAGAATAACGTATAAATCTTTAAAAAGTCCTATTCACCCCCCTCTAGGATATACTAACCTATTCGTACTTCAACTACAGCGGTCTTCACCATAATTTCATTTGGTATCAGAGCGGGTCTCTCTTTAAGGGCTTCACCGCCTAGAGAGTGATCTTGACTGAAGTAGAAATATGGCCAAAGGAGAGGGCTCATCTGTCACTAGACCTCCAGTATTTGATGGATCAAACTATGCTTACTGGAAGGCTAGAATGCACTACTTCCTGAGATCTTTAGATCATGAAGTTTGAGATATAGTTGAAAAAGGAAATGTGGTACCATCGGAACAAATTTTACTTCAAAATGAAACCACAATCGCTAAACCCAAACCGAATGAAAAGTGGACGGCATTTGACAATGAATAGCAAAATGCTGAAGCAAAAGCAATGAATGCCATCTACTGTGCCGTGTCCCAAGACATTTTCAATCAGATAAGTATGTGTGGGACGTCTAAAGAAGCATGGGACTTATTGGAAACAACCCATGAAGGCACAAGCATTGTGAAGAGATCTAAACTACAACTCTTAACTTCACAGTTTGAAAATCTCAGGATGGAAGAGCATGAGACATTTATGGAGTTTTTCACAAAATTAAATATCATTTGTAACTCCATGGGTGAATTGGGAGAGAAGGTTCCGGCACCTAAAATATGTAGAAAAATCATAAGATCCTTACCAGAACACTTCAATCCTAAGGTAACAACAATTGAGGAGTGTAGGAATATTGATGAGATGAAAGTAGAAGAACCGGTAGGTTCCCTACAAACTTTTGAACTACACTTCACACAATTCCAAAAATTCAAAAACACTGTCCTAAAAACTTCTAAGAAATCAAAACATGAGGACAGTGAGAGCGAAAAAGAAGATGATGATGAGGAAGTGACCTTCCTAGCACAAAGATTCAGAAGATTCTTTCAGAAGAATCGCGACCATCCTTATAGAGGTAGAAAGGTGAACTAAAACCTTCTGCAGGCAAATTTGGTAAACAAACCAAAGAACCACAATGCTATGCCTGTCATGAATATGGTCACCTATCTACCGAATGTCCAAACAAAAAAATTAAGGGCAAGGCGATGGCTGCCACATGGGATGATACAGAGGAGTCAAATTCAAAAAATAATGACTCAGGAAGTGATGGAGATCAGAAATCTTTAAAAATTCTTATGATCTCCACCACTCCAATTATTCTCATGGAATCTGAAAGAGAAGAAGAACAACAAGCCACTGAATCATTTTCATCTGACAATGAGAAAATTGAAAAAGAAGAAGATAGAGAGTAAAATGAATTACAAGATGCTTACAATCAACTCTACATCCATAGCATTAATATTGTCAAAAGACTTGGAATAGTTGAAAACAAAAAGGAAATGCTGCAAATACATTTGGATAAAGCTTCAAACATTAATACTCATCTAATCACTGATTTGCAGTAATGCCACTCAGACAATGATAGACTTAAAAGAACTAACAACTCATTGAAATCTGAGTCAAAGAAATTAGAGGAACAAGTCAAAAAAACTAAATGAGGAAAACCTGATTCTTCAAGATAAAAATTATACACTTCAAAATGATCTAGAAGAATCTAGAAAAATTGCCAAAATAAACTGTAAATTTTCTCAGAGTGGTGAGAAATTAGAAAAACTATTAGAAATGGGAAAATATGGAGAAGACAAAAAGGGATTAGGTTATGGAAAGGCTAGAACAAAAATTGATGCACAACCATTTAGAAAATCTGTTGCATCCAGTAGTAACACCAAACCTATCCCAGCTCATTGCAAAAATAAGGAGTTAGTTTATGAGCTAAATAAAAGAAGTGTGCAATCATCACCACTTGAGATAGTTGACAGGATGGAGAAGCAGTTAAGTCATGTGGACAAATCAAATAAGAAAAACAAATCTACCACAAGTAAAACTTCTGTCACAAAGTGAGTGATTAAGGAAAAGACTAATTGCTTACTCAATCAGATCATTTATCAGGAAATATGGCTAAATGGTACCTGA